>PISX010000244.1:188936-332748 GCA_004024625.1 Mellivora capensis | reverse complement strand
GTGGGGGTGCGCCGCGGCGGGGGCGCCGGGAGGAGGGACCGGGCGGCGGGGAGATGCGGCGGCGGGGACGGGCGCCGGGGGAGGGGGCGCGGGGCGGAGGGCGCGGCTGGGCCGGGCGGCTGGCGCTGGGCAGGGGCGCGGAGTTAGTTGGCCTGGTGGTCGGGGCGGCCCGAGGCGCCGGGGGGCGGCGGGGGGCGGGCGCTGCACGCCGCCCGCTGCTTCCGCCCGGGCTAGAGCTGTCAGGGCTCGGCGGCGGCTGCAGCCGCTGGGAGGTGGGAGCGGGGGGGGGGGCGGGGGTGGCTCCACCGCGGCAGCCATTCCGCTTCCTCCTCCCGCCGCCGCCGCCACTGCGTCCTGTCAGCGCGGGTTGCTAGGTGTGGTGCGTCGGGAGGGGGCGGGAGCCGGCGGCCGCGGGCGGAGGACGCGGCTCTAGCCCTCTGCGCCCGCGCCGCGGGGCTCGCTCGGCCGGGCCGGGGACGCGGGCCTGGGGGCCCTGGGCACCCGCCCCTGCCCTGCCCTGGCCTGGCGCGGACGCCGGGGCGCTGCGGGCTGAGGTGCCGGGGGCGCCCGCGGGCCGCGCCCAACGGCCCAGGCCGGGCGGCCCCGGAGGCCCCTGTGGCTGTGTCTGCTGGAGAGCAGTCCCCCGGGGCCGCGGCCGGGCGTTTAAACGTGTCCCGGCTCAGATTTGCCTTTCCACTGGTGCTAGGCCCGAGGTGCGCCGGCTGCGCCCGGGATCCGCGGCCGCGGCGGCGGCCTGCGCCGTGCCCGGGGCGCGGGGGACTTGGTGGCCGCGGGGGGAGGGGGCGCCGGCTGCTTTCCCTTACTGCCCGGGATCCCGGGGCCTTTCAACAAGTCCTTGAATTCACAGGAGTCCTTGCATTCACAGGAGTCCTTGCACGCATTTACGGACTCTGAGTCCCTGCGAGGGGAGATGGGTCGGGCTCGTCTGGCTCTGGCGATCCAGCCACCTGCAGAAGGTGTGGCTGGCGCCCGCGAGTTGTCCTGTGTGGGCTGGAATGTGAAGGGACCGCATGATGTCCCGTCGGGGCTGTCCAATACGGAGAACCTGTAAATTCAGCCCAGAAAGCCATTTCCAAATGAATGCTGTGGACTCACCCATGTGGATGCAACTCACGTTTCTACAAAGTTGTGAGACTAAATCACGACTGCTGTGTATTTATGCACGAATAAAATGAAGGCGAGCCTTATGCTCTTTGCTTAGTATAATGCTTTCTCTTGGCACACAGTGGGTGCTTAATAAGCGTTGATTGCTAGTTGAGCGTAGGATAAGAGGGGCAGGGACATCCGGAATGGGAAGCAATCATTTGAAAATGTCTACCGAATGTCTTTCAAGAAATATTCCTGATGAATAATTGTCCAGGTTTGAAACATAAAGTTTTAAAACATCCGTATAAGAGTTTCCGCCGTCTCCTCGGATAGAGGTGTGAGAGAAGTAGTAGGCAAGTTTTGGTAGTCCTAAAAGCAGGGATTTAATGGAGTAAAAATTTTGCTGATTCATATCATGACTGAATAGCCATAACCGAAGGTACTTAAAGGATCAATCAGATTTTTCATGATGGGCAGTTTAAAATAAAACTGAAACTCCAGTAATGCAAAGTTCCAAGAGAAATTTGGTTAGTTCAGGTTCCTTTCCTTTCAATAATAAGTAGAAAGCAATAGGTAGAAACAAATAAGAAATAAGTAGGTATTATAGAAATATATAAATAAATAATATTTCCCGACTTAAGGAGGGCTGTCATTGCATATCCCATTCACTTTCGCTAAGAGTTAGTTCAGGATAAACTATAATTAATGTAAGGTGAGTAATAATTTTCCCACCTTGGCTGCCTACTTGGACTAGCTGGTTAAATGAAATATCAGTTATATTTATTAAAATGTGTTAAAGGCAGTTATCCCACTTGAGGATTTAGTTTATAATCAATTAGATTTTAAATGGTTGGTGGATCAAAGGAGCTTTTTAAGTTTGCAGAAATTGTTAGTATTGGGTAAACATTTTTAAAGAGGGTTAAAGGTTCTGTAAATTTTCTGAAACTCAGTTTTTAAGTTACGCTCATCCCCAAAGGGCTAGTCTTTTAATGAAAATATTGAAGAATTAAGTTTATAACAATAGTTATGACTTAGGCACACTGTGTGGCAAGGCTAACAATGAGTGTACTTTGGAATTAGTTTAAAACCAGCCAGCTTTATGAAAAATAAATGCTTGAACAAATACTTGAAATTCCCAGAGGGAAGAGATGAACTTAAATTATTGGGTGCCTCTACAGAGCAGAGGCCCTTTGCTTTTAAAGACAGCCGTGTATGGACAAATAAGTATTGACCTCGAGAAGGGTAAAAACATCCTGATTAGTAGGCAGTGACACGTAAATACACTTGATGAGGGGCCATGAGTGCAGATATATTGGATCAAGCATTTAGTGAAAATTCTCTGTATGGATTGTTAAGTGGTATTTATTGTTTGTGGTTCAATCCATAAATTTTTGGAGGCAGATGGTTATTGTTAATATTTGACTTCTGATTGCATGTCCTTGTTATTGAGTAGCCACATTAAAAAGATGCATGAAAGGACTGCTAAAATGTTTATTTTAATATTATCTTTCATTTTTTCACAGAGCTTGTTATCTAGTAATCATAAGAGTATTAGAAGTATGCTCAGGTGGTAGTTCCATCTTGGGGAACTTTCTGAGTTATTACTTTTTAACTGCTAGTCAGAATCCTTAAGCAGTAATGACATGAAGGTTTGTGGGACTATGGTGTGGTTTTTACTTGACAGATTTTTCAAGGCATTTGGTATATATAAGGCCCACAGTTTTCATTATATAATTGTAACACTTAGTTCAGATTAAGTACATTAAGTGGAGAATAGCTATCTCTGTTCTGTTACATATGTGCATTTAGCTCTTGTTTTTAACCATTTTCCTGTACCCATAGGAACAAGGATTTGAGGCTGTAGAGTGAAGGGAAGTGTGATTTTCTCCCATCCTCTGTCTTAGCTCTCTTCCTCCTAGAGGAGTGCAACACCAGTGTTCATTTCTGTGTTGGTCCTTGCCTTGCCTTTCATTGCTGGTCTAGTACGGGAGTGCCTCCCGTATCTATGGACAACCCTGGTATCCCAGCCCAAGCCCTTCCTTCAACTTAACATTGCCTAGAAATCCCATAGCCTGCAGTTTTAAGTGTTTCTTAATCAGCTTTGCTCTCAATTCATTCATAGCCTGGCTCTGTTTCCTGGAGACGGGAAGAGCTGATCAAGATTTGTTTGATTCTTATTGTGAGTAGATAGTTGAGTTTGTAGAAACACTCCTTTTTTTTTTTTTTTAAAGATTTTATTTACTTATTTGAGAGAGAGGCAGTGAGAGAGAGCATGAGCGAGGAGAAGGTCAGAGGGAGAAGCAGACTCCTCGCAGAGCTGGGAGCCCGATGCGGGACTCAATCCCGGGACTCCCGGATCATGACCTAAGCCGAAGGCAGTCGTCCAACCAATTGAGCCACCCAGGCGTCCCTGTAGAAACACTCTTGACATGCACATCCTAGATAGGTGAAGCTAAACTGGTAACTAGGAATCACAGAAACACCAAGGGCACTAAATTTAGCACTGAAGGTCAATGTCACAGACTCATGAAATGCCTGCTGTCCGTGCATCTCAGTGCTGAGAAATCTTTTGGGTTTTGGTCTCAGAAAGGGAACTGTTTATTTATTCTTGCTAGATTTGATTATTTGGTACCTTTGTAAAAGTACCTCTGCATGTTAAATTTATTTATGTGATAATATATATTTAGTATCTATTTTATACCAGGCATAGTTGTAGGCCCTTGGTATTTTTGGTGAACAAAGATCCCAACTTTGGGGAGTTTATGTTCTAATGGTGGGAGATAGATAATAAACACTCAACGTAAAAATAAATTAAATAGGATGTTGAAGGTGGTTATAAAAAAGAGATTAGAGCAGGCTAAGGGTAGATTGAGAGGAGGAAGTGTTAGAATTTTTAATTGGTTGGTCAGGGTAGACTTCACTGAGAAGCTAAAGGGCAGTCTTGACAGAAGGGAGGAAGTTAGCCATGAGAACATGGGGAACGTCAGGACCTAGGCAGAGGGAATAGACAGTGCAAAGGCCCCAAGGCAGCTTGCACCTCTTAAACTGAAACAGAGAATCTGACCCATTTTAGTTATTCTTGTGATAGTACTCAACTAAAAGTTCATTTCGAGCTTTCCCCAGATGTTAGGAGCCTCAGCTTTGCTATTGTTGACTCAGATTTTCCTGTAGAGGCCATATTAGAAGATGAAATACTGTTCACCTAGTGGCTTGCAGTAGCTTTGACTTGGTGGTTCTTGATGCTGCATGTCAGCAGGTTTCTTGTGCATTTCTATTAGTTTCCTCATTTCCAAAACCAAAAGGGATAAATCCGTGCTGCTTCATTTCAGAGGGTAGATTTGTAAACCATCTAATTAGTAGAGGTCAAAGTCCCTGGACAGAAAAATAAGGTACTTACTCTACTGCCAATAGCGTACAATTTGGCTCCAACAATAGTTTAGTAAATAATTACATTATCTTCTTAAAGTAACACCATAGTATGCTAAATAGATGGGTATATAGAATAGGTAATAGGCCCTTATTATCCCCACTTTATAGGTGAATAAACTGAGGCACAGGAAGGTTATATAACGTGCCTTAAGTTTCCGTGGCTGGCCAAGTGTGAACTGGAATTTGGATTTTAGACGGGTAACAGAGCTAGATAGTACCGTCCCTACTCCCCGCCCCACCCCCACCAGGGGCAATTGGTTTGTGTTTCATCCTTGAGAAAATAGCTCTGAACTCTTGAAGCGAGGATCATCTGAGAGGCAGTGTAGTGAACGTAGCATGTTTGGGTTTGACTATATACCTCTGATGCTTGTCAGCCTCACTGTGCCTCAGTTTCTGCCTCTACAGTGAGCACAGTGACAGCACCTACCCCATGCACGGGCTGAGGAAGATTAAGTGTAAAGGACTCATTTACAGTCCAATCACCTGATTTTCTGGCCGTTTTGTGTATTTACCATACCAGTCTGTAATCCTACTATGAAAGACTACTGTAGAGGTTAACAGAATGTGGGATGTGTCCACCTACAACTCTGTGAAGTCACGAGGCCCTTGCCAGGAAAGGTTGCAAACAGGAAGTGGGAAACCCTTCAGCAGTCCTGCGTTGGGGTTACAGGCTCTGGCCGCTTTCTCTGCTCTGTGGCTAGAGGTACTTCAGGTGCTGGCAGAGGCCTTTGCCGCTGTGGACTGGAAAGTGGTGTCAAGGCCAGTGGCCTCCAGCATGGCCTTTCCCTGTGGCCTGTATTTATTTGGAAAAAACCAGGACTAGAAAGAGGCACTATGCTTTGAGCTTGTGGGCACATTCCTCTGAGGACACTTCCTGTGGGGGGGAGAAGGAATGACTGAAGGAGTAAGTGAATGAATGAAAGGCTTGTCACTGCCTGCCCTGCCCTTTGCCTGTACCCTGTGGCTTGGCGGCAAGGTGCCCGGCTGCTCCCTGCCATAGTTCCCAAGAAGGTCCCAGGTACAGAGCCAGGCGAGGTTTCAGGTGCGTGCGTGTGCGTGAGGGCGCGTGCATACCACCCAGTGTGGGGGGCCCTACATCTAACACGGCATTATCCAGAACGGTTTTCCATTTGCACCAGTTCTCACCTGTAAACAGCTCACCCTTTGTGGACCCTTGCTAGTGAACATTTGATCTCCTAAATCTCAAAAGTTTTGATTGTTTTCTGGTTGTAGTGTCCATATTTTCTGGTGTGTGACTGAGATGCACGGACAGAAAAACTGCCTGGAACCGACTGGGTTGATAAAAGTCTCCATATTAGGTAAAGAGCTTCCTTTAGAATGCCTGTATTTTGGAGACCTCTCCCACTGTGACTGTACTAGAGGGGCAGACTGCTGGTTGTTTCCAGAAAACCCGACTCTTCCCAGTGATGACAGTGAAGAAGTCTCTCGGCCGGAGCAGCCTGGTGACACTTGATGTGAGGGGCTTTCCTGGGACTATCTTGAAGCCAAAGGCCTTGCGTTTTAGACTGAGATCTGAGAGACAGGACAATGCTATCAAACCTCTTTAAGAAGCCTCCCTTTTTTTTCTAGCTTTTGCTTTTAGGACAATAAACCAGACCCTGCATTTCTTGATATTTCTCTCCCCCACCCATCCTGACCCTTGCCCTCAGATCTGGCCTGTATGCTACTGAACTTGCTGCACTTAAGATAATGTATTTTGTTTCATGATGAAGTAACAGATTTGCTCCATGTAGACCTTGCTCAAGTGTTGAATATTGTTTGTTTAGAACCTGAAAATCAGAAACCGCAAATGTCAGAAATTTATTGGAAGTTTGGAAAAAAAGCCTTTCAATTTTAATAAGCTCAATTAGTTTAAAGAAAATTATATTTCCCCTTGCACTAAAACCTGCAGTGTTGCAGTAGTTTTTACCTATTATTTTATTTAAAGGCCAGCTGCAAGCAGGGACTGCATTAATGGATATTCTCTTTAAGGATGAAGTCTTCCCAGTAGTTCTCTTCACTCTGGCAGGAGTCAGAGTGACTCTCTTGGGTCACTAACTCTAGACTCTCTGTCTAGCGTTGTTAGTCTAGAGTGGCCCTTGCTTGGCTCACCCACTGGCCTCCTAAAGGAAGCCCTGTTCGTTTTCTGCCAGACTTGAATGTGACTTTCTTCTGAGATGGACATCTCTGAGGGGACAAGATCTCCATGCCATGTTTTAATTATTGACATGGAATGACTCACTCTGTCTTTGGTATTCTATAGAGAATTAATATATAGATATGCTATATAGATAAATGACATATATAGTATATAAAATACATATATGTATTTAATACATATTTAATATATTCATACATGTATGTGAATATCTCCACATCCACATGCATACATGTGTGTACATATATAAGTGTGTATGTATATATGTGTGTGTGTGTGTATATAATACCTATATACATTTATAATTTATATCATAGCTTACTCTCTGTCAGAATCACTATGTATAGTGAGGACTACCACACACATTTTAAAAAATATTATTTATTTATTTACTTGAGAGAGAGCGCAAACGAGAGAGCACCGGTGTGATAAGGGTGGGGGAGATTCCCCCCGGAGCAGGCAGCCTGATGCGGGGCTCCATCCCAGGACCCTGGGATCACGACCTGAGCTGAAGGCTGATGCTTCACTGACTGAGCCACCTGGGCGCCTCTACCACACATATTTTTGAGTATTTACTATATATGCTAGTACTCAAGACAGTACTTTCTGTTTCCAAGGAATTGAAATTTATTTGGAAAGACCATATATATACAGAATGAGATAAATGATGGGTAATGATAGGGACCGCAGAAGCAGATTTATTGTGAAGCTAGTGAAGCTCTAGCCCCAGGGCCCCATAGCTGTACAGCCCATGTTTTACCATGTATGAATACATTCCTAGGACCCACACAGCCCTTTCTAGGGGCCTGGAGGAGCCCTAGAAGTGTGTGCAGCAGGGTGTTCTTGGGATCATAACTTGTTGTAAAAATTGGAAAATAGGATTAACAGCCATTGGTTAACATTTTTCTTTTCTTCTGTGACTTCCCCTCTGTAACATGTCTCCTTGGCTTCAGTGACCTCGGAGTTGAGCGTATCTTTGAGATGGAATGAGGGGAAACTTGAATTTGGGACATACTTAGTTTGGGTTTAATGGTACATATTTCTAGGATTCTTGGTCATCTCTGTGTCTAGTTAAGGTATTCGTAGCTCTCCGAATATGGCAATCAATTCCCAGGACCACTGTCCGTTGTGCCAGTTCACCCGGTGTCCTTACACACAGGGGCGGGACCAGAGGTAATATTGCAGTATGGATGTATATTATGGCATCTACCAGTAGGAATTAGTTTGAAATGTATGGATCCAGAAGCAAGTCTGGAAAATTCTTCTGTTTGTTGAATGTGTAAAATTCTGAGTAGGGAGTTCAGTTCTTATCTAAGTGTAGCTAATATGGAAGTTCCTTCTGTTAGGAATATACTCAATAATGCAATATAGCACATAACATATAATATTTATATATTATATGTTACATACTTACATTCATATATGGTTTTATATATTTATATATTATAAAATATATATAATTATATATAATGCGATGTGAGATAGTATACATTTACAAATGCACCGTGTTTTTTATAGACCGTCTGTGTTTGTTTCTTGCTCATTTGACACGTGTGTGTGTTTTGACACGTGTGTGTGTATCAACACAACAAAAAATATTGACAGCAAACTAGTTAATTAGTGTCATCAACATAAAGAATACTTGAAGTCTGTCAATGCATAAGAAAGCTTAAAATGCCCTGAATTCTTATGGCTCATATATGAAGGAAAATTAATAAAGGTGTTCACAAGTTTGACAGTGACCCTAAAAATTTATATGGCTTTACCAATAAGGAACTGGGAGGCTGAAAGTAACTTTTCTGAATTATCAATAATTAAAATAGTAGTGATCACCCATATTTGAGGAAAGACTGATTTATGTTTGTACCTTATAGAAAATGATATTAATATATATCATTGTCGTATGAGAAGTAATCAAAGAATATGAAGCCCAAAAGGAGTATTTATAGCAGTATTATCAGCAGGTGAATTCACATACTGGGTTCTTATTCTGGATTTTGATTTTGTGATGTTTTGGTAATGTTAGCTTTTAAAATTTTGTATTTTGTTGTGATTTCTTACTCCAAATAAATGATAATTTTTGTAATCATTTTGTATTTGTAATTATTTTTTCCATAAAGAGTCTAAAGCTGCAGGCCTCACAAAACATGGATCCGTTTCTTGGTACCACTTAGGCAGTCAGTACCATGTACCAGAGAGTATATTAACCAATTTTCATACAGTATTTAATTCACCTTCAGTGCAAGCTTATGAAATAAACATTATTCCATTCTAGAAGTACTTCTGATTTGGAGTTAAATAAGTAATCTAGTGAAATATGAACCAGCATGTTTATTTTGGTAAGATTATAAGACAGAAATATTTTCCTTCAGAACAGAAAGCCTCTGTTACCTCAGAAAGTAGCATCATCATAATTGGTCCTTTCCTCTTTGTCCTGTAGCACCTGAGTACCTGCCCACCATACTTCAGGGTAAACCCCTGTATACTTTTCCTCCCACCAAAGCACAGTCCCTTCCTGGAGGATGGGCCTTGACAGCCTCTTCCTCAAGAAGTGTTTGAAATGAAATGAAAATAAAAATTGGGAAGTGTTTTGGACGGTAAAAAGAGAAAGTTCCAAGGTAACTTTGGGTGGTGAAAAACATCTTTGAAGCTAATCTTCTTTGGAAGTGTGCATATATGTAAAATAATACATTTATGTGTTTCTATGTGTGTTTATGGCAGACACAAATTCCAGTTATGCAATTATGCAAATTCCACAGTGTATATTAAGGGAATTTGAAGAAGACTTTGTTTTTTTAAGTAGATTTGAAAGAGAAATGCATGTCTTTATTTTCACACTTAGGAGTTGAACTTGGGTGAGGCTTGTTCCACGTTGAGGATATTATGAAGCTCAGTTGAATGATTTCTTGCCTTACAGTATGTGGTTGCCTAGAACATTCTACGACTTAAACAATGCTAGGACAAAAATGTATCTTGCTTCCTCTCAGCTTTTTGCTGGAGCAGTTTGGTATAAAGGAGGCAGGGGGTTGAGGGGAGGAGAAGCTTGGACTGTAAGGCAGGATTTTGAATCTTGAATCCAACTACCTTTTAGCTTTTCTAATTTGGACAGTTCTGACTTCTTGTTTGTATAAAATACTAACCGTAGCTGCTGTTTATTAGCCACCTACTGGCGAAGCACAGCTAATTGCTCTTTACCATTGCTTAAGAATGCAGCATGTGTCCCATCTGATGTGAGACATAGACCAAGACATAGAACAAATAATGTAGCTTATAGCGCACAACCAGAAAAATGCTCAGGGGCATAAGGGGTAGGCTTTGTTCTCTGGTGTCCTCCTGTACCTTAGTGCCTGCTTTATACAGCCTGTGTTGTGGCCCTGTACAAGGTGTTTACATTTTAATAAAGTCTCTTTTTTTTTTTTTTGGAGACTTTATTTATTTGACAGAGACAGCGAGAGAGGGAGCACAAGCAGGGGGAATGGGAGAGGGAAAAGCAGGCTTCCTGCTGAGCAGGGAGCCTGAGGTAGGGCTCCATCCCAGGACCTGGGATCATGACCTGAGCCAAAGGCAGAGGCTTAACCAACTGAGCCACCCAGGACCCCCTAGTGGAGGCTCTTGTGTACCTGAGTGTCTCACATACAGAAGAAAGGTTGGATTTCCAAAGGTAGCAGTTTGGATCGTGGGGGAGATACTTTGGTGCCTGACTTCCGGTAGAAATAGAAATGTTCCCAGGGGCGCCTGGGTGGCTCAGTCACTTAAGGGTCCGACTTTGTTTCAGCTCAGGTCGTGATGAGATCGAGGCCCGTGTCAGACTCTGTGCTGAGTGCAGAGCCTGCTTGGGATTTTCTCTCTTCCTCTGCTCCTCCCTCCCTCCCCCCAGCTCATGTGCACTGTCTCTCAAAAAACACAAATAAGATAAAAAAAAAAAAAAGAAAGAAAGGTATGTTTCCAGGCTGCTGAAGATGTTTACAGTGGTTGGGAAGGTCCATGAGCATCCCCTCATCACAATAACAGCAATGGAATGAAGAATTTGGCAGTTCTAAAATGGTTATCTAGAGGTGCTAACTAGTTTTCCCTCCTCATAGATAATTTCTCTCAGGGTGGGATCCTCCTGGTAACCTAACACTACACACACAAACTTCTCTTCTGGTTTAGGTTTCCAAGTTAAAGTATTGGCATTATGTTCTTGTGCACCGGTTTGAAAATTTGTCTGGACCAATGAAAACTAACGGGACGCAGCTATAAACACTGAATGAAAAGCCGGACCCCAGTTGCCCGGGTTTGTGTAGAGCCGTTCCTGCTGCACACTTCCCTGGTGTCCTTCACAGAGAGCACTTTTCAGGTCGTCCGACTTCATCCCAGGCCTTCAGCAGCTGCTGCAGGAGCACATCTGGGCTTACAGTTGAAGCACCGTTTTTCTTACCTAATCATTCAGCGCAAGTCTCGAATGCCAATTCAGCTGCCTGATTGTCAGCACATAGTGTAATTATATAAGTGATGGCAAAAGCGTGGAAATTTGTAAAGACCTGTTGTACAGCTTACCATTAAGTAAACTGAACAGCATGGTAATAAGCACAAATAAGCATAAATTATTATGCCCATGCTTCTTCAGGTATCAACCATCCAATGAAAGAAATGGGGTATTGAAGTTTCTTTGTAAGGTAGGGATCTGTTACCGAAAGCCTTCACCTCAGAAATTCTAGATGAGCTTATCCAGGCCTCTCCTGTCCCCAGCTAATGTCACTTTATTAAGATAACTGACAGGCTGGTGGACTGCGGACTAAAATTCCTCTTCAGGGCTCAGTGGATCTCATGGGCATTTATTTCATAGGCCCCAAGGAAGCTATAGAGAGTTTCAATTTTAGGTCTTTACCGAGGTGATCTTTGGATAGGATCTTTCTGACACCAGACATCTGGAGTTTGGCACCAACTCATTGGCTGACAGTGTTTGCTTTAAACTAATACGTCTCAATGTTCTCCCTGAGCTGGAAACTCCCTTCTGTATGTTGGCCTCACTTCAGCACTGAGCACTCTCAGGGGCCCATACCAAAATATTTGTTTGAAATATGGGAACACCAGACAAGAACTTTGGTTAAGGGGCGTTGTATGGACATTTCATGTCAGATGTGAGAACAAAGACATAATATTTTGTCAAAACCCAGAAAGATAATGGCACCTTAAGTGTTAATGTAAAATATATTGTAAAGTAATGAGAATTATTCTTATCAGTGGCCTGCGGCAATCAGTCTTACTGATTTACAAGTCCCTGCGTGGCAGCAGTTTTCAACAGGAGTTGTCATCGGAATCGCATGGGTGAACCTGGATAAAGGTTCCACCCCCAGAGCTTATGATGGGATTGACATGGGGTGATCTGAGTCTGAGCACCTGTCAAGGTCAATTGTAATTTGTTGTCAGAGTTGGGAACCCATTGGTTTACACTGATGGAATAACTAGCATTGTGAAGATTGGGGATTTTTTTTTTTTTTTTTTTTTAAGAAGGAATTACGCTTTTAAAGGGGTGTGCCCTTTTGGGGTTTCAGTTCTATAGGTGTAATTTTTAGTTTTACTGGAGGCAATCATTTAATGTAGAACAGGTTTTTTTTTAAATAAAGATTTTATTTATGTATTTGACAGAGATCACAAGTAGGTAGAGAGGCAGGCAGAGAGAGAGAGAGAGGAGGAAGCAGGCTCCCCGCCAAGCAGAGAGCCCAGTGTGGGGCTCGATCCCAGGACCTTGGAATTATGACCTGAGCCGAAGGCAGAGGCTTTAACCCACTGAGCCACCCAGGTGCCCCAGGTCGTGTGTTTTAATGGAGTATGTATAGATGCTGAGATACGTAGTAAATTTTGAAGACAGTTATTTCCAGCCAAAAAGCTATCCAGACTACACAAGGTATAATGGAAAGAATAGTAGCTTATAATTTTATTTTGTTTTTAAATTTCCATTTCTTTTCAGGAAATGGTTAACTGTTTTTTAAAATGAAAACTTTGTGATTTCAGATTTTTCTTTTATACTATACAAAATTCCAAAAGTGAGCCTTAATCCTGAAAGTATATTAGGATCATTATTGGGTGCATTTTCTTCCCCTGAGGAGAAAAATCAGAACTGCTCAAATACTCTATCCTGTGGGTTTTCATCATGGCAAAAAGGTGATTTCGAGCAGATGAATTTGAGCACTGTATCACTGAAAAGCCAGAAGGACGCCTAGAGGTGATCTAGTCCAACTAGCTAATTGTGTAGATAAAGAAGCCGAAGAGGTTAAAGGTCACGAGTGAGCAAGAGCGCTTGGCCTAGAGGAGCAGAGAAAACAACAGTAGAATAGTGGTCCATTCTGTGGTTGTGCGAGCCAGCTTACCTCACTTGGGATCCTGGCTTTGTTCCTTCTGTCAAGTATATAACCTCTCTGTGCCTTATTTTATTTTTTGTTTTTTTTTACCTATGAAATGGGAATAATGGTACGTATCTCAAGGTGTGGTGAGATACCACATTTATTTGGTATGTTAGCTGTTGGAGCTCTGGTGAATTCTGAAGGAAAGAAAGCTCTCCAGTTACCCCCCTTCATTGCCTTCTGGAGGAAGCTGTGTGGGAGGCTTTCCTGTGGAGTGAGTAGTGGTGTTGCCCTGAACTCTGCTGGCTGTGTGACCTTGGCCAAGGTTATTTAACTCATCTGGACCTCAACTTCTGTCTGATGAAGATAGTATTTATCTCAGAGTGTTGTTAATGAGGTTTAAATAAAAACATGCATATGAAGGGCCTGGCAGCTAAGGAAGCATTCTGCAAATATTAGCGCTAATATTATCATACCATCTTGGCGTCCATGATGATGCCGCCGGTGCCACATTCCGCAGATTCTTCTGTCCTCTTTATGTTTCCATAATATGATGGAAGAAGAAGAATCAAACTAACATTACACATTTCTGTTTTTGTTAAACATTTTTACTTTGAGATATTTGATGAAATTTGATTTCTCTGGTAGAGTTTTGGTTTGTATTTGTGTAAGTCATACTGAGTGGTCATAGGAATCCATGAGCTGTTAAAAACATTCCACACACAAATTCTTGCTGTTTCAAAATGTACCAGCCTTAATTTAGGATTGTTTATCCAGATTTAAGTTTTTGAGACGTTAAGTCATGTGATTAGAAAAATGACTTCCATATTTGATAAATTTAATTTTCCATTTGGGACAAAAGGCATTTTAAGAGTCTAGAGAGGTTTATTAAACTATATAAACAGAAAACATAATTTTTTCATGTTGCACCAACCAAGCAATGGAAAAACAGGAGATAATTTTGTAGGCATTGTTTGTAAAGGTTTATTGTGAATCATTTGATATGATTCGTGGGGCTTTTATGAAGCAGTCCAAGAACATAGCTACAGGAATCTAACCAAATGCCATGCCCTCCTATCTAAGTGGCTGTGCATCTCTTTAATTACAGTGTTTGAAATGTCACATACTCACATGCTGGAAGCTTCTCTGGGAAGTTCCGGGATAGGCCTTGTTTTAGAAGGTCGCGTGGCAATAGTTGAATTGTATACTGATTGCAGAGAATGTTTAACTTCTTTGTTTCTAAATGATATTTGACAATGACTGAAATCACTTTCAGTCCTACAGAAAACTGTTGGGTTTCCCTCTTAAAGAGGGCACTGAGATCTGATACAGTTAACCAGCTGGTCCAGGCTTATGTGACTTCTTTGTAGTTGAATAAGAAAATGGTTTCCAACTCTATTGTTGAGGGTCCCTTTAGTTATTTTCCTTCTCTGTCCCCATGGATTCTATGCATTCAAAGATTTTTGTCCTAATAATCTGATTTAATAAGTAAATGCACTTTTTTTTTTCCTTTTTTTTTCCCCCCATGCAGCACCTTCTAAAACTCCTACTTATATATTTAGTAAGTATTTATTGAGTGCAAGCTATGCAGACACTCTCCAGGAGCTGGGATATGTTAGCGAACCACACACAGTCCGTGCTCGTGGGAGCAGAAAGAAAAAATACAAATCCATAAGATAACTTCAAAGTCCTTACGCTATGATGAGAAGACAGAGGTTGAGAGGCCTGTTTGAGAGGTCTGGGATGGCCTCTGAGAGGAAGGCATCTCTGACGGGACCTGAACAAAGTAGGGACATGAAGGAACCGTTTGGGTCTCCGGGGGCGAGGGAGGAGTTTTCCAGGCAGAACGACCAGCAAGGACAAAGGGTCGAAGCAAGAGTATCTGATATGTTTGAGGAGCAGCAAGGAGGCTGGTGTACTAGGAAAAGATGGAGAAAGGGGGAAGGGGTAGGGAATAGGATGGGAGCCATCATCAGGACCTCCAGTGGAGACCTCTGTCAGCCAGTGTCACCAAATAGAGTTAAAAAAATTGCAGGGGCGCCTGGGTGGCTCAGTGGGTTAAGGCCTCTGCCTTCAGCTCAGGTCATGGTCCCGGGGTCCTGGGATCGAGCCCCACATCGGGCGCTCTGCTCAGCGGGGAGCCTGCTTCCCCCTCTCTCTCTCTCTGCCTGCCTCTCTGCCTACTGGTGATCTCTGTCTGTCAAATAAATAAATAAAATCTTTACAAAAAAAAAATTGCAGCCATGCAGACCTGCCTGGCTCAGTCTATGGAACATGTAACTCTTAATCTTGGGGTTATGAGTTCAAGCCCTATACTGAGGAATAGATTGTACTTAAAATTTAAAAAATCTTAACAAAATTAATTCCAGCCTCAACAATGATATGGAATGTTGTACAGGTTTATTATGGTTATAGTTTCCTCTAGCCTTCTGTAATGTTCATGTCAGTCGGGGACTTCATTATCCGCAGCAAAGCCCTGTAGGGATCTGGGAAACTAACTGGCCTCTAGATCTCTTGAAATCTAGTTTACTTTTTGTTCAATGCTAAAAGTCCCATTAATATTTCAAAATCTATATTGAAATAAAAATTTTTTACTGAAGTAATTTCATTTGACTAATTAATTCATGTAGTGTTTGCTATTTTATTTTGGCATGGGAGTGAAAACAGGATTATCAATAATCACAATGCATTAAACATTGATGTTTGGTACAGTTCCTAAACTGTGACCTATAGATTTCTTTAAAAAATTTTTTCAAGAGCTTCTTGAAATCTTGCTAGATTTTAGTGTAGGAAGTATTGGCAGAACCGGGGGTGAGGGTAGGCTGTGGGGAGAAGAGAGAAGAGAATGGTATTGGCAGTGGTAGCTTAAAGCATATTGAAAGAAGGATAGAAAAATTACTGAGGGAGGTTATAGGGAGTATGAGCCTAAAGACATTATTTCACCATCAGTACGCTTTTTATTCTGAAATTTTGTATTTTATGTATTTTGTGTTTCATGTATTTTATGAAATTTTTGCATTTTATGTACCTCTTCCATGAAAAATAGATCCTTGTTTCTCTTCCACATCTGTATCATGTGGGGCGACATTAGCATAAACATTTCACTGTCAAAATGAGCTTTTGTATTTATTGAGGGTTTATGAACCTGTTCTCTACATTATTTTTTTTAAGCTTTTATTTATTTATTTGAGAGAGAGAGAGAGTGAGGAGGGGGCAGAGGGAGAAGGAGAAGCAGACTCCCCACTGAGCAGGGAGCCAGATGTGGGACTCAATCCCAGGACCCTGGGATTATGACCTGAGCTGAAGGCAAACGCTTAACCAACTGAGCCACCCAGATCCCCTGTTTCTACATTCTAACCTGCCAGTATCTTTTTTCAAGTAATTGAGAAATGGTATGTTTTGGGTGCAGGATGCCTGTGCAGTCCAAGGGAATAATCACACAATATGTTTAAGACATACGTACATACATACATAAATATTTAATACATACATAGATTTGGACCTGTAATTTAGCCTTTCCAGTTGATATAAAATGATGATGCCATTAGTCAGCTACTGCCACAGTAATATAGCATAACAAACTATCCTAAAACTCACTGGCTCTCAACAGTAAGCAGTTATTCCCATGCTCTCTGGTGTGCAAGGTGATTCAGCTGGGTGGCTCTGCTTCAGGCTGCTGGTACTGATCCTGTGCAGGCTGGGCACAAGTAAGCTGACATGTGTTCATTCTGGGACCTGGCTGAAGGGCCAGCAGCTATGAATGGCATGCTTTTCTCATGGCGGACCACGGGAGTATAAGGGCCACACCAAACCATGGAAACTCATTTAAAGGCCTATATTCATGTCGTGTCCATAATGTTCCTTTAGCCAAATCAAGTCATGGGGCCAAGCACAGAAGTGATAGAGCAAGGGTGGGGGAGAGATGTGAGTGAACTGTGATCCATTATTACAGATACTGTTTATTAGAAATAGAAAAAGTGCAGTAGGACTTGAAATTTAATACAAAAATTTAATTTTCCCCTAAAATGATTATAATGCTGTATAAACCTGAGATTGCTGTCTCTGCACCTTCCTAGAGAATGTGGGAAGCATACATTGGGACTCCCCAATAAGGAATGAATAAGTGTTTCATACAGGGAAATTAAGACTTAAAGTAAAAATAGGGATGCCTGGCTGGCTCTGCTGATAGAGCATGTGACCCTTAATGTCAGGATTATGAGTTCAAGCCCCACATTGGGTATGGATCCTACTTAAAAAAAATTTTTTTTAAGAAATTAAAAAAAGAAAAAGGAAGTAAAAGCTGTTAAAATGGTTTCTCCGTAGTCACACACACAAAAAAACAGAGGCATCTCCTTCTCTCATTAGGGATGAACCTTTTCCATTCAGAGGTTATTAAGAATCCAAAGACTTTAGAGGTGCCTGGGTGGCTCAGTAATTAAGTGTCCGACTCTTGATTTTGGCTCAGGTCATGATCTCAGGGTTGTGAGACTGAGCCTTGTGTGGGGCTCCACATTGGGCGTGGAGCCTGCTTAAGATTCTCTCTGTCTCTCTCCCTCTGTCTCAAAAAAAAAAAAAAAAAAATCCAAAGACTTTAATTTGTATGGCTTCATGTGCCTGTCTCAGAAGTTCCTAAGCTTTTTGGCAAGGCTGAGAAGGTTGGGGATGCTAACTATGATGTTCCTTTTCTAGCACAGAGTTTCAGAGAAGCTTTGGGACTGCCTTATGGGCTGAATCTTAGGACCCTTCTCTTCCCCCAGTGCTGAGCCAGCGTCCCAGAGGATGGGACAGGGCTCACCTGCTGGTTGGAAACTTCCTTTCCCTCCTCTGTACATCACACCTTCTGATAGCTGAGGGAGTGGTCTCTGGGATCAGACACCCCAGGTTCCAGGGGCTGCTCTGACTTTGGGTAACTTACTAAAGTATAATTTTCTCATTTACAAAATGAGAAATGTGATATCCATGCTATAGGGCTGTTATGAGGGTTAAGTGAGTGGTGAGTCCTAGTGCGGTGCCTGACACACAGGAAACATTTAATAACTACTGAGCTGGTGCTGTAATGCTTTAGTATTATGTGGTGTAATGGGTCCTATAGACAGCATTCCGTGACTGTTCCTTCAGAATGCCTGTGTCTCCCCACTAGATTGATTGTGAGCCTCCAAAAGGCATGATTCATGGCTCTGTGTTTCATCTCTGCGTCCCCATCCTGCAGTCGCACCAGCTCATAATGAAGGAACGTAAACTGATAGCCACTGAATTGTGTCTAGACAAGTATCCTCTACTGTGAAGCCTTCAGCTCCAAGGACTGGATTAGATTGTTCCTAAAAACAGAGTTAGTCATTCTTTTTCTTTTCTTTTTTTTCACTTTCACATTTTGCCTGGAAATAAAGACTTTTGAAGCCATAGGAATTTAAAGGCTTTGAGTTAGTTCCATACTTTGCCTTTAATCAGACAATTTCTACACACTTAAGAAAACTGTGGCTTCTTTGTTGTATCAGAGGAGTTGAAAACAGTATGCAGGCTGATCTTCATGGTATATCTACAAGATTTAAAGGGCATTTAAAACATATTTTGTTCTCATAGTCTAACTCCTGTCCTAACATGTGAGTTGGCTCTCAGATTGTGTCTGTGATTTTTCTCATCAGCTTGTTCAAAAGTATTATAAATTTTCAGCTCAGTCGTTTCTCCCAGGGAGTGGACATGCTAAGATTAAAGACTCAGCTATTGTAACAAACAGGCCCAACATTACATAGATGAAAGGTCCAGGAAATTTCTCTTTCCCATAAGGATCCAGGGTGGTGAGACAGGCTACTCAGCTCCATGCTGTCATTCAGGGTTTCAGGTTCAGTCCATCTTACGTCTCTGCTCTCCTAAAGTCTACTCCTCTTCTATATGGTACAAGCTGAGTTCCTTAGGGCCCTTCCCTGAGGTTGAACCTTTGTATTCATTTTGGGAGAAAGGAAAAGAATGTGGAGATTGCACATACGGTGTGCTATGGCCAAGGCCTTCAAGGGTAACCCATCATTCCACTGTGTTCCACTAGTGAGAACTTAATTGCTTGGTTACCTGTAGCCGCAGAGGCCCTGCCACATGTACCCCCGGTGAGGCCTAATGAGAATTCTTACTGTGGAGTATGGGAGGGCCTAATTTGGGTGGATAGCTGGCAGTTTCCCACCCTGGACCAGCAAGTAAGTTTGCTTTTGAGAATTTTGCTTTTATTGATTAGCTAATATATATTCTAGTAGTGGAATGGGGAAAGAGTGGGTGGTTATAATAATGATAGGATTTACAATATATTGAGCTCCAGCTATAGGACTACTGAGTGCACCTAAGGACTATGAAACACAGTTGAATGTATTCTCTTGTTTGACTCTATTGGGAAGGCCGTGAGGGGGAGTGCTATTGTTATCTCTATTTGTAGGTCAAGGCATTGAACCTTCAGGAGGGTAAGCAACTGTCAGGATTACACAGCCAGGCCTGCTTAACCCCAGAGCCTTCACCATACTGCCCTGGGAATGGTGGGGTCCTTAGGACTAAAGGATAGCTATTGCTTACTTCTAATTCTGGCTGCTGAAAGCTAGTCACTATCGGGAAAAGCAGTGGTTCTCTGGAAGTATTACCCTTTGTTAGGGATTCCATGGAAGGACTTTCTGCTTGGTACATGGGCTGTGGGGAACTTCCATGATTCTCTGTGAAGGTCAAGTGTCCTGCTTTCTACATTCTGTTTCTGCATGTCACCCATGACCCCTCCTTCCTATGATAGCGGTGAAGTCCCATTAGTACACATGTTCTGTACTTCCTAGATAATGAGGAGCACCTGGGAACATGGTAAAAGAGGGGTCAGTAGTTGAGACTGGAGTTTGATCGGTCATTTTGACCGGTCACATCAACCTTGAGTTTCCCTTTCTTGGGGAGGAAAATACTTGTATAGAGCTTAATCACTGGTTTTCCAGGAGCTTCTTGGGGCTCTAGGATTTCTATTGAACTGCATAGTGGTTTTAATCCCCTTCATACAGAGACTTGGGATGTTCTTTTCTTAGATTAAAAGATTTTTCAAATTTAAAAGAAGTGAAAACCAAAATGCTAATTGTAGTCATAGTAGCTAATATTTGTTGAGTGCCTATAGTGTACTAGGTGTTACTATGGTTCCGAGTCCTTTACACGAATTAATTGACCTATAGGGTACACCTATTACTATTCCCAGTTTACAGATGAAAGAGATAAGCTACCTTGTAGGTAAATAACTTGCTATCTGTCACTCACTGAAAGCAACCAGTGTTCAAACTTGGGGTTTGAGATCTAGAGCTACAAGACAGCAGGAATGAATGCTGTGTGAGATTTCCCTTAGGTCTGAAGATGTTGTGGTTCATGCCTTTTGCTGCATACAGACAACTCCAGAATTTTTCTTCTCCAAGAAAGATTCCTGAACAGTTCACCACCTCCCTCTTCACTTGATCTTAGCCAAAAGGCCAAGGAGAGGTACTACCTCCCTCTTGATGGTCAGAAGCTAGGTGTGAATCAGAAAGGTCCATACCTTGTTGATAATTTAAGAAATGCTGTGGTCTGCTCATCACCACCTGATGCAGCATGAGGTTCTGTTACACTGGTTTCTGACCATAGAGCTGCTTTGATAAATACATGGAGGAAGGCTTCCTAAAACACAGCTGGTCCTGGGGGTGAGAGGGGGCATAAAGGAGGCCACCTTCTCATGCAATGCTTTTGGTATGCAAGGAATGGCCCCCTGGGATGGATCAAAAATGATGCTATTAAGGGCATCTTAGAATCACAGAACTTGTCAGCAGGAGGAACCTTTGAGGACATGTAAGCCAACAGCCTACTTTCACCCAACCAATGCACCCCACACCACCCTGTGCCTGCATTGTTCAGAGTGCTACAGACAGAGTAGGGAACAAAGCCTCTACTCTCGGGAAACCTACATTCTAGATGGAGGCCCAGATAAGCAGCAGCAACAGAACGTGTCATGTTAGGTAGTGATAAGTGCTGGAAAGGGCAGTAAAGCAGAATGAGGGCATAGTGGGACATCTGTGTGGCTCAGTTGGTTAGGCATCTGCCTTCTGATCAGGTCATGATCCCAGGGTCCTGGGAATGAGCCCCGCTGTGGTCTCTCTGCTCAGCAGGGAGCTTACTTCTCCCTCTCCCTCTGCCCGTCACTCTGCCTACTTGTGCCCTCTTTGTCTCTCTGTCAAATGAATAAATAAAATCTTAAAAAAAAATAGAGGGGATACAGAATGACAGTGGGGGGTTTAGTCTCTATTATGTTTTGGATGAGATATTTATACAAATCAGTGTTTCTCAACCCTTTTTCATTAAGCCCCTCCCCAGGAACTATTATAGATGTCGTTTCCTATCTGTCCCCCAACCCATGCCCGGGAACTATTGTATCTGACCCCCAACCCATGAAAGTTTCATATTACAGATGTACTGGGAGGTTCTGGGCTATATACATACCTGGGCTTTGTGTGTAAAGAGAGAAAGGGATTCCACAGCCCCACCCCAGTTTTCACCACCTTGGGGGGCAGTATCATCCATCTCTGTTAAGTTCTTTTTGCTATTGTGAACAAAGCCAAAGTAGCTGCTTTTAAAAGATCACAGTCTAAGGGAAAAGAACTTTTAAATCCCTAATTACTTATGTATGTTTTTATGAATGAGGAATGTTTAGCATGGCTAAAAATTCAGGTAAAATATTTTAGAAACTGTTTAGGCCCTAGGAATGAAGCCTGACACACTAGACTCCAGTTTGCATGCAATATCCAGTATACCAGGCTCTGTATACCCTGGGAAGAGTGATGTGGGCTCACAGGGCTCACCACCCCCACCCCTGCCCGGCACCCTTGTTGCATTCCTTCTCTTTCAAGTATCATCTGCCCGGAGGCTTCTGCTCTACCTCAGCCAACCAAGCCCGCACTCCCTCCTCATGCTCTCACGTCACCCAGTACAGCTCTGCCCAGGACTGGCCTTTATTGGAATCATATTACTTATGCATTTGTTCATCTATTCTCTGTCTCCCTCATCAGGATGTGAGCTCCCTGAAGCAGAGACTCCGTCGAGTGCACTGTTGTTTCCTGGGCCCAGAGCCCAGGTTGGTACATGGAGATGCTCTGACCAGCTGACTGGCTCTCAGCCATTCATGGAGAGCCAAAATGAGAAGTGAGGCTCCTTGACATCTCTTTGAGTGCTTGACGTCACTAGGTCTAATTCTGAGTCCATGTCAGACTGAACGGTGGCCTGCAGTCAGTGGTAGGGCCGCATGTGCAGGGGGACCAGTGGGGAGGTATGATAGGATCAGAGTGAAGCAATGGTTCACTCTGCAAGCCAGGCAAAACTGGCTTCCCCAGAGTCCCCTATGGATGTCACCTTAAGCCTGTGATTGCTCCTCCTTTATAGCTGAGAATTCTGCCTCTGAGTTGTGCACTGCACTGATGGGGCTTTTATCTTTATTTAGTTGTGCAAAGAGGACTGAACTTGGGGCCACCTGACCACAGTAGCTGAGGTAAAAGACTTCTGGACTTAGCTTGTTGCTCTTCTGCAGTGACCCAGGATGTTCATGCCAACTGAGATCCCTGCCATTCTCTTCCTCTTTACTGCATGGTCCCAGAGCTCTTAGTTAGGGCTCCCCAATTTCTAGGCTTAGAGGAAGGCCAAAGGACTTTCTGGGAATCCCTGTGCTATCCATATATTACACTGGCCACTGGTGGGAGGTAGCTTATTGACCTGGATGGGGAGGAAGAGGCCTCTTTGCCTCCTCTTGTCCCTCATGAGCTATGGTTTTGGGGAGAGGCCTGGGCACTGTTAGGAAGGGTGTGTGTGTGTGTGTGCACATACGTGTTCATTGTGTCCTCCTTTCTCCCAGGCCCAGGGTTACCACTCCCACCTCCCCAAGCTTGGGGAGGCTAAGAAGTGTGATCCTTCTGCAGGATCCATTGTCCAGGGTTCAGTTATGAAGTAATAAGGAGAGATTAGACATCAGGCAGTCTCTGTTGTAGCCATCAAGATCGATGTTGACCCCTGTCTGTTTTGCCACCTTAGAAGGTTACCAGGAAACATGGAGTTGAAACTTACATCAGGGATTTTTTAAAAAAGGATTCTTCTATTTCTTTAACTTTCTGTTCATTTTGAACAGTTCTAATATCTCAGACTATCTCACACCAAAATATGATTTTATATATGAAGCTGCATAGGCTTTCTTAATGGGGACCCTGAAATGCCATTGCTCAGAGAGGGTAGAAGCTTCTTTCCATGTTGTTAGTAGACTGTGGTTTGGGTGGAGAGGACCTCTGCTCCGTGAGGCTCTCTAAGGACAGCTTCCTTCTCTGCTGTTGCTCCATCATCCTCTAGGGCATGGTTGGCAAATTATGGCCCATGGGCCAAATTTGGCCTGTATTCTGTTTTTGTGTGGCTCACATACTAAGAATGGTTTTTGCATTTTTAAATGATTGGAAAAATGTTTTCTAACATGTGAAAATTATATACAACTCAAGTTTTATGTCCATAAATAAAGTTTTATTGGAACATAGCCATACATCTTTATTTCCATCTTGTGGTTGCTTTTGTGCTACAATGGCAGAGTCGAACAGTTGCGACAGAGACCCTATGGCCCACAACGCCAAAAAATGTGCTGCCTGAGCCTTCACAGAAGTTTGCCAACCTTTGCTTTAGAGATGGTCCTAGATCCTAGGTTGAAGCTGGCCTCCTCTCACCTTGTCTACTCTTGAGCTAAGGAGAGAGGGACTTGTCATCATTGAGTACACTGGCTGCAGGGAGGTGGAGAAGCGTAGTTTGCAAATGGGCAGCTCTTTGTCCAGTGACAGCTCTGGGGTTTCTGTCGTTAAGAGGAAGGAGAGTGTAGATATTGGGGTACATATAGCAGACCATCACGGGGTGTGTGTGCGTGTGTGCGTGTTTGTGCATGCGTGCGTGCTATAATCTTTTCTGTTTAAAATCCACTGTGGTTGCTTGAAGGATATTGAAGGCCATCTTGATTTATTGTGTCCAGTAGCTTTGATATAAACAAATGCAGGAAATGTCTTGATGGAAGAAGACTTATTTGTGTGCTTGTTCACTCGTGCCTTCATTCAACAAGTATCTGAGGAGAATGGTAGTGTGCTCTGGCCTGGAATCTGAACTTAACTTTCTTACAGTGAGGGAGGTACTCCTTCCTGCGATGCATGGGTTCTCAAAGTGTGATCCCGGGACCAGCAGCGTCAGTATCTACAGGGACTGTACTAGAATTGCAACTTTTTAGCCCTGAGTCCCCTTGCACCAGTCCTGCTAGAGCAGAATCTATGGGGGGAGAGGGGTTGGGGAACCCAGCAATTTGTGCCTTAGCATTCGGGAACCACGGCTGTAGAAGATACAGCCTTAATCCATAATTATAGTAAGCGAATGGCCTACCTCCCTCCACTGAATGAACATTTTGTGCTTTCAGGGGAATCAACAAACATTTTTTCCTCTTACTTAGATTCCTTATCAATAGTCTCTTGTACTCAGAAAATGTACACAAGTCAAAATAGACAAATCATATTTTGGCTCCAGATTTATTCCAGCAGACAGTGGCAGACTCTGCCAAAGTCATGAAGTGACTCCCTGTGAAATTGGCCAGGCGACCACCACCACCACCGCACAGAGCCTTCTCAGTCTTTGACTGATTGCTCTGTGTGAAAAGGGGCCTTGACAACCCTGATCCAGTGACTTTCAGATTCTGAGTAAAGCAGATGCTTGAACCCTGAGAAAGGAAACAGGGCCAAGAGGACCTTTCACAAGCAAGACTTGGTGAAGGAGCAATGGCTGCGGCTAAACAATTTAGGCGATTTGGTATTTAAGTATACAGTTGCATAGCCCTTGGCAGCCCCAGAACGCCAGTGTGCTAGAGTGAGTGACAATCAGGTTGAGTGAATGCTGTGTCTGTTGAGGCTACATCTGTCAATATTAGGTCCTGTGCTTTGGAGTTACCTGTGTTATCCTATATAACCTCCCAGCCACTTGAATGGTCACAGCAAAAAGCTGAGGCATCACCAAGTTATTGTGCACAAGGTCTTGTTGTGGTTGTTTCTCTTGGTCTCCTTTGCCCACGTCATTTCTTAAGTGTGATAATTTGGGATTCGGGAGGAGGTTTTCCTTGCTGCATGGCCATGAGCAGCCAAGCCCTGCTTTCTGTGCTCAGATCTTTTGCTGATTGACTCTGAAAGAGGAAGAAAGGATTACTTACTGTGGGCCAAAGAGCTGTAAGAGGTTCCCAAATTGCTCATTTCCCATCTGAATTTCTCCTCTTGCCTCAAAACTAAAACACACTGTATAGAGGAAGAATGAAGTCCATATGACTCTGGCAGCTTATTTTGGTAATTAATGGACTCACACCTCTCTCAGAAGAGTGATGCATGATTCCGGAGTCCTACAGAATGAGTTAAACCCACATTGAATTATTTGGTTTGACTGATGTGTACAGTAATTGAAGACAGTTTATTACTGGGGCGGGTTGTAATCTTCTCTCAAAATGAGTTCTCCTGGTATTCTGCCCGACTGCCCGGTCCCTTTAATGAGCCTGAAATTGAGTAAAATGAGAAGGTGCTAAAATAGTTGAAACAAGAAGTGATTCTGTTTCATCATCCATTCCAGAAAATGTGCAGTATATTTTTCCTATAGCCTCTCTTCCGTCCCCCTCCCAGTCATTTTTATTAGTGATTGATGTGATTGCCGAGTGGTTTGGTGGGAAAAGCACTTGCAACCAAATTTAGTAAACCACAGGCCAATTTTATTTTTAGTTTTCTTGAACAAGGGCAGATAGCAGTTGCAAATAGATTACTGTATCTGCTTCTGAGCTCTTTCTTTTTTTAATGTTTTGGCTCTTGTTCTCCCTAGTATGTTTTAATCTATTTTGAATATAATTTCCTTTGGGTAGAAAAGGCCATTCTTTCCTATCATAAGAACAAGAGATTTTTATTTCACTATGTAGGCTTCACCTTAGTCAGAAACTGAATATATTTGTAGTCATTGGTGTTATAGAGAATTTGAAATTGGGAAATTATTAGGTACCATAATTAATAAATGATAGGTGGGAATGGCAGGTCCTAAATAATGGTTTAATATTGTCAGCAACTTCCTAAAGTTGCTCAGTGATCAACTAACTAATAAGGTACAGGAAGAATGGTAAAGGATCGAGTTGGATAGGATACTGGACGGGATTATTTTCACCTGCAGAGACAGTGACAGGCATCTGGGAGATCCTCCATAAGTGTGGTTTGGGTCACTGGTTGATTGTTGAGTGAATATTTGAGTCCAGGGCACCAGAGTATTAGAAATGAGGTTAAGTTTGCTTAAAGATCTTGAAGAGGCTCTGTAATTATCTGAAGGGTCATTAGAGGTCTCAAACTCATCCAGCAACCCCACCCAGGATTTCTTCTATAAGAATCCTGACAAATGGCCCACTGCTGTGCTTAAATATTGTGATGATTTTTTTTAATTTAATTTTTTTATTTTTTTAAATTTATTTATTTGTCAGAGAGAGAGGGAGAGAGAGAGAGCAAGCACAGGCAGACAGAGTGGCAGGCAGAGGCAGAGGGAGAAGCAGGCTCCCTGCCGAGCAAGGAGCCCGATGTGGGACTCGATCCCAGGACTCTGGGATCATGACCTGAGCTGAAGGCAGCCGCTTAACCAACTGAGCCACCCAGGCGTCCCGTGATGATTTTTTTTTTTTTTAAGATTTTATTTTTAAGTAATCTCTACACACAACATGGGGCTCACACTTGAAACCCTAAGATCACGAGTCACATGGTCCTCTGACTGAACCAGCCAGGCGTCCCTAAACCTTGTGATGATTAAGGGCACGTTAATTCTTCTCAGGTCCATTCTGGTCCATTCTGTTGTTAGACAGCTCTCATTGTGGAATTGTAGCAAAAACTCATCTATGCTTTGCAGATTCTCCCTTATACAAGCCAGATATCCTCATGAGTGGAGGGAGGTCAAGCAGGACAACAGACCCCCAAAACTTAGAAGCCTGTGTTAAAGGCTGTCATTCATAGACTTCCTTCATCTCATTATGAAAGGACCAGATGCTCAGAATTCTCAGCATTTCTGATGTTCTCCTTAGATTTTTCATAGTACATTTTTGATGGGGACTTCTTTTAGATTCTCCCATTGATTATTCCAGGGGAAATATAAGGGAGGTGAATGTGTGGGGTGGGAAGAGAGGATCTATGCTGTGCAAAAACAGTTCTGGGCTTTCACTTCCTCAGAAACTCAGCGTGAGCCCACACTGTTGCAGACCTCCAAAAGCTGACTTAATAGAGGGATCACATCCTGGTTATGGTGAGTGGTCACCCCACCATGGTCATTGCTAGACCACATCAATTCTGGTTGTCTCATTTAGTGAAATAAGTCTCTAGAGAAGGGCTGTCCAAAAGGGAAGGCTCAGGAGATCTTGAATGAGGAAGAGTATGTGGTCATAATGCTTAGCTTGGTGAAGAGAACAGAGCTCCACATATGAGGAGGCCTGTCAAGGAAGAGGGAATCAATTTGTTTGGTGTGGTTTTTGTGGGTAAAGATAGGGTCAGAATGGAGATTATGATGGCCCAGGTTTGCCTTAGACAGAATCTCCTTGTATCTTCATCTAGAATTGACCTATGTCTCTCTCTCTTTTTCCCTTCCTTCCTTCTTACCTTCCTTTCTCTCTCTTTCTTTCTTTTTCCCTTTTTCCCCCCTTACCTTTTATTGTGATTGAAAAAAAGCTACAATCTGGATATTAATAATGAAATTTCCCCAACAGGAACATTAAATCATTTCTTTCTTTCTTTTTCCTATCTTTTTTAGATCATACTCTGAACGTAGAGTTTGAGAAGAGAAACTTTACAAAAATTGTTACTTTTTTTGGTTTTGTTTTGTTTTGTTTTTTAAGTGTAAAAAGGATGCTTTTAGTCTAGGCTTAATTTGTTTACAGAAGAGACAGATTCTTCCATTTAATTTTAAGTTTTTTTTTCAGCAAACATTTTCTAAGAGGCTATTCCCTGGCCAATACTGTGTTGGGAACTATGCTTAAAGATGAGCATACCAAGATCTCTTTGGGAGTTACTGGTGGCCCTACACTGCTCACAGGGCTACAGTGGAGGTGAGTGAGAAGGGCTGGAGCACAGATGAGGGTAGTCCCTGGAAGATGACCAAACTTAAGGGTGACCTTTGAACAGGGACGAGAAGGAAGAGGGAAGTCTGAAGGTGAAGGGCAGACATTGCTGCACCCGTTGGCTGCATGGGAAGAACAGGTTGCATTTGGCTTCCAGGGACTAGTGCCATGTGGGGATTGGGGGAATGTGGGAGAAGGGAGTGGAGAAGGGGAGCTAATAAGGCTCATACAGTAGGTTGGTTTTCCTTCTCTTTTGTTACACTGGGGGCTGGGGGCAGGACTGCTGTCCCGGCAATCCCAGGTTGTCCTTTGGCTGGGGATAATCCCAGACTGTTCTCTGCCCAAGCGTTTTTCTTTGTCTTTGTTTCTGAATCAAAGGGAAAATTGTCATAAACTGGAAATTGGCCTCTGAAAGTTGGAAATTAGCCATAGCTCAACAAACCTTTATATGATTTAAATTTTAAAAATTCTGCCCAGAACTACCTATCCTGCTATATGCCGGTGGTTGTGAAAATGCAACACAGATATACACACGTTTAAAAAGCATTGCCATAAAAGTACTGAAAAACATCTTACTTGAGTCATCTTTGTGTATCTGTGTTTATCTGTGTATCTTTTTTGTGCTTCCTCCATGTCCTTTTTGTCATGCTCTCCCCTTTTCACATCTTTGACCTTCCAAATCCTTTTCCTGTATCTGTAACCCCTTTTCCAGGCACTACTCCCCCAACTATTGTTCTTCATTAACTTGCCACATTACTCTTATTATTCTCATATTTCCCAAATATAGTTTATTTTTATCTCTTATAAAGGAAAACGAAATCAAGATTTATTTTGCTTATGTGACCTTTGATTTTACCCCCCTCTCTGAGTCAGTGGGAGGTAGAAGAAACTAATACAATGTCTTACATGGAGTAAGCATTTAATAATAGTTAGCAATGACACTTGGGAAAGAAAAGGATGTGCTAACAGGTGGTTAGCATAGTAGGTAACTGGCAGATGGGTTATTTGTGGATCAGAGAGTTAACTTATACCAGGAACTAGACTCAAGTTTTCATGAATAATAAAGCAAGCCATTTGAGGGGGTTCCTGCTTTGGGGACTTTATACCAAATACAGAACTTCTAGAGTTTTGGAGGAATCTTACTAAAATTGTTGGAGAGATATGGTCAAGTGTGGAAAAATCCTGTACAGAAGAAGAGGTTTGACAACTCAGTCGTGAATTCATCAAAGCGAATTCATTTCCTTTGAACCTATTTATCATTAGCTGACTTGTAGCCTTTTTGTGTGTAGGTAAAAGAGAACATCTGATTAATCAATAGATCTGGCTAGATTTCACCTCTAAGTGATGAAATAATTAAGTCAAATTGAAACTCTTTCATGTCAGAATGAAACTTCATAAAGATATGAACCTGCTGATTTGTTTTGGGAAATTAATGAGTTAAATGATAATGT
Source organism: Mellivora capensis (assembly GCA_004024625.1). Taxonomy (NCBI): domain Eukaryota; kingdom Metazoa; phylum Chordata; class Mammalia; order Carnivora; family Mustelidae; genus Mellivora; species Mellivora capensis. The sequence goes on along the minus strand of PISX010000244.1, from coordinate 303,150 downwards.
GATAGGTATAGAAAGAAAAATAATTAGTAAGTATAAGTCAACATGAGCCACAATTCTTTGTTTTGTTTTTTACTTAACGACTACTATTGTGAAACCTTTACTGAATTGTGGCAAATTTATATCCAGGGTTTCTAAAAAATTAAGTTTTGACCCTCAAACTTGTGAAAATAAAACTATTTTAGCCTCAGTGTTAAAAGTATTGTAGAAAATGAAGAAGATACAGAAAAATGTGAACATAAATTATAGAAAATTTAGGAGATACAGAAAAAGCACATTTATAATGTCCCCTCCCAGGGCTATGGCTGTTAACATTTGGAACTATTTCCTTTCAGTCTTTCTTTGTTTACACAATTTGTTAAGTTATTATGTGTAATTTATATCAATCTTTTTCCGTTAGCCTTACAACTTAGACATTTTTACTTCTAGTACAAATTCTTTGTACATGAAATTTTTAATGCATCTTTATATTGAATCTATGCACTGTGATTTAAAATAGTTTACAAGTATACTTCATACACTAGGCCATGGCAGGGGACCTGTGGCGAAAGAAGTGTGTGCCCTTATGATCGCACAGGCCTCCTTCCTGACCCTACCCAGGCGCTTCCTGATCTCTCTCAGCTCTGAGCCTTGAGAAAGCTTATTTGCCTCTTAAGAGAAAGGCCAAGCTGAGTTGTGTACTAATGTCACCCAAATGTGCAGGCCTGTGCCAGCTTATGACACCCATTTCCACTGGTCTGTAGCAAAATGAGAAAAAAAAAAAAATACAGAGACATTGTCTCTTCAAGTTAAATGTGTCATTTGTGTTCTTTATTCTGAGATTGATGTCCTTTGGTGAGAGTGGCCACTAACCCTTGTTTCTCTCTCTCTCTTTTTTTTTAAGATTTTTATTTATTTGACAGAGAGAGTGAGAGCACAAGTAGGCAGAGAGGCAGGCAGTGAGAGGGTGCTCTTCCCGTGTGGGGAAGAGCAGTTCCCTGCTCAGCAGAGAACCCGATGTGGGGCTCGATCCCAGGACTCTAAGACCATGACTTGAGCCAAAGGCAGAGGCTTAACGCACTGAGCCACCCAGGTGCCCCATAACCCTTGTTTCTTTTATGAAATGAAGATGGTAAGAGTAGATAGCTTTCTTTCTGGACCTTCTATGGCGTATTACTTGTTTTTATTTTTTAAGATTTTATTTATTTATTTGTCAGAGCGAGAGAGAGAAAGTGAGAGACAGAGAGACAGAGGCAGATAGAGGGAGATACAGACTCCTGAAGTGGGACTCGATTCTAGGCCCCTGGGATCATGACCTTAGCTGAAGGCAGATGCTTAATTGACTGAGTCACCCAGGTGCCCCGACTTGTCTTTAAGTCCTGCTTTATGAAATCCAAGTCTGGGAGCAACTCTGGTAGGCCAGCTGTGCCAAATTGTTGGCAGCTCCTCAGCTGTGCCTGACTGTCTTTGCTCACCTCGCTTGCTCTTCCTGAGGTGCTCGCCCACACTTTGACGGGATGGAAAATCCATTAGGGTCCCGGCAAACATCACCCTCTACAGTTTCCAGACCTGCCATTCCACCAGGTGGAGTGATCGTCTCCCCTTTGTGTAACGTTCATTCTGCTTACTCAGTTCTTCAACTGCTTTCTGGAAGAGTCTAGATGTTCCTTGAGGAAGCCGAAGACCTTTCCCGAAGGAGCCAGGGAACATTCCTGGCGGGCTCCTGGCAAGGGCAGAGAGGTGGCACAACCTCCAGCGCAAGGTCTCTCGAGACCACGTGGGTGCGGTGTTTGCTCTGGTGTTAGTGCTGATGGTGCTGCCAGAAGGTACTTTTCCGGTCAACATTCAGACTTCTCCCGTGTGCGTATTTCACCAGAGGAGGAACGTGTGGGGAAGAGAGGGAAAGAAGAAAACTGACAGTGTGAAGAAAACAGATGACTGTTAAGAACAAGTGATTTATCTAGTAATTATTTAGCTCATTGCCATATCGGATGCTTCAGCAAATACATTTGTTGAGACAAATCCCAGGCTTAAAGATAATTTTTTTCTTTCTCACCGATTCAAATGGAAGAAAAATGTGTCACTTGTGCAGGAATTCATTTGAACCCACAGGTTCTGGCTTTCCTGTCACTTCCTTATTTCCTCTCTTACCAACTAGATTCTTCTCCCAAATTCTCCCGTGAGGGGGCATGCCAAGGAGGGCTTGCCATAGAGCACAGAGACAAGGCCCCATATGTCTGAGAGACTTGGGTGGGGTGGGGACCTTTGAGCCAGCCTGTTCACATTTGACCTTCAGAGAACAAAAAAAATAGATGAACTGTTGCCCTTTCTTTCTCCATGGACATTTTTTCTGACCCTGGTGACATACCTCTTTGGCACTATTTCCATTCTGATGAGGCATAATTAAGGGGAAAAAAAGGTTTTTCATATATTTGTTGACAGAGCAAGATAGGGGATGTGGTGGTGGCTAAAATACAAGAGCCTGAGCTGGGGCCAGGAGGCTGTTTGTAGGGCACACGGCCCAGCTCCTGTGTGAATGCTCCCTGATTCCACAAGAATGGTCTTGATTCCTTCACCACAAATGGTGACTGATGCCAGGAAAGAAAAAGTTGTCATTTTTGCTATGCCTGACTTTGGATTACGAGAAGAGATTTGGCTATCCTCATTTCATTAATATCAGCACAGTATACACATTGAAGAAAGTATGAGGGGATGGGACAACCTTACCTGTCCTTCAGACCCCACATTTGTCCCCCTCTCTGACCATGTCAGCCAAGGGAGGTTTTCCTCCCACACACTCCATGATGCATCTAGCGTCAGCGTGGGGCAGCTTAGCAGCCAGTCTGTGACTCCTGCCTGTTCCTTTGTTGCTGCCTGATTGTTTGAGTGCCTGAGTTTGCCCCCACAGCCAGCTGGTGAACTTTGGGAAGGCAGAGGCCTCGTCTGACTCTTTAACTTAGACTAAAAAAAACCCTCCACCATCAAGTAGGAACTTGGTAAGTGTTTTTTGTTTCTTGTTTTTTCCTCATTAAACTTTTGTTTTAATGGATCTCAAAATTCTGTGACAGATTTTTGGTTAAGTTGTTTCCATTAAAAAATCCTGATTTTAAAAACCAGTAACTTAAAACTGCCACACACACACATACACATACACAATTGGTCCACCAAACATTCCCCTTTCCTTCTGAAGGTTTTACGATGCATTGTTATTAGCCAGTCTTTTACTATTAAACTTAAATAGCCAATTGACACAAGCAGTTCTTTTTCTTTTTCTTTTTTTAAGATTTATTTATTTGAGAGAGAGAAGGAGAGAGGAGGGGAGGGGCAGAAAGAGAGGGAGAGAGAATCTCCGGCAGACTCCACACTAAGCACAGAGCCCGATGTGGGGCTGGATCTCCTGACCCTGAGATCGTGACCTGAGCCAAAATCAAGAGTTGGACGCTTAACCGACTGCCCCACAAACAGTCCTGAGACCATTCTTCCACTACTAAGACCAGGGTGGCAGGAATCAGGGATAATATTCATTGCCCTGGTAAGTGTTTTTTAAAGAATGAATAGGTGAATGGATGAGTTAATGAGGGAAACCGTTTCTTAGACTTTACCTTGATGATACCAAGGAGTTACTCTCTAGTCATATAATACTCAGGATGCTTTCTGAGAAGATGAAAAGTCACAAAGTTAGACTTTATGCGTAAAATGCTCTCTGAAGTCTATCACTGCTGAAGTCTATCAGCAGCAGGGAATTGGAAATATCCTAAATGAGTAATGATGAAATGGGTTTGGCTCTACGGCTGGTCTGTTCACTCGCTCTACGGTGCAGCCTCCAGAAAATGGTGGTTATGTAGCAAATTAAAGAAACACACTTGATAAGATGTGGTCCTAAAAGCAGCATTCCAAATTAATTTGTATTCTCCCAAATATTTGGGAAACCCAGTTGTACAGAAAGAAAGAAAAGCAGGAAATTTACCAAAACGTGAAGACTGGTTGTTGAAATGGTAGATGATGCATGATTTCTTTTCTCTATTTTCCAAATGCCTTGGAACATAGCCAAACTGTTTTTAGAATGTAAAAAATTCTACGTAATTTTTTACTAGTAGAAGAAAAATGATCTGAAAGAAAGATCATTTGTGCACAGTTTCTAAGTTGGAGGGGATTTGGATACTTATTTTCTAAACTTTACTGAGCCATGGAAAGGCTTTATGATTAATTTTTAAAGGGAAAACACTAGTAGGTTAGCAGCAACAACATAGTAATAGTATCAAGACTGCCAGGTAATATTTTCAGAAGATGAAAACTTCTATTTAAACATGGCACTTGTCGGGTGCCTCAGTCGGTTAAGCATCTGCCCTTGGCTCAGGTCATGATCTCAGGGTCCTGGGATCGAGCCCCACATGGGGTTCCCTGCACTGCGGGAAAGGCCTGCTTCTCTATCTCCCGCTCCTCCTGCTTGTGCTCCCTCTTTCGCTGTGTCTCTCTCTGTCAAATAAATAAATAAAATCTTACAAAGAAAAAAAAAATAAACATGGCACTTGTCTTGGGCGTTTTAGAATAGGAAGACACAAATATGCCAAACTTGGTAAGCCCTTAGAACATCTCTGTATAGGGGCTCAGCACGATAGTCAGACTGTTTGTAATGATGATTCTGCATCATCAAGTAAACGTTTAATTATGTTCGGTAGACTCTGTTTAATAAGGCACGGAATTAGTACCTTTTTAGTACTTAATTAGTACTTAATGCCACTTAATAAGATAAATTTCAGTTATCTGAAAATTCACTCATGCGAAACACCTGATGACCCTGAGTCATCAAGTCCATGGGGGTAGCTTGTGCCCCCCTCATAGTGGATGGGTGTATCAGTAGAAACACTGATCAGTAGAAATACTGATCAATAAGTGGGGGAGCAGCCTTCTCTAACTTAGTGTCGGTCTAATCTTTCATACATAAGAGATTTCATCAGCATGTTGGCTTCTCCTTCTGGCTTCTTTTCCTCAGCTTATGTAGTCTTTCCAACTCTTTCCTTAAATTCTTGTTGACTTGCCCAGCATGGCCCTCCTGAGAGGAGTCAAGTGACCGGCCAAAGCCATGTTGACATTTCTTTGGAGGACAAACTCTAGGAAAGTGAAGAAATAGCATTTGGAGTGTTAGTACAGGGCTCCTTTTAGGGCTTCTAGGAAGAGTGTACAAGTGACGCAAAGGAATGGAGTACTACTCAGCAATAAAAAGGAACAAACACCTGATTCACACGGGAACAAGTCTGAATCTCAAAACCGTCCAGTGGAGTGGAAGAACCCGGACACAGGCTTACTGTGTGACTCTATTTCCCTGACAGTCTACAAAAGGCAAAAACTACAGGGACAGAAAATAGATCAGCGATTGCCTGGGGCCTGGGATGAAGAAAGGGGGCTTGACTACAAAATAGACACCAGGGGAATTTTTGGGGTGATGCAAATATTCTCTTTCTTTATTGTGGTGGGTTATTCAACTGTATACATTTGCTCGAACTCATCAAACTGTATACTTAAAAAGAGCTTTTGGGGCACCTGGGTGGCTCAGTGGGTTAAACATCTGCCTTCGGCTCAGGTCATGATCCCAGGGTCCTGGGATGGAGATCCGAATCAGGCTCTCTGCTCAGCAGGGAGCCTGCTTCTCCCTCTGCCTGTGCTCCCTATGCTTGTGCTTTCTCTCTCTGATAAATAAATAAATAAAATCTTTTTAAAAATGATGAATTTTATTTTGTACAAATTCCATCTCAATAAAGTAGTTTAAAAAAGTTAATATGAAGAGAGCTTCAGATCACTGTTTGTGCTCCTTTGAAGATGAATTATTACCAAACCATTTTCAGTATTAATGTTTTTGGGTGTCTACAAGAAATTCCTATGCTGAATGTTTAAAAATGCTTCATCTGACATTACTTAGGGTTAAGTTTAAGTGAATGGTTGATGAAACTGTAGGGTCAGAGTATAATTTATTCTCTGTGCTTTGGATTTCCCTTGTCTCCATTTCAGTATGTGCTCAGGTGTGCTTTCATATTTACTTTCAGTATTTTAGAAGTGTGACCTCACAGTGTCAGACCTTTGGTATCTGGAGAAGCAAAGATTGTGCACTTGAGGCTGGCCTCAGAGACTTCAGTGCCTTGGACATCTTAGTTACCTGTCCCTTGGTCTCTCTACTTGCTGGTAATGTGGACTAGGTTGAAGAAGATTAAGGATGGGGGCTGTCTTGTTTCCTGATGCTTTTGGTTCCTTCATTCCCCGTTCATCAGTGCAGACTCACTATGGGCTCTGGCCTTCTCAGTTTTGAGTGTATTGGTGCCTTTTAGTGGAAAATAATTTTTAAATCAGAAGAGAGGAGATTGGCCTCATTTCCCAAGCTAAATAAAAAGTAAATTGAAAAAGACCAACTGAAATTAATTTTTAGGTTTCATCAGAATTTTATATTTTACTCTCATTTCTTGGAATTGAGTAATAATGCTGGGAAAGCAAGTATAATTTTTCAGCAAATTTAATTTTGGAGCACCTGGGTGGCTCAGTGGGTTGAGCCTCTGCCGTAGGCTCAGGTCGTGATCTCAGGATCCTGGGATCGAGCCCCACATCAGGCTCTGCTTGGCAGGGAGCCTGCTTCCCTCTCTCTGCCTGCCTCTCTGCCTGCTTGTGCTCTCTCTCTGTCAAATAAATAAATAAAATCTTTTTAAAAAATTAAAAAAAAAATTAATTTTGATTTTAAAAACCTGAAATAGACTGGGACTCTTTACCCACCTTTCCATTTTCCTTTATTTGGGGGGTATAATTTAGAGTCTCATTTATAGCATAAATGAGCATATTCGCTGCTAGATGATTATACTGTGATTAAACTGTGATTTGTGTATATTTATTTTTTATATTATCTGTTGTTTGATTTAACTATTTAACTATTTTCTCCTTCCTTCCTTTCTTGCTTCCTTTCTTTAGGTGTTTTATTCTCTTGTCTCTTTCCCGTCCATCCCCTGTAAAGAGTTTGTGCTGGCCCTGGTGAGAATGAGCCCAAGCCAACGGGTCTGCCTAGTGACAGTGGTGTCACTGCTGATTGGCAGGCTGGACCTGAGACTCGGGAGCGAGACTGCAGCTCCCATTGTTTCCTGCAAATGTCTGCCTCTCAGGGCTGTGGAAATTGATGACTGAATAATGCAGTGTACACACACTGAGAACTTACGATTCCAGACAGAACAGTCTGTTTTTCTTTTGATGCAGTGTGCTGAGAATATGTGCAAATTGTTCTTGGTCCCATGCCTTCCGCTGTTTTATTTCGTCTAATATTTCAAGCTTTTACAGATCAGCAGTATCTTTAATCTTGTTCTTATTACCAGCTGGGGGCTAAGCATTGAACCTGAAGCTGATTAGCTGTATGACCTTGGGTTTGAATTCCCTTATCTTAAACTTGGGAGGATAGTACTGACTACATCCAAGGGGATGTGGTTTAGAAAAGCTAATTAGTGATTATAAAGCAATTTGTAAACATGCTTAGCAGTGCAGAATCTGTTCCAAGTTCTTTTCTTTCTCTTAGTCCTCCCACCTAGAACTTTATCTTCAGAGGTTCATTTCTTAGTTTGTTCGTTTATTCATTCATTCCTTCATTCAAAAATTTTATTTTATTTTATTTTATTTTTACGTTCTCCAGGTACTTTTTTAGGTCCTGGGGTGGGGGTGAGGGGAGGGAGGGATTCAGCAGTGAATGAAGTTGACTCTGCCTTCTGGAACTTTACATTTTAGCAGGAAAAGAGAAAATAAAATAATAAGTAAGACCTGGCTTATGTTTTTAAAGGGCCACTCTGGCTGCATTGGTGACACTATACCATAGGTTCCTTTTATGGGTGGTATCATTTTCTCTTATACTTAAAGGATCTGTCTGCAGTTCTCAAGACTGGGCAGAGGTAATGTTTCTTCTCCTTGGTGTAGACGGATACTTTGGGAATTGCTAGAGGGTAGAAGAAAGCGTTCATCCATTTATTAGTTCCTTCAGTAAATAATTGAGCATTTGAAACCCCTGGTTCTGTGTGGTGAGTGGAGTACCATCATCAAAGGATGTGGGGAGACAGACAAGCTGGCCAAAATTCCCAATTCAGTAAGACACTTGCTCTAAGGAAGATGTATATGTTCAAGGTGTCGTAGAAGCTATACTTGAGGGAGTCACAGAAGGCTTCACCAGAGAAATACGTAGACTTGAACTGGAATATGGGAGTTGACAACATCCACAAGTGTTGGGAGGGACTTTGCAAGCAAGGAACAGCACTGCAAAAGCCCGAGGCATCCTAGAGCCTTGGTCTATGCCTGACTGTAATGAAGCCTTCAATTCTTTTTTTTTTTTTTTTTTAATTTATTTGACAGACAGAGATCACAAGTAGGCAGAGAGGCAGGCAGAGAGAGAGAGGAAGGGAAGCAGGCTCCCTGCTGAGCAGAGAGCCCAATGTGGGGCTCGATCCCAGGACTCTGGGATCATGACCTGAGCTGAAGGCAGAGGCCTTAACCCACTGAGCCACCCAGGCACCCCGAAGCCTTCAATTCTTAAGGCATGCTCTGTTGAAAAAGTCTAGTTTGATTTTGGGACTGCAGAGAATGTAACAGCATAAAAGTTAAATCGAAAGTCTTGTTGGAATTAATGTGATTTTACTCTAAATACAGCCTTTTTACTTAGGAAACTGGCCTGCTTTGAGTAGTGTTGGCCTCTTACCAACACCTTACAGGAATTTTCTGGCATTCCCTCACTGTGTACCTAAAGAACATAGGGTAAGTTCTGTGACTCTACCTCCAAAGCTCAGAAAGCCAAGCCTTTAAAAAATTCTCTTCTTAAACCTTCTCTTCTGGTTGTCAGGCAATGTAGGAGCCGCTTGTTCATTCTGTTTGTTAACTTAAACTTTCTAGAAGTCACGTGACTCTGACTTGTGTCTAGATCAACTTTCTATTTAACATTTGGCTTGGGATTTCGCTGGAACAGGATACAGGCTGTGGCCGCATCTTTGGAGCCTGTGAATTTTTGTTCTACCTCAGATTAGAAGCTGGGATAACATAACCTAACTGAGAGCTTCCTAAAACTACATGCTGGGAATGGGTTTCACGTGTGCGACCGCATAGTCATGGCCATAAAGTTCTTACCACGGTAGAACATTTAATATTTCCTACAACCATTCAAAAAGTCATAACAGTTCAAATTATATTTGAACCTTACTTGTATGGGTCCCTTTGTAAACTTCTGTTTGTGATTTCAATGTAGTGATTTCAAAAGATTGTATTTGGAACATTTATAAACATCTATTGTTTAACATCTTCTCTAGCATTTTATCATAAAAATATAATAATCATAATAATGTAACATATATCATCTTATAATAATGTAATAATTATGCTTACCATAGTCATGGAATATAAAGAAAGAAAACTGATTTATTTTTTTCCCCCACCAGTCCCCACATAGGTATTGCCCGTCACCTCCACGTTAATTCAACAGGCTGTATAAGTGTTATCGTTTGTGCGTGCCCCCAGAAATATGGGATGAACCAACAGAATCTGTTGGGGGTTAGAGATTAAAATCACGTAGAACCCTTTAAGGGTGTACATGTTCTCTCCCCACCTCAAATCCATTGAATCAGAGTCTTGCTGGGGTTTGGGGTGAGCCGCAGGCAGGCATAGGTTTCCCAGACTGCAGTAAAAATACTGTGATAACTGTTTGTATCTCTCTTAGAGCTCCTCTGTTTTGACATCTCAGCATATTGCTGTCTGTGTGTTTTCTGGGCAAATGGGGCTTATAGTGACTTGATTCAGGCTTTATAGCAGCCTTTCCATTATTCCTGGTCTTGCCACTCACCTACTTCCCTTTCTTGAAAGAACCATGGCCTCTAGCTCTGCCTCCGCCCCCCCCCACCCCCCAAACGCCAGTACGCTCTCGGGACACTTGTGTTTACCCATAGGGCCGTTGCCTCCTGCTCCACACTGAGCTCCCTGAGGGCAGCCGCTGTCTTCATCCTTGCGTCCAGGGCCTACTCACACAGTGGGTCCTCAGTGAATACGCTGAATGAATGAACAACAGGAGGAGAGATTACTAAGTATTCCCTGGCCCTCTGGCAGGTGCAGGGGAAGGAATGAGTCCGTGCTCACAATTTCTTTGGCTTCTTCCTTAAAAGGTTTGGGGCACTTCAGGGGCAGGCCGGTGGCCCTTCATGTCCTCAGATACTGACAAGGACACACAAAAGCAATGTTTTGTGGCAGAACGTGAACCAGGGTGAGGTGTCACTCTGGGCAGCGGGGAAATTTGCCTCTGATAGGGAAGCAAGAGTAGCAGGACAAGAGGTCATCAGAGCTGGGCCATGGAATAGTGATTTAGCCTTTCCACTTGAGATTTACTGGGACCTAATTAATCCGTCAGGTCACTACTGAACTAGTGAGTTAACTAGTCCACTAATTAGTTATTGATTAATCAGTTCACGTTTGTGTGGCTTACCGTTTGCAAACAGCCTTCATGTAGGTTATCTCCTTTGAGCCTCCTGCTGTCTCTGGGAGGTCTAGTGCAGGTGCCTCTGCGTTATGGACAAGAAGACTGAGGGCAGCTTCACAGATCCCCGTGGGAGGGAGCCCGGTCTTCGGACTGCCAGTTCACTGCCCCTTCCCTGTTCCCAAGTCCACAGTTCCCTCGGGGCCTGGAGGTCTTGGCAGGTGTCCACTCAGCCCAGCAATGAGACCCAGGACCCTTTGGAGAAAACCGGGGACAAATATTCTTCAGAGACCAAGTCTGGATCAGAAAGCCTGGTAGGATTTACAAATCAGGTCTCCTTGTTCTCTCTGAAAAGTGTCTTTAGTCTAATCTGAAAGCTTGTCATGCCTGTCAAAAGAAGCTAGCGACAGGTGAACGGTAAAGCATTCTGAGAATGAGAATAAAGGGGTTTTTATTAGGGAGGGAAGGCATAGCAACTTAATAATTACTGTTGAAATAGTCACAGCAATGCTGAAGCTTCTCCATAATTTAATCTAACTTAATACTAACTGCCTTCTCCCTAGTGGCAATACATAAATTAATTAATAGTAGGTTGGATTTGAAGCTGTGCTTTTGTATTTAGGACATTATTAACTTGTTCTCTGTGCCTTTCTGAGTTGGCTGGGTCTGTTCATTGAATTGTAGAAATGAGAGTAGCTTCTGGCTCTATTTCCATTAGGATGTCTTACCAGCATCAGGAGCTTGAAAATGTATGCTGTTCTATCTGTATTTTACTCTCTCCTCTTAATAAACACATAAGCCCTACAGAGAGGCTATACTACTTGCTTTTATAACATGAACTAGGTATGGTTCTGGAATATGGATCTTCCCTCTTTTAGTTTTTCTCCTGAGAAGTGGTCAATAGAGGAGAGTTGTTAAGACTGTGGACTCTGACTGAGATCACCTAGAACTGAGTTTTGACTCTACCACTTACCTACTGTGTGGCCTTGGGCAAAGTGTGTAATCTGCCTGTGCCTCAGTCTCCCTATCAGGAGAATGGGTAATAATTGTATCCATCCTATAGCATTGTTGTGACAATTAAATGAATTGATACACGTAAAGTTCTTAGAAGAGTGCTGAGTACCTTCTGAGTACCCGTAAATGTTAGCACTAGTGACAGTATCCCTGTGGGTACTCAGTTGCTCTTCATTTCCAAGCATAGTATTCTCTTGCTTGTTACCAACTCACTCCCAATTGCCAGATGGTCTAAAAGGATCCAGGTCGGCCATCCTGAGTTCCTGGCTCCAGTGCAGACACCACTCACGTGATAAGTACGGAGGAACAGCGCTGGTGGAGAGGGGAAGGCGCCATTCAGAAAGCACTGCCATCTACATCCTGGGGCTGCACGAAGACATCGTTATGCATCATTCTTCTGAGAGCTGACCATTCACGGGTAGAAAAGGACTTGCAAGGAAGTATTACTGATGCTCGTGATTAATGCTGTGGAGGAGCTCAGAGTATTTCTGGTTTGCTGCAGATCAGTTTCCCCAAGTACGTTCCGCCCTCTTGTACTGGAATGCGGCAGGTTTGTGGAGGGCGCCTGGCCCTAGGCTGGAGGGGATACCAATGAGGTGGCGAGGTCTGGCTGCAGAGAATACGCTGCATCTTAGTGTCCACTGGCCTTGTGCCGCTAGCCCACTTCCCCTACTTTTCATACGGCTGGAAGAGTGGTTTTCTCTCACGTCCCTTCCCTGGGTAAACCCCTCCTGCTGTCAGGAGCCGACTGAGCCTGAGAGGCCACATAGCACAAGGTGCGCTGCGGGCTTTGGGGTGGGGCGTCCCGAGTTTCAGTCCCAGTCCCACTGCTTTGCTGAGTCGCTGAGTGCCAGTCACTGGCCTCCTCTGTGCCTCGGCTGCCTCACTGGTAGGATGGTGTCAGGATGCCTCGTGGGGCGCCTGGCTGGCTCAGCTGGAAGGGTGTATGATCTCAGGGTTTGTGAGTTCAAGCCCCATGTTGGGTGTAGAGATTACTTAAAAATAAAATCTTAAAAAAAAAAAAAAAAGATTCCCAGCTTCTAGGGTTGTTGGGCAGTTGGATGCTTTTGCACAGGGCCTGGCGTGGTGTTCGCAGGCAATGTGAGCCAGTCTGGCCTCACCTCCTCCAGACTGCTGGTGGGGCAGGCCCATCCAGCCCTCCGGCCCTCCAGCTTGCCGACTTCATTCTCTCTGCTCCCTCATGGTTTATTTCGCGGTCGGGCGCCTCTGGGAGGCCTTCCTGGCAGTCGCCCTGTCCTCCTCACCTGGCACCCCCCTGCGCCTGAACAGTCGGTACTCAGTACCGGGTCTGATCATGCCCTGTTTTCACTGCTCCTCCTGCTGGTCTTTCCCCCTGACTAGACTGCAGGTCTGTGAAGACAAGGACTCTGACCTCACAAATTCTGCCCTGGGCGGATGTGGCTGGTGTGTGGCGGGTGCTTACTAAACACTGCTGGATCTCAGCTGTGCACTCACACCACAACTTGAGGGCCTTTTTAAGGCACCCAGCCTTCCCCACCTCCACTGAGGTGCTGTTCTGTCTCAATTCTGTCCTTGCTGGAGAACACAGGCCACATCCTTGTCTATATCCAGGTGATTTCTTTCCTTTTTTTTTTTTTTTTTCCTTCTCAATGGAGGCTGACTTCCCATTTAAGAGATCACAAATGGGCTCCCGGATGGCTCAGTCAGCTGGGTGTGCACCTTTGGTTCAGGTCGTGGTCTCATGGTCCTGGGATCGAGCCCCACATCAGGCTCCCTGCTTGGTGGGGAGTCTACTTCTTCCTCTCCTTCTGACCTCCTCCCTGCTTGTGAGTCCTTTAAACTGGCTGTGCCCCAGTTCCTTCACCTGTAAAATGAGGGTATACCTCTACACGGAGTTGGGAGGCTTCCATGAGAGAGTAGATGCAGGCGGCCCAGCATAGTACCTGCCCATCGTGAGCCTTTAGTAATTAGTCCTGCTACATGGTCCTCACTGTTATGTTTTTGGCATAGCAGCGTTCCAGACTGGCAGTGCTACCCATACATTTCGGAAAAACGAGTATTTTTCCTGAGGTGAAACGGGGAGGATGGAAAAAAGGTATTTGCACAGTTGCCAATCTCAGCAGCTTGCAGAAGCTTCATTACACGGTGTTGCTTAAAAATCCGAGAGCCGGTGCCATAGCACAAGGCGGTGATGCAGGAAGAGGACTGGAGATGGTTCTGTTGATAAGCTCCTTGTGCCTAGATACAGACATACAAACAGAATTTTATGTTGGTGCCACCTCCTTAGCCAGAATACCACCAACTTGTTTATAAGTGTTTTGTTCTCGGTGTTGCTGTAAATGTCACTTCACCTCAGCCTGGAAAGAGTTTTTTAAGAGGCATTTTGCAGTTCATGCTCTTCACTCTTGATTGGACTTAAAACGTAGCTGCTTCTTTTGAAGCTCTCTTTGGCCCTTCAAAACATCTCCTCCGTGTTCTCTCTCAAAATGCCGTCCCCAGATGTCCGCGCATGGGGGGCGTTGATCAGATAAGGTTTTGGCAGAGAGTCCTGAGTAAAGTTATTTTGCTATAAATCCAAACCAGTTCTTATTACAATAGCCAAAGAACATGTAGTTATGAGCACGTGGCAGGGTGCTGTTTGCTCTTATAAGCAATTAATGGACATAAGAACAATTGTAAAACTCGTAACATGTAACAACCCCTCCATCTTAAAACAGTATATTTTGTACCACATGGTGAAAGCTCTGTCTCACATCTGCCTTTTAGTTCATGTTTGTAGTAGCAACACAGTTCTGTTGTTAAGTACATAGGCTGTTGAGGAGAAAGGGCTCTCTCGTTTGGGGGAACACCAACACTGGAACTAAAATTTTCCACGCTTCATTTTCACTCAAACCTGTGTCTCTGGGTGCGTGCAATAATGTATCATGTGCATGTGTGTATTTCAAACAGCCTGCATCTCTCCAGAGTAATTGGTGATGTTATTGCAGAAGAAAAATGGTCTCCCATGCAGCCTCCCCCCTGCCCCCCACCCCACCCCTTACCTAGTTATCACTTGGGAAAGCTCCTGCTTGCAGACAGGATCCCTCAGAGCTTGCTTGCTTCATTTTGAGTGATAACAGGAGTGCCATCCATGCATTTGCTTGAGGTGTACCGAGTGCCTGTAATATAGAAAGCACAATACTATGTTGAATTCTGGGTCCAGAAAGTAAGTTGCTGCTAGGTAAAGAAAAAAGGGAAAAAAGAACATTTCTGTTTTCTTTCTTGGGTCCTCCTGGCAGATTTTAAAAAGTAAACACAATTTGTACTTTGTCATCTTCTCTCTTTATCTGTCTCTTTTTATCTAGGCAGCAGGTGTTCTTATGACTCTTTAATTTTATCTCCCCATTGTGGTACCCTTTCACTGCCATACCCCTCTAGCACTTCAGTTTCTAAACTTTATTTTACCTTTCTTCCCCTTTTAACCACTTCTCATTCAAAACTCTCATTTCTTCAAGGCAGCCAGTTTGAGCTGGTGCTAAGAAAGCAGATCTGACTCTTGGTGTGAATAACTGATAAAGTCTGATCTGCTTATAAAATCATTTGCATTTTAAGGAGTATGAAGCCAAATGAATTTCCTATTTTGATAAATAAATGGTACACTAAAGAGGTTTGGAGGTTGATCTTTTTTGGACAAGGAAGACCAGCCTTTTTTCTTGGGAGTTTGCCTATGTGATTAAAGCAGTGTCTGCTTTTCATGGCTTCTTCCTTCCCTCCACTCACAGATTCTCTCGAGTTCCATGGGTATCTTAAAAGATTCTTGTGCAGCATCCGCAGGGAGGTCCATATCTGGGTATAGGGTGAAGGATCAGAGGCATGTTGGGGTTGAGGGTGGGAGAGAGTAGTGGCTCTCTGGACTTATTAATTGCTGGTAAATTAAATACAAATTGAGAGCTAACTGTATTCAGGTATTTTATTTGGAAAATTTCACCTGCAATTGGAGGATTAAAGAAATTGATTATGGTTGACCTTTCTTCCACATCTATGTTTCATTTCCACGCTATGTTTATGCATGTGGAGGCAGGGCAATTCTGAATAATGGTAATGATGAAGGGCCATCATTACACAGAGGATCATTCTGTGCTCCTAATTAAAATTATAGCTGGAAATTGCTTCCTTATGTGTAGCTCAAATTGCATTTGCAATAATTTCACTTTATAACTTCGAGTTAATCCTCTCCTTACCACCAGTAAGAATCTTTCCTCGCCCTTGAAGTTGACTCCTTTGAAAGCTTTAGGGGCAGTCTTTGTTTCCCCTAAGCAACAAGTATCCTCATCTTTGTTCCCACAAGTCTTCTGGCTTGTAAGCAAAATAGTCTTTGCTCTCTTCTCTCCCATTGCACTGTTAATGAGTTCTGGTTCTGGAACACAACTTGATTTCATGTTGCGGTCAATAGTATAAATTAGCTGAGCCTTGCTGATCCTCTTTCTCCCTAATGAATTCATTGCTCATGATCTTTCAGGCCAAGACTGCCACATACTGTTTATCCTAATTAGTATTCTCTTATGGTAATCAAGTGACCAATAACTTACATGTTTTCAAAATGAATACTTATTACATTCCATTCTATTAGTTATAGCAGGAAAATTACATATAATGATATTCTCCTTGGGATTTCAACTAAGAAATGTTTTAGCCAAGAAACCTCTGATCATGGGGCCAGTATGATCAAAGAGTTTTTCTTTTTAATCAGTATTTTATGTGGTCAGTCTCTGACCCGTATGTTCCAGGTGATATTTTGAATACACTTAATTTGAAGGCTTGTGTATTGGTCTTTTTTTTTTTTTTTTAAATCCCACCGGATTTTAAGAACTGCACCTAACAGTAGTAATAAACGGAGAGAGCTGTGCTGTTGCTTTTACCGCAAAAGAGGAGACAGTTTTGAGAAAGAATGCCCATAGCCAAATGACAGCCTCGTTTTCCAAGCCAGAGATTAGAAGAATCCGGCAATATTTGACTCTCTAAAAACACAGTAACAGAACTTGATGCAAATTGTAGGATGCGGCTGGGATCTGGGATAAGCTCTGCAGATTTGTGGTTGGTGCTGAGGAATGCTGATTTCAGTCACTGTTGAATGAATAAAAGAATGTTGTGTCCAGAGCTCTGTCAGTTTGTGCAAAGAGCAGGTTGGAGGGGCCAAATGTCTTTCCCTTTTGCTTGTTGTTTATAGGAAAAGAGATGATAATTATGATTTTGAGAGTATTTTAAAAATTTCTAATCTTCAGGGTGCCTGGGTGGCTCAGTGGGTTAAAGCCTCTGCCTTCGGCTCAGGTCATGATCCCAGTGTTCTGGGATTGAGCCCCACGTCAGGCTCTCTGCTCAGCAGGGAGCCTGCTTCCTCCTCTCTCTCTGCCTGCCTCTCTGCCTACTTGTGATCTCTGTCTGTCAAATAAATAAATAAAACATCTTTAAAAAAACAAATTCTAATCTTCTAGGGCATATTGTGATATTATTTGTGTGTGGAGAGAAGGTTGTGGTAAAATAAAAAATGATTTGGAAGGGGATTGTCAGTCTTGTGCCATTTCCCTGACCTTGGGGAAATTTCATTGCTGACCTTCAGGTAGTCATTTGGATGAGTTTTTGTTGAAGTGTTGGGGCACCGTTTTAAGGGTCTTCTCTCCACAAATATACAAGTTACCACCGTGCACCTCACTCATGGGGTTCCCAAGCTTATGGAAACGAATGAGCAATGTTTAATGTCAGGCATAACTGGCTGAGAAATGACTGTGATAGGTCAGGGCATCTTAAAATGTCATATGTGGCCATGTTAAAAACTCACCAGAATCTCTGATGGGGGGTCTGAGAATCTTTGTTTCTAGAAGCTCCCCGGGTACTGGTGATAATAAACCTGAGGTGGGACCATGCCCTCACTCTCCAAGAATGGTTGTTCCTGGAGAATATATCACTTGGACTTTTCATGATTGTAGTAAGGGACCCTTGGGCTGATTCCTTTGTCAAGCATTTCTCAGGCCAAGTATTAAAAGCTTCAATTATTCTTTGTTCCTTGGCCTAACACACATAGATTTTGTTCTGTCTAACCTCTTGCTGTGTTCAGGAGATTGAGACGTGTGGTAGTAGGCTAAGAAATGGTGAGGGAGCGCTATTTCGGAAAGCTAGAGCCCAGCCGGACTCTGGTAACATTGGCATAGTACTTGAGAACTTCGCTTGTATTACCCCACTTGGCCCTCAGAAAACCCTTGGGAAACCAGTAACACAGATATTTAGGTGTGAGCATCCCCATTGTCCAGATGAGGAATGGAAGCACAGAAAAATTGAGCGGCTTACTTAAGTTCCTGTGTCTACTAAGTGTTAAATCCACTTCAAGCTTTCTGTCATCAAGCATTGCAGGAGGGTGCGAATGTGAGCTAGCCATACAGACTCCCATTCTTTCTGCCCTGTTTATAAAGCATGCAAGAATTTACCTTTCAAGTTATGGTGAGTGTATTCTGTGAAATGCACTCATGTTTTGGCCACTTCCTGGTTGAATAGAATTAAAGTTTATAGACTCTCAGGGCATGTTAAAAAAAAAAAAAAGTATTTATTTTTTTGGATCTCAATTTTGTTCCAGTAGAGTCTTTTGGCTCCTTTTGTATTTAATGAGAAAAATGTTGGTCTAATAAGTTTCATTAAAGTGAATACTTGTTGTGTTAATATATTATATATGTATGTCTAGAGGCCTTTAAGTAATGTGTACACATTCATTAAAATGTACTAAGGAGCTAATAAAAGTTACTAATAAACTCTATTAGTGCTAAATCACTTAAATAAAAGCAATAATGAGATTTCTAGCATACTTATACAAATGACACAAATATTTGTATTTATGTGTTCATTGTGCATATTTATGCACTGGCCACATAGAATTTTAATTCCTCAATTATTTTTTAAAAAACTCTTATCCAATAGAGTTAATATTTAGACATTCTGTCATTTTGTATCTAAAAGAATCAGAGTGGTGGAAAGATGTCGACAATGTTGTTAGATGTAAAAAACATAATATAATAACTACATATACTAATCGTATTTTTTAAAAAAGAGAGACATAAAGTGTGTGTGTGTGAGAGAGAGAGAGAGAGAGAAAGCAAATTAAGTTATCTGGAAGAATATTAATACACCAAGTTAACTCAAAGGTAAGGTTATGGGTATTTTTGCTTTCTCCCTTTTGCTTTTTTAATCTTTTTTTACAATGAACATGAATAACTTTTATAATCAGAAAAAAGTTACTTATTAAAAAGTTACCTTAATGATAGATACATGTAAACTTTTTCTCAACTATGGTTTTCCAACATTAGCACACATAGAAAAAAAGGAACTTGTAGTTCTTTTGCTCAAGAACTGTTTAATTTTCCTAAAAAAAAAAAAAAAGCCCTCTCTCAATCCCCTTATTAATACCCCTTGAAAATTGGAGAAGGTATCATGTCAGTAATTTTTTAGACATTTATTTTTTTTAAAGATTTTATTTATTTATTTGACAGAGAGAAAGATCACAAGTAGGCAGAGAGGCAGGCAGAGAGAGAGGGGGAAGCAGGCTCCCCGCTGAGCAGAGAGCCTGATGTGGGGCTCGATCCCAGAACCCTGGGATCATGACCTGAGCCGAAGGCAGAGGCTTTAACCCACTGAGCCACCCAGGCACCCCTAGACATTTATTTTTTTAAAGATTTATTTATTTTAGAGAGCGGGGGTGGAGGGAGGAGCAGAGGGAGAGGAAGAGACAGAACCTCAAGCAGACTTCCTACTGAGCACAGAGCCTGATAGGGGGGCTTGATCTCAGGAACCTGTGTTCATGACCTGAGCCGAAACCAAGAGTAGGACGCTCAACCGAGTGAGCCACTCAGGGGCCCCCTATGTCAGTAATTCAAATACAGATCCCTGCCTCAAAATCACCTGGGCATGCTTATTCAAAAGGCAGGATGTGGGACCCCAACTTGAATAATCATAATGTTTGGTAATGGGGCCCAGAAGTCTGCATTTTTATCAGGCATCACAAGTGATTCTGATGCACAATTAACTTTGAGATAGAGTCATCCTTCTGGTTGTAGGTTTCCTTATGTAGATTTATCTTACAGTGATGAAAGCATCTTCTAAATTATTTTTTCATCATCAGGGTTTTTGATAAATGTTTGCTGTGTAACATCTATTTTGTCAGAAGCGCTAAAAGGGTTGAATATTCTCGCTAAAATACAAGAACAAGAGGGAGTCATCCGTTCAGCAAGGGCTTTTGGAGTGTTTGCAGTGAGTCCTCTTGTAAGACCCTCCGTTCCCCGAGGGAGGTCCTGAACCTTGATGGTGTAGGAATGGGTCCCGGAAAGGAGATAAGCAGTAGATCTGTCCTCCAAGCTTCTCTCAAAAGGCCACACCAACCTCGAGTTTCCTAAGTAATAACTAACTTTCTTTTTTTCATTTCTTTCTTTGCCAGAAAAATCAGTTATCTTAAGAAATCAGTAAATCAGTATCTTGTGTTCTGAGTGGTACATTCTTTGGAAAAAGTTACCGCATCAGGAATTCACACAATTAGTGTGTTTATTTTGAATGCGTGCCACGTGCTGAAGGTACAGTGCGGCTCTATCTTTGGTGTCCTGTCGATTGAAATAATTTGCAGCAAGATGGTGCTGAGCAGAAACTCAGCCATCTTGCTGAACGGACCTCGGAAACTGGCTCTCAAATTGAGCACGCATAGAATCAACTGGAGGGCTTGCTGAAATGGATTTCTGGGCCCACTGCCAGGTTGGTAATTCAGTTAAGTATGGGGCTGGACCTGTGCACATGCATTCTAATAAGGGCCCAAGAACCATGGGCCTCAAAGAAACTTCTCAGGAAGTTCTTCCAGTTCTTCCCAGGACTGTGGTCACATGTACAACCTGTTTGATCTGCAGCTCAGAATTTATTTGAGTGTATTGGTCTCCTCATCTGTGATTACAAGCTTCCTAGAGAGGTCTGTCCCCCTTCTAATTGAGTGGTGGGCCACATTTTCCTTTCTTTTTGACAGTTAGCTCCGCTTTGATAAAAGAGTTTGGCAGTTTTTCTTTTCCTTTCTAGACTCCAGGCTAAATGAAGTACTAGTGCTATTTCTTGTTAAGGCTTCACATGAATGAAGGCAAGACTGGTAAAATGTCTGTATCATACAGACCCGTGTGGCATGTCCTCTGACACCATTCCCAAAGCAGGTCTGTATCCATCAGCTGGGCCCCATCCCCCTTCCATCGGTTCCTCTGGGGCTTCTATAAGCTCAAACCAAGCCCTTAGCCCACCCCACTCCCTGGTGGACTACACCGAAGCATACACAAGTTTCTCTTATGGTTATTTGCATTTAGTATTAGCTCTTAAAGCCTTCAAAGACTTAAGGCATGACGTATAAGGCCAAAGGGTGATGTGTTGGAAGAAGAATCTGTCTGCCCCTCGGCCTGATACTCATAAGGTTAGTCTGGGGATCCTAGGCTTGGTATGGAGCTCTCTGTGTAATCTGTCAATTCTCCTTATGAGCAAGCTTCGGAACTTCTTGGAATATATATCCTGAGCTTCTGGCCACTGTCTGGCATATCCTGGAGTCTTGACTAGAGAGTCAAGTCCCTGACCTTTGAAGGCTTGCAAGCAGAGGGCTTTGGCCAGAAAAACCTACCCCACTTCCTCTAGGGCACATCAGCTCACGATTGTACTTTCTAGTTGGTTCGGAAATGTCTCAGTGGTCCGGAGAGCACTGATACTCGACCTGGAGAGGAAGGGACCTTTAGGGTTCTGTGGGACAGACCCCTCCTTCCCCCCCCTGCCTATAGCTGACTTACACTCCATCTTTTGGTCCTTAAGTATACTCCTAAGGTGGACCTGGAGATGGTAGTAGGATCCCTGAAATACTATATGGCAGGGGCTTAGGGATGTGATCTTACTGGAAGGTGGTCTAGGAACTTAGCTCAAAACTGTGCTTGTCACATCACAGCACAGACAGACACACACACACACACACTCTCTCTCTCTCTCTCTCTCTCTCTCTCTTCTTGTTCCTTGCCATTAACCACCCTGGCCTTGTTGTTCCAAGCTCATTTTTGCCCCAGGGTGCAGGCATGTTTTCCCCCTCCTGGGCCTGGGTTCTTCCTGTTCTTCTGAATTTGTGCAGAAGTCTCCCTGTGAGGCCTTCTATGCAGTGGTCTACTGAGCCCTTCACTCCCCCCTCCCCTCTGTAGGCTACTTTTTTCCTTCCCTATTTTTTTTTTATCATTACCTGAAAGTTTATTGTTTATGTGTTTCTTGATTTATTTGTCTCTCCCCGGCACTAAATGCGTGAAGAAGATAGGGATTTTTTTTTCTTACTCACTGCTGTCTCTCCAGCACATAGATCATTGCCTGACAAATTATAATTATGCAATAAATATTTGTTGCATGAATAAGTGAAAGCATGGCAAGCACATTGCTTTAGCTTGGAGTGGTGTGTTATTAAGGGGGCTTTGGAGCCTGGCAGTGACCATGATGGGGCTACACACTTTCTGCCGCTATAGAGGCACCCCTTCTTTGTTCCTATTGCCTGTGGAATGTGGTTGTTCCCAAACAGCTCTTGGAGAGTGGGACGGGGCTGAAGTAAAAATGAGGAGCACCTTAGTTGGCAGTTTTGAAGGGAATTTGATTGTTGAGGGTCTGTTGGAGTCATCTAAAGATCTGATTATATGTGCAAACCCAACCTTGGTCTTGGGTAGGCAAGCCCTTATGGCATCTGATTGGACTGTGAGCTGAGAGCGTCACCCACTCATCACTCCACGCCTTGAGCAGTCACTGCCCCGCCATTCAGCAAGGCCCAGCAGTGTTATTTCTTTTGTCCTCTCTGAGGCCAGCGGTGGCCTAAGGGCGCTGGTAAGGTGAGAGAGCAGGTAAGGGAAATGGTGTCCCAAGCAGCTTCCAGCCATTCCCCAGGGTAGACCCTCAGCCCTGGTGCTTCTGAACAACAGTGATGTTAATCAGGGGATTTTTTTTTATATCAACATTGTCAACATTTACAGTCTCTCTACACATTGGATTTGCATCTGAAAAGACCAACTATAATCAACATTTAAGGGATAGCACTCATATTTGCATATGATTGAGCAGACATGTTAAGTAATTTTAGCCAGGCTGTTGCTAGGAAACCAATTAATAATGCTCTACATTTCATTAAAAACTGGGTTCTCTCTTGGCTTTCCTTTAACTTCACCACTCAGCTGCTTGTGCTGAAGGTTTTTCTCTCTCAGTAAATTGTGACAGATAAATTATCGTTTTACTAAATTTATTTCTGTGATTACAGTTGTTAGTCATACCTGTCAATACAACTTCAAAGCTTTTTTTTTTTAAATACTGGGGGGGGGAGCTGAATTTTAACTGTAATCATTTTTTACTTTATAAGACGATGGGGACTTAAATCATATTTTCATGCCGGCCTCACAAATTGTGGGTTAACAACAACAACAAAAATTAAAGCAATCGTCCCTGTTCCCTAATTGCACCTTTGTAGTGTGGTGACTAATAATTAGAATATTAGTCACTATGCAGAAAGTGACAGACAGCTGATGAAGCATTCAGCTGCATTTTGTTTCTTTTTGTTTTTCAATGGTTTGTGGGCTAGACCAGGTTCTGTCCTTTATGCAGTGAAATTAAAATTTTCATGACTTTATTTTACATAATAGACTTACAAGGAGAAAATCTTACAAGGAGAAAATACATTTTTAGGTACTGTAAGTGCCTCTTTGAACCAATCAACTGGGCAGGTGTATTTAAATTGTGATGACGTTTTGCAGTTTAGCATTTTGTAGTATTGATCTGGTCAAAATGCTCATTAAAAAGCAAAATTAGTTCCTATTCACCTCTGTTTCACAGTATTTCAGTCTCTTTATTTGGGTGATGCATACAAATGCATCTGGTTCTTCAACTTAGCTAAATGGTGATCTTGCCCATTTTCTAAGGGCTAAATAAAGCAAATGAGGATCTGCTTTCCTATTTTATACTACACTTTGGTCTTTTGGATCTGAAGGTCTGGTGCAAAAGAGGCTGTGGAATTTGGAAGCAGATAGCCCTGGAGTCAAAATATAGCTCTGCCTCTGTGACTCTGCCTCAGTGTCCTCATTTGTCAAATGAAGAAGGAAGGACAGCAGCAGCTGGGAGCTGAGAACACAGGGCATTGCAAAGGGTGGGCTGGGAAGTGGATACTTGGCAAACTTTCCTTCCCTTTGTCTCCAGAATGGCTGGGGCAGTGTATTGGTTAGCTAGGGCTGCAGCGGTAACATGTACCACTACCTGGTTGGCTTCGTCAGTGGAAGCGGAGGCTACATGTACTGGATCAAGGTGTGGGCAGCGTTGGTTTCCTCTGAGGCCTCTCACCGGGAGGGGCAGGTAGCCACCTGCTCTTTCTTCTGTGTGTGTCTGGGTCCCAGTCTCCTCTTCTGAGATAAGGTTGCTATTGGATAACAGCCCACCCTAAGGGCCTCATTTAACATAATCACCTCTTGGAAAGGCCCTGTCTCTAAATGTCACCACATTCTTCACATTCTGAGGTACTGGGGGTTAGGGCTTCAACATACGAATTTGTGGGGGTTTGGGGCACAATTCAGCCCATAACAGCCACTAACTGAGAAGCTGCACAGGGCATGCTGCTGTCTCCAGTCGTTCAGCTTGGGTCCTACTCAGTGGTGAAAACAGCTGAGACTTCAGCTGCAAAGGAGTCAGGAAGTGAGGTTCTTTGGTTATGACTTTTCTGGTTAGATCAGAGTTGATCAGAAACATTCAATAATACTTAAAGCCCCCACCCTTTTATTTTTGGTTCTCATTTCAACCTTTTTGGATATAGTTGTCTTCTTCTTCTTCTTCTTCTTCTTCTTCTTCTTCTTCTTCTTCTTTTTCTTTTTTAATGTAAGCTCTACACACAACATGGGGCTTGAACTCACAACCCTGAGTTCAAGAGTCACTTGCTCTACCAGCTGAGCCATCCAGGCACCCCTTACTTAGATATATTCTTAGGTCAGTTTCCATGACCTTGTATACATGAGCATCTTCAACCTAAAGGATCTGAAGATCCTT
The DNA here is from genome assembly GCA_004024625.1 of Mellivora capensis. NCBI lineage: Eukaryota > Metazoa > Chordata > Mammalia > Carnivora > Mustelidae > Mellivora > Mellivora capensis. The sequence goes on along the minus strand of PISX010000244.1, from coordinate 278,654 downwards.
ATTTTTACCCTCTGTTGTTTCTAAATGGGATATTATAGGGTGTCAGTGATAGGGCTAAATGTCCTTTTAAAAAGGACATTGTAGGGGCACCTGGGTGGCTTAGTGGGTTAAAGCCTCTGCCTTCGGCTCAGGTCGTGATCTCAGGGTCCTGGGATCGAGCCCCACGTTGGGCTCTCTGCTCAGCGGGGAGCCTGCTTCCCTCTCTCTCTCTCTGCCTGCCTTTCTGCCAACTTGTGATCTCTCTCTCTGTCAAATAAATAAATAAAATCTTAAAAAAAAAAAAAAAAAGAAAAAGGACATTGTAGAAAAGTATTAGTTCTGGGGCAGAGGCCCCCATTATTTGGCTGGCAGGGGCCAGGTTTTGGGGTCAGTACACAAACGAGTGATTGGAATTCAGTGACCCAAGCACTGTAGAGCAGGTCCCTCATTCATTCAGCTAATACTCTGCCTACTGTGTGCCCCTGGGCTAGTCCCTGTGTTCACAGTGAGAAATGAAAATAGTCCTTGTCCCTGCTTTTATGGAGCTTATAGTCTAGCGAGGAGATAGACTTTTTTTTTTTTTTAAAGATTTTGTTTGTTTATTAGAGAGAGAGAGAGAGATCACAAGTAGGCAGAGAGGCAGGCAGAGAGAGAAGGGGAAGCAGGCTCCCCGCCGAGCAGAGAGACCAGTATGGGGCTTGATCCCAGGACCCCTAGATCATGATCTGAGCCACAGGCAGAAGCTTAACCCACTGAGCCGCCTAGGTGCCTGTGAGGAAATGGACTTAAATAATATCACCGTATCACCGTTCTAACAGGACAGCTCTGATAAGCGCAGGGAAGGAAAGGCCTGTGAGACTATGAGGTGAATAACGGTGGGGCTCAGGGATAGGTTTCCTGGTTCAGCTGAGATCTGAAGGCTGGAGAGGCTTACTTTGATAAAGGGAGGGAAGCAGTAGAGGCTGTGGCGCTGGGGTCAGTCATGATTTGGAATATGGGCAGGAACATCAACATCACAGACGGCATGTGCAAAGTCCCTGAGGCAGAAAGGGACTTAACATGGAAGGCAGAAAGTGAGAAAAGGGCAGTATAGCTAGAGGAGAGAGTAAAGGAAGGTGTGGAGATGTAGCTGGGAAGTCTTCTAAGAAGACTGGAGGAGCTGGGAAAGGCTTCCCAGGGAAGGGACATTTGTATTTTTCCGTATAAAGATAGTGGAGTTCTTCTGGTAGAGAAGAAGGAGAGATATTTTTAGGCAGAATATCAGTAACTTGGTATGTTTAGTATGGCTTGAATGTCACTTACATGAAGGAACCCCATCATTCCAGTTAATGCAAGGTTGTACTTCAGCGGGTTCAGGCTAACTAGGATGTACAATTTTGAGATGTATCTGCCTCCATCGATGCAGGGACTCATTAAATAGTGAATGAGGAAGTGAATGAATGAATGAATGAATGCTGTGTTACTGAGTGGGTGGTGTTGGTGGCTGGTGCACAAGGGTTGAGATAACCTTAGAGGCAGTGATTCACTGGTGTTTCATCTGCTCGGGTCCGTGGCTAAAGAAGGCTATCTGCACTGACATGCCAGGCCCCCGGCCTCTGTCTTCTCCTCGTCTGCGAGACCTGGGAGGATTCCTTAAAGACTGACCATTAGCCCAGCATCACTCTAGTTGCCTGAATCGACTCCAGCTTGAGGTAGGGGAGACCAGAAAGAGTCCCAGCCCATGGTCTGGGTCGCTGGCCTGGGTCAGGGTGGCTAAGTCTAGGTCAGCATGGTTCAGATAATCACAGAAGCTGAGCTGCAGAGCACTTTCCAGACATGGTGGGCAGTCCAAGCTGGGTGGAAGATGTCCTGAGTTCTGTGGGGGAGGGCAAGGAAAAGCTGTACCAGGAGAGAGGGGAGGGGGCATGTGAGAGACAACTCGCCAGCTCTGTCTCTGACATCTGAGGGATGGGCCTGTGGTCTGGGTTTGGGCATGAATCCGTGTTTCTTTCCCGCAAAGAAGTTAAAATCAGATGGAAGAAGATTCTGGAGCTTAGAACGTTTTTCTTTTTCTGCTTTTAACAATTCGTTTACTTAGAGAGAAACAAACAAGGCTACTTTCTAGCTGCTCTTGGGTGGGAAGTTTCTGTATTTTGAAGGTTTTCATAAATGTAAGGAATATTCTTTGATCTTGAAAACCAGGATTTTCTTCCCTCCAAACTATCCTTCCAGGTCTAGAGTGAACTTGAGCGAGAACTGTTAGTGGCCTCCAAGGTTATGGGATTCGGCTATACCAGAAGACCATGACATTGAGGGATTATTATACATTGAAGCCACAGATTTACTTGTGAATAATGAAACAGCTGCTTAAAACAACATGTGAAGGGCAATTACCTCCAGTCTAATTTGATGAACATAGACTTCATAATCTGTGGCCAGTTAAGTACTATCAGTCCTTCTGGGCCCCCAGAGAATCAGACAAACATGAGCCACTCTTTTTTTTTTTTTTTGACAGAGACACAGCTAGAGAGAGGGAATACAAGCAGGGGAAGTAGGGGAGGGAAAAGCAGGCCTCCTGCTGAGCGGGGAACCTGATGCGGGGCTTGATCCCAGGACCCTGGGATCATGACCTGAGCCGAAGGCAGATGCCCAACAACTCAGCCACCCAGGTGCCCCACATGAGCCACTCTTACCTGCATTGACCACATGTATATTGACTGCTTCTGTTAAATTTAACTTTTTCCAGCTTAAGCAAAGGGCATACTGGCCTTTCATTTGTAGAAGATTCAGGAAACATTACTGAGCACCATTGCCATTTCAATAGGTCAGAGGAATGGGAAGAAAGGATCACGCATGCCTCTTTGAATTCTGTATGAATAGTGTGGAGGGAATGACCTGAAGATAGGGGATAGGAATGGGGGCTTGTGCTAAAAATCCTGGCATTCCTGCATCATGCTACAAAATCTCATTGCTTTGTAGATGACATGTGGACTCCGCTAGCCTGTTCTAAATTGTACTTCTCACAGGGCTGTGCTGATTTTGCCCTTGTAGATAACTTTTAATTACGGCTCCATTAACCTCTACCTGTGTGCTCCTCCTGGTACCAGCTCTCTCCCTTCGAGAGCTCTCTGGCTCCCAGCAGGGACAGATCCCTGACCAGGGCGGAAGGTCAAACATTGATATGGTTAGGCTAAAGGAAGCCCTGGGGCAGAGAGAGAGAGCAGTCTGGAGTCTGGAAAACCTAGGGTCTCCTTGTTTAGCATCATTGAGATCTCCAGCTAACCACGGGCAGTAGACTGTTGGAAAGAGGCCAACCGTGTAGAACTAGGCGGATCCACCAAGCTGAAGGGCGTTAGGCCTCTGCTGGGCAGTAGATTTCAGCAAATTGTCAGTGTGGGAGCACATGCGTGGATCCCAGGAGGAGAGAATTGCATGCAAGTGATAGTGCAGCCATCTTCCTACGTCCCTAGGGACAAAGAAAAGGATGCCTGCCAGTCTGTAATTAGTATTTATTCACTGTTGTTTTTTTTTTTAAAGCACTTGATACTATGATGTCACCTCCCTAAGCCTCAACTTTCTCAAGCAGCAAGATGGGTTTGAGGAACCGGTGTCAGACATTTCCTTTGGCAGTAGTGTTCTGTGATTATGGAAATCCTACCAAGTGCAGAGAAGAGAACAGGTATCTGGTCTTCAGAGACCTCTGTAGTAATTAGGGAGATCCATGAAACCCATGAAAAGAACTGCCCCCGCACACACACATACCCAGAAGCACCATACAAGATAAAGGTGTCACGAGGACTGGTGGTCCCTGCTGTGGGCGTCATTGCCCAAGAAAGTCTTTATTTAAATTGGATGGTTTGGGTTGAATATTTTGGGGTGGGCAGGGATTAGAGGGCAGGGAAGGGGGGACGGCTTTCAGAGCAGAAAGGTGAAAGGAGATCAGATTGGGACATAGGGAAAAAGCTGCCTGTGTCTTGCTCACTACTGGATCCAATAGGTAGTAGGGTTTTTTGTTTTTTTTTTAAAGATTTTATTTATTTGACAGACAGAGATCACAAGTAGGCAGAGAAGCAGGCAGAGAGAGAAGGGGGAAGCAGGCTCCCTGCTGGGCAGAGAGCCCGACGTAGGGCTGGATCCCAGGACCCTGAGATCATGACCTGAGCTGAAGGCAGAGGCTTAACCCACTGAGCCACCCAGGTGCCCCGGTAGTAGGGTTTTTAAAGGTATCATTGAATATGTCATTATACCAGAATGTAACTTCTGGTATTGATTTATTTATAGATAATGTTTATAATTATCTAGAAGACTAGTGGGGTGAAGGGCTGGAAAAAATAGGTTAAGATAAGATTATGTAGCAATTTTGTCTGTTCAGTGATATGTCCCTAATGCTTAGAATCATGCCTGGCCAAAAGGGGGACTCACTAAGTATTTGTCAAATGAATGAAACGATCAGTGACATGGTTTCAGGCTGTCATAGAAGTAATGGGGAACACTGGAAGGTTTGGTACCATTTAGGAAGGGTACATGTGATTGTTTGTAGAATCATGTGTAAGGGGAGAAGGTGAGGAAAGAAGGAAATCAGTGAAGAATGAAGAGTGGTGGAAGTAGGCACAGGCTCCTGGTCCTAAGGACGGTCTGAAGTTGGAAACAAACGGGAAGCCAGGATGGGGGATATCCCAGAGAAAGACTTGGTGGGTGGCTGTTGTAGGGTGTGGAGAGAGTTAGAAGATGCCTAAGGTGTAAGGTGCTGTGAAGGAGTTCAAGTAAGTTGGAAAATAATATTATTGATGGAGATAATAAGAGAGTTTTTGTTGGAGGGCAGGGGCAGTAGGCATTTGTGGTTAGTTTTACGTTCTTAGGTATGATCTGGGGGTGAATTGCCTTCATTAGGAATTTGCAGATTAAAAAGAGGTCAAAATTCAAGAGCATCATTTCAGGGCCAGAGATTAGGTTTGTGAGTCTTTATCCCGAGTCCGCAGGCTGATGTGGGAAGCAGTAGCTTGAAGGGTGGGGGGTGTCGGGAGACAGGGAGGCCACGTCAGAAGGAGCTCTGTGTTCACAGGGCTCTTGGCTTCCACTTCAGCTCTGTTTCTTTTAGATGCATCACCGAGGTTGGGGCTCCTGGGTGGTGCAGGAGGTTAAGTGCCCCACTCTTGGTTTTAGCTCAGGTCGTGATCTCAAGGTTGTGGGATCGCGCACCATGTCAGGCTCTGTGTTTAGCGCAGAGTCTGCTTAAGTTTCTCTTTCCCTCTCCCTAACTGCCCCCACCCCACCTGTTCACTCTCTGTCTCAAATAAATAAATCTTAGGGGTGCCTGGGTGGCTCAGTGGGTTAAAGCCTCTGCTTTTGGCTCAGGTCATGATCCCAGGGTCCTGAGATCGAGCCCCACATCGGGCTCTCTGCTCCACAGAGAGCCCGCTTCCCCCTCTCTCTCTGCCTGCTTCTCTTGCCTACTTGTGGTCTCTGTCTGTCAAATAAATAAATAAAATCTTTTAAAAAAATTGCTCTTCAAATAAATAAATCTTAAAAAAAAGGGGGGGGGTACCTTGGTGGCTCAGTTGGTTAAGTGTCTGTCTGCCTTCAGCTCAGGTCATGATGTCAGAGTCCTGGGATCCAGCCTTGCCTCAGCCTCCCTGCTCAGTGGGGAGTTTCCCTCTCCCTCTGCCTGCCACGTTGCCTGTCTATGCTCTTTCTTTCTCTCTCTCTCTCTGTTGAATAAATAAATAAAATCTAAAAAAAAAAGAAGAAGAAAGAAACACCACAGAGGTCTCAGAAGCTATGCTTTCGGTCCTTTTTGGGGGAGCTTTTCCTCCATAGGACCCCCCTGACCCACTTCCCCAGCATTTCCTTTATTTCCTATGTAGAACCATTTTGTTGCTGTCTTTATTTTTCTGGTACTATGTAAGATTTTATAATTTATCTCTAGTACATGAGCATCCCCTGTAGGAACTGATCCCTTTGCTATTTTTGAAGGATATGCTACTTACAGCATTGTGTGTGTGCATGTGTGTGCAGATGTGTAAATCTCTTGGAAACCGAACTCTGATAATGGATTTTACAACCTCAAGTGGCAGGGAAATAATGTGGAGTGTGCATTGATTGGATAAAACTTGAAGGACGCTGATCTGCATGATAGGAATTAATATTGGAGTAGAAGAGCATTTACCATATAATACTATACTTTTCTCCTTTTTACTGTAAAAATTCCAGTTTACTGGAAACTTCTGAAGAGAAATAATTGGGAATGTTAAGTCCTTGTTAAAGAGTATTATTTCTCAGTTTCGTTTTGGCAGCACATATACTGAAATTGGAACGTTACAGAGAACATTCCATGTGCAAGGATGACAGGCAAATTTGTGAAGCGTTCCATATTTCAATTTTTAAAAGGTTTTATTTAGTGATTTGACAGAGCACAAGCAGGAGGAGCAGCAAGCAGAGGGAGAGGGAGCTCAATCTTCGATGTGGGGCTCAATTCTGGGATCATGACCAGAGCCAAAGGCAGCCACTTAACTGACTCACCACCCAGGGGCCCCTGTTTGTATTTACCTTTGTGAAAATGCAAAAAAAAAAAAAAAAATCACTCTTCTCTTTTCCAGCTGAGGTGGACCAGATATTTTCTGAACTGTTTTTCTAGGCTTTTCTCTCTCTCTCTCTTTTTCTTTCTTTTTTTTCATAAATCTTTTGAATGTCACTTTTGTGAGCATATAAAATGAACTTAGATAATCTAGAATTCTGTCATTGATGACAGTTTTGCCAAACTCCTTGTTTTTAAAGTTTTTTTTTTTTTTTTTAAATTTGTCTCTGCATCCAACAAGGGCAGGTCAAACTTAAAACCCTGAGGTCAAGAGTCACATGTACTACCAACTGAGCCAGCCAGGCATCCCCAGAAATCTGATACTATATTGTATTGTATTTACTTACTTACTAAGCTTTACAACCAATGTGGGGCTTGAATTCACAACCCTGAGATCAAGAGGTGAAGAGTTTTGCCAAACTTTAATTTTGGGTACTGCTTGCCTTTTAAACATATTATTGTGAAAAATAATTTAGCAACTTCCATACATAAATTTCTCAGTGGCAGTTCGCATCTGTAGATCTCTTCAAGTCAAGCATCTGTTGAAAAAATATTGATGATGTGGGAGGAAGGGCAGTGCTGGATGGATGCAATTTCATGAAACTTGGCAGTTTCCATAAATAAACTGAATAACATAAATTGTATTTACCTCTGTGGTGTCTAGACTAAAGAATTAGAACAATGAGTTTATAAAATTAAGGTTGCCATCTACACAAATAGAAAAGTATTTAAAAATTATGTTTCCAGTGGGATAGTGATGAAATATTTAGTATATGGTATTGGGCCAAGTGGTTAGGAATCTGGAAAAAGATGAGGTTGGTTAAACTCCACTTTGATTTAGTTCATTTTATATGATGATTACTGTGATATGCAAAATAATGATGATGAAGAAAAAAAGAAATCAGGAAGGCAATTTATAAAATGTCTGATCTACCTCAGTTGGAAAAAGTGAAAAATGATATTTATAACAAGTATTTCAAAATTTAAGTATATATTCATATCTTCGTAAAATCATAAAAGGATTAGAGGGGCGCCAGGTGGTTCAGTCAATTAAGTGTCTGATTCTTGATTTCGGCTCAGGTCATGATCTCAGGATCATAAGATCGAGCCCCGATTTGGGCTCTGCCCTCAGCCGGGAGTCTGCTTGAGATTCTCTCCCTCTGCCCCTCCCCACTGAGCTCACAGATGGTATGCTCTTGCTCTCTCTCTCTCCCTCCCTCCTTCTCTGTTAAATAAATCAATCTTTTAAAAAGTAAATAAAATCATAAAAGGACTAGAAAAACATGGTAAATTCCTTTATAAGAAGATGGCATTTTTAGTATGACTTAAAATTCAGAAATCATAAAAGAAAAATGTTGATTAATTTGGATAAAAACTTTACCTGGTAAAACCCGCAATAAGTAAATTCAAAGGACAAATCACAATCAGGGAAAAAAATATTTGTAGTGGGGGAAGGGGCAAATCTCTATACAAAGAGCTCCTACAAATGAATAAGAAAATGACTTGCAGACCAATAGAAAAATGGGTAAAGGACATGTTCATAGAACATGAAATACAGGTTATCTTTATACCAAAGAAAAGATCTTCAAATTCCAACATAATAAGAGGAATGCAGATTTAGACTGTGTTGAAGTAGTACTTTTCACTTTATCAGATTGGCAAAAATTTTCAAGTGTGATAATTATATATTGTTGATCAGATGTGGAAAAATTGTCATTGTACTTGCGAGATTACAAAATACCACAGCCCTTATGAAGGCCAGTTTGGCAGTATCTATCAGGATTACAAATACAATTATCCTTTGACCCAGCAATTTGGCTCTGGTAATTTTTCCCTGCAGGTACATCTGAATACATATAAAGTGACGTATATAGGAGGTTTTCATTAGACCATTGTTTGTAATAGAAGAGATTGGAAATGACTCAAGTATCCATTAGTAGAAGGCTGGTGAAATAAACTGCGATCCATTCATACAATTGTATATTGTGTAACATTAAAAAAAACACAGAAACTCTTTATGCAGTAATATGGAAAGATCTTCAAGATATGATTAAATGAAAAAAGCAAGGCACAGAACAGAATATGTAGTATGTTACATTTGGTGTAGAAAAGGGACAGAGTCAGAGTTTCCATTCATATCTGCTTGTATCTGCATGAAGAAACATTGAAAGGATAAACAAAAGAAATTCAGTAGAAATGGTTGTCTTTAATGGGGGAGGGGGGGATGGGGTAGACAGAAAAAAGGTTAGAGCAGTACTGTTTGTTAGATACCCTGTTGTACTTTTATTTGTGAACCATGAATTATCTATTCAAAACAAAAAGTGGGGTGCATGGATGGCCTAATTGGCTGAGTGGCCAACTCTTAGTTCATGATCTCGAGGTCCGTGGGGGCCATGGGATTGAGCCCTGCCTCAGGCTCTGTGCTCAGTAGGGGTGTGCTTGAGGATTCTCTCTTTCCCTCTCCCACTGCCCCTCCCCCACTCAAATAATTTTTTTTTTTTTAGGATTTTGTTCATTTGACCGACAGAGATCACAAGTAGGCAGAGAGGCAGGCAGAGAGAGAAGGGGAAGCAGGCTCCCCACCGAGCAGGGAGCCCGATGAGGGACTTGATCCCAGGACCCGGAGATCATAACCCGAGCCGAAGGCAGAGGCTTCAACCGACTGAGCCACCCAGGCGCCCTCAAATAAATCTTTAAAAAAAATGGGGTGCCTGGGTGACTCAGTGGGTTAAGCATCTCCCTTTGGCTCAGGTCATGATCCTGGTGTCCTGAGACAGGCTCCCTGCTTAACAGAGTGTCTGCTTCTTTCCCCCGCCCTGCATGCAAGCAGGTGCATGCTCTCTCTCTCTCTCTCTCTAATGAATAAAATCTTTAAAACAAAACAAGTTACATATTTGTAAAATGGCATTTTGGTGGCAGTTTAGCATATGTTCAAGGGCTGGAAATATCTGTCCAGATCTTTAACATCCCTTGTATGGACTCTTGGCTACAGTCTCCTAAGTGGGTCTTGCATTTGGTTTATCTAGAGCTCTCTGTTCAATAGGGTAATCACTGGCCACATCTGAGCACTTGAAATGGGGCTTATCCACTTTTGGATGTGCTGTTAAGTGTGCCAGATCTAGAAGACATAGGACAAGAAAAAAAGAAGGTGAACTGTCTCATTAATAATTAAAAAAAATATTGACTACATGTTGAATGATAATAGTTTGGATTTTGATTGGATTATATTTTAATAACTATTATTAAGTTAATTTCAGTTTTTTCCCCTTACCTTAGATGTGGCTACTAAAAAATGTAAAATTATAGATGTGGCTTGGCTCTGTGGCTCACATTTTATTTATTTATTTATTTAGTTAGTTAGTTAATTATTGCATGGGACTGAGAAAACTGTCTCCCCTCGGCGTGTCTGCTAGAATTACTTTCTTAAAAAAAGAAAAACAAAAAACCAACTGAACATGCTTTAAAACCTTCATTGACTCTGAGATGCCTATAGAGACCCTTTGTAATCGTCTCTGAGATACTTCCTTTATCAGCTCCCCATCTCCCTTCATGTGTAAACACTGCTTCTCTTCACTGCTCAGACTGCCGGCTCCTTCATAAATGTGAGTCTTTGAATGCACTGTCCCTTCTGCTTGCAGTGTTCCAGAACCTCCATTTCATTGCCTTGAGAACTCCCTACTCATTTTGTAAAGCTAGTTCGTGTGGCCCCTTCTTTGATGGACTCTCCCTCATTCCTCTGCCCTGTTTCCTTCTAGCACTTGGTGTCCCTCTGTGTTCTCCCACCACCTAATACTGCCATTAATTTTTTTCAAGGTGTTGTCTCCCTCATCAGACTGTGAACTCCTCAGGGTCGGAACTCATCCAAAAATTACTAAAGAATGCAGATGAAAAAGAATACAAAAATTCCCTGAAACTGCCTGGAAATAAACTTCAAAAAAGTCACTAGGAACATGAGGCTGGTTGTGTTTTGTTGAGAGCATACCATGCCCCGTTTGCTTGGCTGGTGCTTCTGTTTGGTCTGTAGGTTAGCAAAGGCAAGTTCAAACCCCATGGGTCTTCTCTTAGTTAAGAATAGACCTCTTTGGAATGTTCTAGTTTTAATTAAACAGGCAGATTACAAACTGTAGAGACATCAGTAGCACCAAACCCACGGTGAGTCCCAGGCTTCAGGGCTGTGTTCAGACTGGAAGCTGAGAGGTGTTTGTGTTCAGTCAGAGAGCAGAAATCTCCGGCCTGGCCGCAGGCCCGTGTTTCCAGAAGGTAAAGGTGGCAGGTGGTTGCCAGGAGGTGAAGGCGCCGGTGGATCCTGGCCAGCCACAAGAAGGCTGCGAGCCGAGGTAATGAAGTTCTCCACGGTCTTGTCCGTGGGCTCTTGACTTCGGTGACCCGTCTCTGCCCAAAGTCATTGCTGCTTGTTAAGATTTCCATCGTCCTTCTCTTCTGCTTGTGGGGATTTGAGCTTTTGTGTGAAAGAGAAAAAGAGTAATAAACGGAAAATTCAGGATCTCTGAAGCAAAGAGATTTTAGAAGGAAAAAGAATTTTGCAAGAAACTTCTCCTTCATTGAGTAACTCAAAGTGCTCAGTTTCACACCCAGATTTTAGAAGCTTCTTTACCATTGTTCAGGATCTGTTTATCTCTTTTACAGTGATTCACATTCTGTCACTACACAGATAAATCCACTGAATGAAGAGTTCTTTCTTTGCAAAACTTTGAGGGCTGATAGGGTAGGAGAGAAGAGTCCCTCTTCAAGGGACTAGAAAAAAAGGGGGGGGCTAGAAAAACATGCCTGAACCCAGGATTGCTACTTACCTAGTGGCATGGGCAGGTGACGTCACCTCCTTGAGCTGTGTTTTCAGTAGAATGAGTGGTCAGCACCTCCTGGGCTGTGAGCATTACAAGAGGCGAATGAATGCTGGTGCCCAACATGGCTTCTGGCTCAAAGTGGGTTTTGGTACGTAGGATTTAGAACTCCAGTATGAACGGAGATTTTCTTTTGCAACTGGCTGGTGTTGAATCCACACACAAGCATGCCCAGCCCAGAAGAGGAGGGTGTCTGTCATAGTTGTGCTAGAATGCGCTGATTGCCCCACAGTCATGGTCCTTGCTAGCTGCTCTTCGGGGCCCCAAACTGGAGGATCGTTCCCACTTTGCCTTTGGGAGTCTATCTCAAGGCCAAAGTCTGCTTTCTGGGCTCCGTTCCCCACAGTCTTCTCTCCTCTTCTCCTGGGATCCACCCAGCTACAGATGCTCTCTTTTTTCCTGGGGAGGAGATCTGTTCCTCATCATTCTTCTGACAAGAGAAAGAATAATCTTTTCTAAGAGGGAGATCATCATCAGGCTTCGTCTAAAAAATAACTTTTGTGCTTAGTAAACATTTTTATGAGGAGTCTGCTTTCCGTTTGGCGCTTGAGGTCTGTGCGGTTGGCCCCCTCTCCTTCCATCCCTGCCTCCTCATCTTATCTGACCACGCACCTTGAGGGGCCCAGCCTTCATTCTCATTTGAGAGAGATGAACGCGGTGCCTTGTATGCCTTATGACCAGATAATTCGAGCTGGTAGTAATCAAGATTTGGGGCTGATTATCATTAAAGGGTAATTTCATTGCTGTTCGTAATTGGTCTTGCTTAAACTCACTATTGCATTTCTTTTGTCACATGATTAAAAAAGACAAAAATTCTCTTGGCAATGAACTTGGGAAAACAGGTTTCTTACATTCAGTTCCTTTTCAAACCAACTTTACAAATTTCAAGTGTGCCTTTATTAATGTAATGATTTGCCTGCTTTATATTACATATTCAAAATAAAAGAGAATTGAAACAGTTCATCATTGAAATGAATATTACAAAAACAGCATCTGGTTTGAATAATGAATTTTTTTGTCCAAGTTTTGCCTCATTGAATGAAGCTAATAAAACTGCCCTTGATTGTTGAATAGTTGACTTCTCTGTCACTAGTGTTTGGTTCTTTTCAGTTGCCCACTTGGAGGCCACTAAGGTTTCTTTCAGAAAGTTCTTTCCTTATGCTACTTATTTTAAATAACTTGGACAACCACTTTTCTATCACCAGCTGGGTGGAGGTGATGATACCCCTTGATCACAAAATCACAGGTTTGGGACATTTCAAGTATCTTCTCCACCTGTCAAGCTTTTGGAACAAGAGCCAAGTGAAAAAAAAAAAGAGCTCTAGCGTTGGAATGACTGAAGACCAGATGTTGGTATCGCACCTTGATTTCCATACAACTCAGGGGCCACTGTACCCAGCTTGTTTCTGCCCTGAATGCGGATGCTTGCACAGATCTATTGGTGCCTGGTCGTCCTAAGACTCTGTGAGGGGCACCAGGCCAGTACCACTACTCTTGCTGACGGCACATGTGCAGACAGTGTGCACAGATACAGCCCTAGGAAGTCTCTGGAAGGTCAGTACAGTTTTTTGCTATTAGGTTTTCTGATCCACAGGTATCTATGCTGAAAATACTTACAAGGTATTTGTAGATTCGTCATCTGATTTGACTTTCAGAAAACCACTTTAAGGTGGATAGGGTAGATTCTGTGATCTCCCTTTTACTAATGAGGAACCTCCTCAAAGAAGTGCTGTGGCTTTAGTCAAAGACATTTAGCTGCCATATGGTAGGCAGGAATGCTGTTTTATAAAGGGCTACTTTTACATTTTATCTCAAAGCCTGTATGACATGTAAGGATAATCCTATACTATACACTCTTTTTTTTAAAAAAAATTTCAACTCAGTTTAATTAACATCAGGTATATTATTAGTTTCCGAGGGAGAATTCAGTGATTCATCAGTTGCATAGAACACCCAGTGCTCATTCCATCCCGTGCCCTCCTTCATGCCCATCACCCAGGTACCCCATGCCCCCACCCACCTCCCCTCCAGCAGCCCTCAGTTTGTTCCTTATAGCTAAATGTTTCCTACGGTTTGTCTCCCTCACTGTACTATGCATTCTACTTCAATAAAAAGCTGAATGAAAGAATGAACAAATGAAACAAAAAATCCTAGCAAACAAAAAACCACTAAAGAAATAAATTTGGTAGTCAGATAGTAAAAACATGGAAGCAAATAAGCATTTTCTTTGTATTACCTCTTTGCCTATTCTTGGAGTTGGCAAGGGTGTAGGCAAGCTTATAGTAGATATGAAAGAAATTATATTGCAGTTCATTGAATTAGCATTACTTCCCTAAATAGACAAGTCTGAGAATATTCCTTTATCTATGAATACTTTGTTGGGTGGATTGTTACCAAACGAAGCAGGTGGAGACAGTCAGTTCCCTCCTTTCTTCAACGAGGTGTTGTGCAAGAGCCTTTGGGGACCTGCAGACAAAATCATGGTGATTGTGCATCTTGTCAAGCATATCTCCAGCATTCTCCCTGCTCAGCTTAAAAAACAAAAACAAAAACGTGTGCATTTCCTACTGCACACTTCACAAGAATAAAGGGAAGACAGAGGAAGTTGAATTGGAACCGCAAGGCCCTGCCAGGCAAGGCTCATGGGTGAGAGCGTGATCTCAGGTGGGTGTCTGGCACCTTGGTGGCTGACCATGTGGGCACAGAATCAGGTATTAATCTTTTGGGACATTGGGACATGAAGTACATCCTTTTCTCAACTTGTTAACAGAACGCCACCTTCTTTGAGAACGCTGGGACCTTTGCTCTCTTAAATTTCTCCTAAGCTTTCTAATTATAGTTCCTTGTAGTTGATTGTTTTCCTCTTGATCATGCTTTCTAAATTCCAGCTCTTCAGGAGCCAAATGGATATTTGCCTTTTTACTGATGAATGCGTGTGATGTGCAAGTGTTCCTTAAAAACTACCTAGTGTGCTTTGTGATTTAACCTTCGTGGCTTCCTCTGAGGTTCTTTCCGGAGGACACTTTGTTGGATCTTACTTGTAAATTCACTTGGGCCTTTTGAGATTCCGGGCCTCAAAGTCCTGTCTCTGTTGAGTCGGCCCGTTCTTTCTTCACTGTTTGGCCCAGTTTGGCTGTCAACTGATGAGGCAAGGTAAGCACCTCCCTCCTGTGTTTCTCATGGCTTATTCCTCAGCAGGGTTTGGCAGAGGCAGAATCATGCATAGACAAGGTTCTGACTCAGTGGCTGATTGACGACAGGGTTTGGTCCCCAGTTCCGCCACTCGTTTGCAGGATTCTCTAGGATAAGGTGGGTGGTTTCTTCGCACTTTGTACTTGCACACACAGGGAGTAACATCTGTTGCGCAGTGTCGTCGAGGACTGATGGGGTCGGCGTCGTCCGAAGTGCCTTGTAAAGTGTGCTCTCCTGTTACTGAAGACGCTCCTTCAAGGAGGGAGAGTGATGCCCAAGAGAGGTTGCTTAGATCAGTGTCGGATGACTCATGTAGGAAAGGTAGGATGAGTAAAGAAGGGAGAAGCCATTCCTGATCAAGGCACCCCGGGATGATCAAACCAGTGAGCTGCTGAGTCAGTGAATGTTGGAGGAACAGAGAAAGCTGGTGGGAAAGAGGGAAGAATGCCAGCTGGAATGAAGAGAGAGGAGCTTGGGAAGCAAGGGTGTGGGGTCCCTTGTCACCAAAATGGAGTAAGGAGGAGCATCATGGGGGAGGCTCCCAGTTTGAAAGTAGGATGCTGGTGACCTTGGACATGGAATGTATTTGGCATCGCCAGAAAGGTAAACATGAAGAGAGATTGGAAAGTTAATCCAACCACAAAATGACTCGGGCCTGGGTACCACGGTGTCCACTAGGGGAAGAGCAAGGCGGAGAGCACAGGACCTGGCATCGAGTAAGCGCTGAGTAAGTATTTGCCGGATTAGTAGATGGGCACAGTGAAGGCAGTGGAGAGAACAAGTTGCAGAATTGAGGTGTAGCCCCGGATTAGCTATCCCTCTGCCTTCTGGAAAAGCCTGTGCCCCAGAGAAAGGAGTCCTTACATCCCACCCCCGTGACTCTCTACATCCGGGGAGGACGGCATCACTTAACCCCTACAGAGCGCGTGTTTTTCTAGCTCAGCGAAGTGAGGGGTGCTGGGGTGAGATGGGGTAACAAGCCTTCAGCCTTACATCTCCCTGTTTTAGTTTGCACTGTTTGTTGAATAAATCATCCCTGTGAAACTGTTTTAGTTCTGTTTTCGGATCTGGAAAGTGGAGCTTTGCGTGCGTTCTCTGGCAGTAACTCAGTCTGTGTGTCCTGTGCTGGTGATGTGACTTTGTGCCCTTTCCTTTGAACTGCTCTCAAGTGCCGACCGAGATCGGTCGTGCCCGCTCTTCACCTCCTTGCATTACCTGTGTTTTGCTTAATCTTGTGTCTTGTCTGATTTCTGCTGGGCTGCCCTGGTGGCCTCCGGATTCGATGGCTCTGCTGCCCTTTTTGGATGGAGAGGCTTGTTGAGCACTAGACCCCTTTGTTCCTGGCTGCTTCGCGCCACACCTGGTGAGCCCCACCCCCAGCCAAGGTTCCATCCTTCTGGAGTGAGACGCGCTGTGACGACAGGCAGCAAGAACGTTCTCTGCCCTCCACAGCCCTTTTCTGTCCCCGGGGTCATCTGGCACAGAGATGACCCCTATTCTTGGTTGCGTTCTCGCGGTTGATACGGCTCGGCTCCCCTACAGTTCGACCCAGTGCACTGAACCAGATGGTTTGCACCGTGTGTGTGCAGCTTTGACAACATACAGAAGCGCTCCAGGAGGCTGGTCGTGGAACTGAGCACAGGAGGAGAAGCTCCTCCCGAGACATCGCTCGGTGAGAGCCAGAAGCGTGCTCTCCAGGGAGGGAGGGTTGTGCTTCTGGTGGCATTTGAGGGATAGATGAAGGAGCACACCTGCAGGACTGCGACTGCGACTTTGCCACTTGGGTCATCTGCCGCAGCTTCAGTTTAGACACTCCTGCTGCCATTACAAAGTCGTGGTCGCCTTTTCCTGAGACAGAGCAGCTGGGGTAGAATTTAAATATCTTTGCTAAACCCAAAACCCCATAACCTCGGGTTTCTCTAGTCCCAGTCTGGGATAGCTCACTAGACCCCGGGGCCCCTGTGGAAGACGGAAGTGCAGACGTGCGAACCTGCGTTTCCTAGCTTTGGGATCATTCTGTGTCTCTTGCTCACACAGAGTACAGAATTTCAAATGGCCTGGATGTGTTCTGAGCTCAAAGAAGTATTTATATAGAGCCTCTTGGAGGTATGCCTGGTATGAAAACCATAAGTGATTCGCCTCACTGGTTTGTTTAAAATTCTCAAGCATAATGCTGAACGAACATGGCTTTTATTCACTGGCTGTCCTTTCCAGTGGAGGGAAAACGACCTGGTAAATGTGGTAAATGAAATAAATATACTGGACTTGATCCTCGTAGCAAGAAAGGCCTGCGGTGTTTATGTTAAAAGGTGATCCTCTGTTCGTTCTGGTTGGCAGAAGGCCTGGATGTATAATGAGGTAGTAACATGTGTCAAATCTTGTTTCTCCCTAGAAACTGGTGTCGTCCTCTAACACTCGGGTTCTATTTATTGACATGACGACGTGCTACCATGGGGCACCAGTGCCCATCTCACCAGGTGCACGTCTCAGGGGAGGCTGATGGAGGGAGTGGCTATTGGAACATGAAGTCCAGATTTCCCGACTCATGTGATGAAAATACCAAATTCAGTGTGGAGGGAAAAGCAAATGGAAAAAAAAAATCACTGCTGTTTGGGAGAAAAACATGTCATGTCAGTAATATTAGAGAGTTTCTGTGTTTGTCATCTTGTCTGATATGGATTCATTCATTTTCTCTAGTTTCACTATCATAACGTATTTCATATACTGAAGTAGACTCAAAGACACCATCCACATGGAGATCTTCTTCCTTTTTTTTTTTTTTTGAAGATTTTATTTATTTGAGAGAGAGAGAGCACAAGTATGAGTGAGGGGGCACAGAGAGAGGGAGAAGCAAACGCCCCCTCCCCCCTCCACTTAGCAGGGAACCCAATGCAGGACTCGATCCCAGGACCCCTTGATCATGACCCATGATGAAGGCAGATGCTCACCTGACTGAGCCACCCCGGTGCTTCCACATGAAGATTATTCTTGATGCCTGCTGAAAACCTCCACCTGTGCTCGGATTGGCTTTTAGTAGAATGGATCGTGGGCTTGCCTGTGTGTCCTTAGAACAGTTTCCTGTTACATTTCGTTCTTCCTGGAAATGCATTTTTGCCCCTGGAAGAGAGTCCATACGCAAAATATCTTGGTTTTTTGTTTTTGTTTTATTTATTTTTTTTAATTTTTATTTATTTTTTTAAATTTTTTTTTAAAGATTTTATTTATTTATTTGACAGACAGAGACCACAAGCAGACAGAGAGGCAGGCAGAGAGAGAGGAGGAAGCAGGCGCCTCACTGAGCAGAGAGCCCGATGTGGGGCTCGATCCCAGGACGCCGGGATCATGACCTGAGCTGAAGGCAGAGGCTTTAACCCACTAAGCCACTCAGGCGCCCCTTGTTTTTGTTTTAATGAAGAAAAGAAAGCCAAGCTTGATGAGGATTCGAAGCAGTAGTCTCAACTAATTAGCATTTACATAAAGTGAGAAAGGAAAGCTTTTTCTGTAGCCACTTAATTCTTTTTGGTTAGAACTATCTTGGTCCTCCTTCCTGGGTAATGCAGTCTCAACGTAAGGATAGCAGAGGAACCCGTCAGGCTTGGTGTGTTGCTGATAAGCAGAATCGTACAATTAAGTTAAATGCTAAATTGGTCAGTTTTGATGATAGGGTCTTTAATAGGATATAATTTTACAAGTTGCTTCTTTCTAAAAGGGAAGGTGATGAAATCCTCTTCTAAAACTCGCAGGTGGACCGTGATGGGACTGCCTTACTTCACCCCCGCCCGGGCGTTGTTGCTGGGCTCAGGTGTTCCGGGATGCACTTTGACCCACCTGAAAACCCTCACACATTTGGCTCAATTAGATTAATTAGCTTCCTTACCAGGATTCACTGTGCTTTGCAGTTTAGCTGCAGGAACTAAGTGTTAGTTTTGCAAGTAGTAGGTACTGTTATTAGCCTGTGAAGGGAGCTTTCTTGGGAGCTCTTGGAGAGGAGTTGTAAACAGCCATTTCAGCCAAGATGGAGTAGAGGTTAGCAAATCTATCTTCAAGCTGAGTTTTCTACTGGCTGAGGAACATTTACATTTAGAAGAGAGTCCTAACTCTGTACCGTTTCTGTTTGGTGCTTCCAAGAGTAATTCCGGGGGTGTTATAATGAAACATGCTATTGTCTGTATCCCCTAGAGTTCATAGAGAATTTTGTATACTCTTGGTTTCCCACTGAGACCACTGAGCTGAACCCAAGCTTTGAGAATTTATACAGAAACCCCCTGGGGTGCTTGGTTGGGTCAGTTGGTTAAGTTTCTGCCTTAGGTTCAGGTCATGATCCCAGGATCCTGGGAACAAGTCCTGCACCGGCTCCCTCTCAGTGGGAAGCCTGGTGTCTCCTTCTCCTCCCTGCTCGTGCTCTATCTCTGTCTCTCTCTCTCAAATAAATAAAATCATAAAAAAATAAAAAATTTAAAAAAAAAGAGAGAGAGAGAGAGAGAGAAACCCACCCTGGGTGAGACTTGACTGTATGATCAGGGCCAAGCAGAAGTCAAGGACAGAGTCCTGTTCCCCTGAGTTGTGTGTAGGTTCTGCAGTATTTCTGACACCGTGAAGGGGGATTGGGAATTCTTGGTCTTAATCACCCCTTCCCCGATCTCTTCTTCTCCAGGGGAAGACAAAAGTCCCCACTTGTAAGACCATCATTTCTAAGTTAGACATTGAGTGGATCTCTGAACCTAATACTTTCCAGAATGTCACCTAACTCTGACAGAAATGAGGACAGGAAACATTTAATCCTACTTATTTCTTCAGTACCTATTTATTCAGTGTCTGCTATATGCTGGACCCTGTTTTAGGTACTGGGGATACAGTTAGGAGCAAAATAATAAAACAGATTCCAGCTTTTGTGGCCCCCTGTCCTCGCTGTGGGGAGACAGACCATGTATAAAGAAAGTGATGTCGGGCCGTGGAAACTGCTATGGAGAAAAGTAAGACAGGGAAGGAGGGGGTGTGTGGGCAGGGGGAGCTTTGTCACCAGACTTCAATTGCATGGTTGGGAAACCACTTTGGTGAGAAGGCATTGGAGATGAGAAGATAGCGAGGGAGACCTGCAGGGAGGCCTGCGGGGCTGGAGCGAGCAAAGAAGAGGGGAGTGGGAGATGAAGTGGGGGTGTACACACGTAGGCCAGTGCAAGGATTCTGGCATTTTATCTATGGGAGATGGAGAGCCATTTGGGAGTTTGAGTGGGAGGATGACACTTTAATAGCCTCACTCCAGCTGCGAGGTTCAGAATAGAGTGGAGAGGGCATGGTGGATGCAGGAGACTGACTGAGGAGTTGTTGCAATAACCCAGAATAGAGGTGATGGTTCTGGACCAGGGTAGTGGCTCTGAAGGTGGTGTGATGTGGTAGGGTTCTGGGTAGATCTTAGAGGTAGGGTCGGCAGGTTTGGGTTTAGGGCATGAGACAAAGAATGAAGCCAAGGATGACTCCAAAGTTTTTGACCTGAGCCACTAGAAGGATTTGGTTACTGTTGACCTTGATGAGGGTGACCAGGAAGAATAGGTTGAGGCCTGGAGGCAGATGGTGACCTTGGTTTGGGTCACGCTATTGCACTTGCAATGCCCGTGAGACCTCTAAATGATTACCTCCGGGGGGAGTTCTTGATAGTCCAGTCTGGAATTCAGGGGAGAGGTCAGAGCTAAAGATAGACATTTAAGAATAGTTGAGGGGATAGGTGGAACTGAATTCATGGAGTGAATGAGATCTCTTCGGAGGTGAGAATAGATAGACTGGGGAAGAGGTCAGGGGTTGAATCCCAGGTACTGGGACAACAAGAAGCCAAGAGACTGGCTGAACTGGTAAAGGAGACGGAGATGGAGCTGCCAGGGAGGTGAGATGGAAGGTGGTGGGGGGATGCTCTGGAAGCCAAGCTGGTGTGTTGCAAGGCAGAGGGATGGTCATCCCATCAGTGTTACTGTGGGTCCGATCCCATTCCATCAATCAGTCAGTCATAGAGGCCACGATAAATGACTCACCAAGGGCTGTGGTGAGGAGACAGCTGGGCTGGGGCTCAAAGTCAAGTACACTGTCTTTCTGCCAGGAGAGGCCCCTGGCCACACCTGACCTTTGTGTGCTGTTTGAGGTCATCTCGTGCTTGGTGCATTAGATTGTCAGCTCTGTGCTGGTCCCACTGTTTGAGCGCCGCGTCCCAGGCTTGTGTGAATATTTTACTCTCCTGTATCTTTTATTTAAATGTGTAATGTATATTCATTGTGGAATGATTAGAAAAACAGGTAAGCAAAAGGGAAAAAAGGAAACTCCTTAATAATAATTGCATCGCTCAGAGATGACCATGCTCACAAGTTGGCATGTGTCTTTCTAGACTTTTTTCCAGCCGTAGTTGTGAACACATATGTTCTTTTCAAAGGACTGATTCTGTGCTAAATATATTACCTTTTTTAGAATGTTTTTATTTTTGAAGAATCTTTTTTTTTTTTTTTAAGAATTTTATTTATTTATTTGACAGAGAGAGATCACAGTAGACAGAGAGGCAGGCAGAGAGAGAGAGAGGGAAGCAGGCTCCCTGCTGAGCAGAGAGCCCGATGCGGGACTCGATCCCAGGATCCTGAGATCATGACCTGAGCCGAAGGCAGCGGCTTAACCCACTGAGCCACCCAGGCGCCCATTGAAGAATCTTTTTAAAACCAATAAGACGTCATGAGTATCTATCATGGTATGCATATTATGTAACTGTTTTTTAATCTTTTTTAAAAACAATCACACCTGGATATCTATTATAGTTTGCCAAGATTGCGGTGTTAAGAGGTGGTCTAGAAAGCATGTATAGGAATTACTCAACCCATAAACAGGAAAATGATGATCGTGGGAGTGTTTGTGTTCACTGAGTCCCACCGTGGGCAAGACACTGCTACCAACCATTTTACTTGTAATGTGTCATTTATTTCTGACAACAGCCCTCTGGGGAAATGCTGTTATTTCCTTTCCTGTAGTTGAGACCCCAAGAGAGAAACCCTCGTTCATAGTGGGGTTGCAGCAAGGGTTGGAGTGAGGTGGATGTGGGCCCCTCTGTCCAGCTCCAAGGCCTGCAATGTTCTGCATTGTCCATATCTTGTCTCTCAGTGCATTTTCCTCTTTGACCCCTTACTCAGCTGGGCTGTTATCTCCCTGCCTCTCTCTTGCCTTTTCAGGGGAGCCACGCAGGCAGGAGGCTGGGAGGAAGCAGCTGCTGGAGGTGGGCTTGTTGTCACCCTGCTTCCCACCCAGAGCGGCCCCTCTGCCCACCCCGGTCACTGAGATGTATTTGATGAGGCGTGATTTATCCAGCTGTGGTTCATGAGACAACATGCGGAGAATCAGGATTCTAGCCCTTGAGGTTTACTATGTTACAAACAAAAACTTCTGCGTCTTGAAGGACCCCTAGTCTATTGATTCCCTTCGGGCTTAAAAAAAAAAAAAAGTGGTATTTCAGCTCATTCGTTAAATATGTGTTTGGATTTTTTGCAGATTGTCAAATATACCAGGGACAGGCTTTGAGGGGTTTTGAACTTTAAATATGTCAGTATTTTCTGTGATTGCCTTTCCAAATCTTCTTGTGCATTCAGTTTTGTTAGGTATTCTTATGGTGGAATACACTTAATATAGAACATGTAATATATGTAAGTAAGTAATGTGTAGGGTGTGGTTTCTAACCTGGTGTCTATGTTACAGACGTGCTTAATACAGCACATAGCAGGGGGACGCCAGGGTGGCTCAGTTGGTTGGACGACTGCCTTCGGCTCAGGTCATGATCCCGGAGTCCCGGGATCCAGTCCCGCATCGGGCTCCCAGCTCCACGGGGAGTCTGCTTCTCCCTCTGACCTTCTCCTTGCTCATGCTCTCTCACTGCCTCTCTCTCAAATAAATAAATAAAATCTTAAAAAAAAAAAATACAGCACATAGCAGGAGTTAAAATGTGGAGGAGCCGCAGTGGCAGGCATATCAGGTGAATTGTGTTTGAAATCACAGTTCTGGTATTGTTTGCAAAGCTAATGCGGCCCGGGGAGAATAAAAGGGGAGCTCCTGTATTTCTAGGAGTTCCATTTTTCCTTGTAGAATTGGGGAACTTGATTGTTTCATTGGTGAAATCGTTAAACATCACACTTCAAAGCAATACTGGAAACGCGTGGTTTTGTAAAGATTATTTCTGTATTATTCTCTTTTTAGGTGCTCAGATTACATAACCTCTAAGGAGCTAGTACCACCAGCTCTAGGCTAGATTAAGTAAGAGCTTAATCTTTATCCCAAAAGTCAGTAGGTACCGCTTACAGGTTCGGTTCTTCCGTTCCCGTTTTTCATCCAACACAGAACATGGTCCCTCCGCACAGATGCCCCAGACCTGCTTCTTGGTGGACGTGGGATCACTTTCCACAGACTTGGTTGATTTATTCTCATGATTCTTCACTTCCAGGCAGCCCTTTGCTTTTCAGAATATTGGCCAGAGATTTTAAAAGCAGTGCATGGCTGGTGACGATCTTGTGATCCTGTTTTCTTGCCCCTTCTCCGACTCCCTTAGGTTTGTGACCAGAGCAGTAAGAGAATAAACGCACCTCTGTGGCGGGCTACGCTAAATTGAGCTCTCTCCTAGGAATTAGTCCCGCTGCTTATAGAACCTAACGTGCCATCTCTAAACTACAGGACAGTAAATGAAAATAAACTTGCGGAGTCATCTTTTGTGGTTAGATGGTGTCAGAGACCTAACCTCCATGCCTCTGAATGTACCCATTCCGGTTTAGAAGCCAGAAACTTCCTCGTTCGGTAATAAATATATCCTGTTAGTTACATCTACATAAACTGTACCTGAACAATCAATAATTTCAGAAAGAAAACAGGTTTTCATGGGAATTTGTAGGGTTTACTTTGCAGAAGTTTTAGGCAAGCTCAAAGATACTAATCTGAAACCCAGAGTTCACGTAGGGATTGTGGTTTATAGAAATGCTCTCATGTGTTCTTTTATAAGTTCTGGTTTATAGCATATTTTGAACTTGATTTATGAACAGAAGTATTACTCGTACTAACACTGATGGATTTCTCCACTCATCCTCTCTTTAGAACTTGTCTTTCTCCCATTTACTGAATTGGGAGTATGGAACATACTGTCCATTTCTCTTCCTTCCAACATTGGATTTCAGACTAATTAACAGAATGAAGCAAACATCTTTCAAAATCTTGACTTTAAGTACTTGGATATATATCGTCAGAACCATTAAAAAGAACAGGATGTTTAGTGTGCTTCCCCTCCCTTAAGGAACACAGAAACTTCTCTTGGCTGTTCTCAGTATTGAGGCTGGCCAAGTAGAATTCTAAGCACCAAAATCTTGGAGACTAAAAAGCAAGATCTCTGTGTAGGAAAGTGAAGACCCTTTCTTATTCATCAGTTCTGTTTTTGTCACTGGCTAGCTTTTGAAAATATGTTAAAATGCTTTTCCATCTTGTATACTCCCTCTCCCCCATTTTGGTGAGTTTCCAAAGCTTAGAAAATTTAACCTTTCTAAACTGGAATTTATTAGCTGTAAAAAAATGCTTCTTAGTCTTGCTGGAAGTTGTGAATAGACAGTGAAAATTACATAGAATTTTTTTTTCAATCAGTCCAAGTACAGGTTTTCTTTTTTTAAGCCCCAAACCTTTTAGTATTAAAACTTTGGGGTGGACGTGTGTTGGCTGAATATAGGATAAGAATATGTTGGGGTTGCCTGGGGAGCTCAGTCAGTCAACCATCCAACTCTTGGTTTCAGCTCAGGTCATGTTCTCATGGGTTATGGGATCGAACCTCCCCTCAGGCTCTGCGCCAACTGAGGAATATGCTTGAGATTCTCTCCCTCTTCCTCTGCCCCTACTCATGCATGTGAGTGTGCGCTTGCACGCTCTCTCTCAAGTAAATCAATCTCTGGGGGGGAAAAAAAAGAAACAAGACATTGGACATTTGCATAAAGTATATACTAGCCTCTTTAACTAGAAGGAGAATTTCAGTTCCAGTAATGCAGATAATCCCATTATCCTAAGTCATGTTGGCCAGCATGTCAGCAATAACCTAATCAAGGGAAAGTGGGGCTGGCTTCTCTCAGTTCTGGTCCTATCTTTGCCCTGTTGCTTATTAGGAAAAGTTAGAGTACCCCACGGCTGCTTGCTGTGGCTGAGACAGAGCGAGGAGGAGAGAGAGAGGACACTCAGTTAAGAACATTTAGCTCTGTTTTGCGAACAATTTCAGAGGAGGAATCTGGGCATGCTTAGGGGACTTTTATGGACGTTGCAGATGCTCTGGGAATAGTAAGTGCTGTCCTCAGAGTTTCCTGATGATCAGACGAAGTACTCTGTGGTGGGCTCAGCATGGGGGCTGATGTGCTGTAAGTGTGCGGTGTTATCTGTTCCCAGTACCATCGTCGCTTTTCATCACCTGTTACCGTCAAATACTGAATTGTGAATCCTAACATTTCCTTATCCCCAGGGGACACGTTACAAAGCATTCCCACGTTTAAAGGAGCTAGAATCTAGGTATGCTTTAGTGACAGGAGATCCCGAAAGAAAAAGCGAGCACTCTTTTGTTCCAAAATGGGATTTACATTCCCTTAGAGAGGTTATGGTTAGTGGGGCTTATTTATTAACGTCGGTTGGTAATTCCTGAGCACCTTTCACAAGCTAGGCCGGTAGCTAGGTGCTGAATACAGAAAACCGAAGAAGACAGATGTGGCCCCACACCCAGGGAGCTTAGACTTGTAAAGAAGCATTTGCAGTTGCTGAGTAGTTGCAAGGTTCAGCCTTCTCTGGTGTCTGCTGGGGGCATTCAGACTCGGAGTCAGGGAACGCTTGCTGGAGGAAAGGACCTTTTGCTGGGATCTGTAGGAGGGAGCAGGAGGGAAGAGGAGAGTGGAATCTTCCAGCACAGGGGCAGGCTGAGCACTGGCCTACAGCAGAGAGAGTAGTGCACATTGGAGGACTTACAGAACCTCGGTGAGGCTGGAGTATAAAGTCAGGGGCAGGCAGAGGTGGGACAGGTGGGAGCACGGGAGCCTGGGAGCCTTGCTAGGGAGAGGGGAAGGGAAACAGCTGTAAGCAGGGCCATGCCACGTGTAGGGTTGCATTTCGGAAAGATCACTTTGGCCACCCTGTGGAGGCTGGGTTGGAGGGAGGCAAACTGGAGGCAGAGAGAGGCCAGTCAGAAGGCATTTGACGTCTAGGTGAGAGGTGGATGAGAGCTTGAGTTGGGCTGGTAACAAATGATGAGCACAGTAATCTCCAGAGTACCCTCTGCCCCAGATAGTATTTACCCTGTGGGTATTGTTCTGAGTGCCTTACATAGATTAACTCATTTAATCCCCCACATTATCTTTGGAGGTGTGTACTATGAATATATAAAATATTTTGTTCCATGGGGCAGAGGAGAAAACTGAGGGCCAGGAATTGGCCTAGTCACATAATTGTAAATGTCAGGGGCAGGATTTGAACCCAGGCGGACTGTTCTTGACTGGATTGAAGTTGCATGGGAAGGAAGAATGGATAGGCTTGATGATCCTGAACTGAAGGCTGGCAGCAAATCAGAGTGATGCCTGGCCCCTGGCCTGGGCATCTAGGTGGGTGGTGATGGCCTTGACTGAAATGGGGGCCACACTGTGGGGGGTAGACTTGTGATGGAAGCTGACAAGAGAGTATGTGGATGAGTGATGTTCCAGTAGAAGCCAAGCACAGATTTCTGCAACAGCGCCATATTGGTGGGAACGGACATCGTAGGAGCAGATGAGCTTGCCCAAAGGGAGAATCCGTGCACTCAGAAGAGCGGGGCGCTGGGAGGAGAGTAAAACCGATAGCTGAACACTGGGAAGAAGAGGGCGAGGAAAATGGTGAAGCTCAATGGTGAAGCAGGAGAGCATGTGCACAGAAGCGGAGGGAAGATGGGGTTTCAGGATGGGTCGATGGGTTCTCCATATACTGCACCCTGCTGAGAGGGCTAGTAAAAATGAGGTCATTTGGTGTCTTCCGATAAAGCCGGTTCAGGGAACTTGGAATCTGAAGTTGAAGATGCTGAGAGTGTGGGTAGGATTGGGAGACCTTTGTGCAGACCAGGCTCTCCAGAATCAAGGCTGGGAAGTAGAGAGATAGGAATGGTTTTCCTATGCCTATTTAAAGACGAGCAAGTGGCCAGGTTTAATTACTGATGGGAAAAGATGCTGATGTGGTGAGCGAGGCCCTTGAGGTAGTGGAAGGGAATGAGCATCAGGAAAGGAGGAAGGCAGGGTGTAGACATTGGAACACTGCCAGCGCAGGGCAAGGACCCGAGGAATGTGTTGTCAACTGGCTTACTCTTCCTTCCTTTGAATACTACCGCCCACATCCCTCCACACTTTAAGTTGGCAGCAGGTATCAGCAATTTCTCCCACTCCCCAAAATCTGACCTCACTACCTCTCTCCGCATTTTCAGCAGACGACCTTGCCTCCTACCAACCACAAAGAGTAAGCCATCAGTATTTAAACCCGGTCTCTCTCTCTTTCTCTCTCTCTCTCTTTTTTTTTTTTTTTTTTTTTTTTTTTTGAGAGAGAGTGAGAGGGCACAGTGAAGGGCAGAGGGAGAAGGAGAGAATCTTCAGCAGGCTTCCCACCCAGCTTGGAACCCGACGTAGGGCTCAGGACTTGATCTCACCAACCTGAGATCATGACCTGAGCCTAAACCAAGATCAGATGCTTAACCAACCAAGCCACCCAGGCGCCCTTCCCTGGAGATTCTTAAATACTTCCATAAGAAACCTTGCTTGCCAGCCTCTATGCGGTATCTAAATGGTGGAGTAACACGCAGTACAAAGAAAATATTTTAGGCAGAGAACCTTGTACTTACCTGGAGAAGTATGCACAGAAATAGAATGGTCTGCACATGTGGCCCTGAATTTTGCTCCTCGAGGGCACTTCTTGTTTGCCCAGGTCCCTATCCCTGCATAGGTGATTAATGTCATGATTTAAGAAAATCAAAAGCTAGAAAAAAAAAGAGCTGCCATCTCCACTGTACCTCTTGATTCCAGCTTTGAACCTCCGCCTCTGCGGGGTGGGTTGTAACTCACTGGCTTTCCTTGACTTTGGTCTTCACTCAAGAGCGCTATCCCAGGCCCGTTTCAGGTGGCGTCCCATGCAGCCATGGGCTCCCAGCCCTGCAGGATGGGATTCTAAGCTCAGTATCGAAAAGCTCTATTGCTCAGACCCCTGCCCCTCACTCCATCCTCTGGGGCTTGTTGCTAAGGAGAGAAGCCGGAAGGGACAACATCCCGTGTATTTCTCACGGGCCTCCCTGGACTGAATCCGCTCGAAGCTTGTTTGTTCAGAATACAGTGTTTTACTTAAATGGCAGTAAAAGATAGTTGTTTGTGGCTTGTGAGTCTTGGGCAAAGGCACTAACCAGAGAAATTAGTCTGTATCTGGTAAGTGAAAATACAGCCTAAGTAAGTATGTATTCCGTCTTATTTTAAAAAGAAAAAAAATACTGGGTGTGACCTGCTGACTTGATCTCGTTTTTGAAAAACACTGCCTTACCCTTGGTTCTTAACCTAATTTTTAAATGACACAATAGAAAATTTGTGTTTTCTGATACGGGGGGATTTAAAATAGAAGAAGCAGTAGTCACTGCTCTGACTTGTGCAGAATCTGGGTCTGTCAGTACTTTTGAAGTCAGCTGTGCCACACGCTTGTTCACGTTTACTGCCACCATTTAAGGCTACAAGTTTGCTCGGGAATAGTTGCGTAATAGTGGGAAGAGTACACAGAGCTAGTAATCTGGGGAGCTGGGTACAAGTCCCTTCCGGCTCCACATGAGCTGTGTGGCCTTGAACAAGAAACTTCCCTTCTCTGTGTTCACGTTTTTCTCCAAGGTGTGTCCGGACTAGATTTTTGGTTTATATTTTTTTAAGTTTGCAGATTCTTTAATTTATAAAAATAGCTCTGAGACTTAAAGAGAAAAAATGTCTAGAAATGTAGCACTGCTCAAATATACCTTTTTCCCCCCAAATCTGAGCCTTTCTGTGTTTGTTCTTTTCCAGTATTTGTTCTAGTTAAAAATCCAAATTTCATATTCCGCTTTCAGAAGCTTACTTCTGGATTCTGCTATGGTAATATGATTTTACTTCCTATTCAAGCAAACAGCGTAGTTTGTGAATTGACACATTGTATCATGAAAGCCTCGTTTTCAGGCAGCGCATTGCCATTTCACCGATCAGATCAGTTGTTAATGAAAATCTAGAAGGTCAGGATTTCGTCCCAGCTCTGTTAATTCGGTGTGTTGGAATGTGGTGCTGGTGAGACAAGTTCATGCGACCAGACTTCATGTTGGCTTCTTTATCTGCCAGCCATAGGACACCATTTTTGAACAGTTCTCGCTCCCGAGAATGTTCTCTGCTCTAGGCTTGCCAGCCAGCCTCTCTCTCCCTGCTCATATGTTTGTCTGTGGTTCTGGGCTTCCATCATAAAAGCCACATAAAGCTTTATTTCCTTCAAAAGGCATATCACTTTTGGATTGCTAATCTTTTCCCATGTGTGCGTTATCTGTATTCGGTTAGTATCCTTGTATGTTTGCCATTATTATCGAGTCTGCACACTGTGTGTATGTGGGCGTTCCCAGCAAGACTGACTAGTATGCTGCTTGATAACCACTTTTGGAAACGGACGGACAAATGCCTGAATGAGCCGGTCCTACTTGATTGGATGCCTGACACCATGAAAATCCATTACTGCAAGTGGAAAAATGATTGGACGTACGTGAGTGGGCTGACAGTGTCATCTTTGTTTACCAGAAATGTGGCATTACTTGTTTGGGGGTAGTCTTTTATGGCGGTTTGCTGATTATTTCCATTTCTGTCTCCTGGGCACACAGTAGGAACACACTCCCCAGCCCCTTGGCTGGGATTGCATCATTTGATTGGTTGAATCAAAGTGGCTGGGTCCGTATGA
The DNA here is from genome assembly GCA_004024625.1 of Mellivora capensis. Taxonomy (NCBI): domain Eukaryota; kingdom Metazoa; phylum Chordata; class Mammalia; order Carnivora; family Mustelidae; genus Mellivora; species Mellivora capensis. Next base: position 249,104 of record PISX010000244.1, on the reverse strand, counting down.
TTGGTTCCAGCCAGTGGGAGTTTTGAGTAGGAAATGATGTGTGCCCCATCTGGGCACGAGCGTATACTCTCCAACCCAAGGTTCTCTAGGGTCCCCTTGTCCCTCTTGTATGGTGATTGGCAACTCCCAAGGGTCAAGTAATGTGAACAAGAAATAAGCCTTGTGGTTTTGGGGATTGTTTCCGCAGCAAAACTTATCCTGACTATCCGGTATTCTTTTTTCTGCTTGGCTAGTCTAACGTGTATCATGTTCTGGGACACAGCATAGCAGTTACGAGCCCAGACTCACAATCACAATGCCTGAATTTGATTTCTGGCTCCACCGCTTTCTAATTGTGTGAGTTTGGGTAAAGCATTAACTGCTGTGTGCCTCAGTTTTCTTATATGTAAAATTGAGAATTTAGTAATAGAGCCTATGTTATAGAATGGTTCTGAGAATTTAATGTGTTAATATTTCTAAAGAGCCTTGGGCTCTGGTGGGGTGTTTGTTGAGTAAAATAAATGCTTCAGTGAGCTGAGGAAGAACTTCAGGCATTGCCTGCCTGCATGAAGGAAGGTTTAAGCTCTCAAAGGTGGCCTGGAAGGGCACCTGGCTGGCTCAGTTGCTAGAGGAGGGGATTCCTGATCTCAGTGTTGTGAGTTCAAGCTCCACCTTGGGCACAGAGCTCACTCAAAAAAAAAAAAAAAAAATGATGGCCTGTAAAGCAGGTCACTCACCAGGGCCGGCTAGGGACTTGGGGCTGACCTTGTACCTGCACCTGGAACTCTTTTGGCGTACTGGGAGCCTGGAGCCCATCGTGCCTGTGCAGAAATACATAGTGCCCTAGACTTCGTGAAGGAGGGATGCTCTGTGGCCACTGGAGAGCACGGAATTTCTCAGCTTCATTTCCTTCGAGTCATTTTCCCACTCCTCGGTGCAGGAGACCTCACAGACTTGTTCCCATGTCCCCAAGGCTTCTTCCCCTTTTCATTCAGGTGCCTGGAATCCCACCTCCTTCCAAGGGTATTCCTGTACAAATTTTAGGTAACTGTGATTTCCTCTTACCCCCTCCTTTATAAACATCCAGCTCCCCAGAACGTTCCCTTGTTTTTACCTCAGAACAAAACATAGGTGCCCTCACTTAAGTTCATGTACCTGGGCTGTGTGTTCCATTGTGTCCATGTGCATTAGTTCATCTATTTTAGGCAACAAACGCTGAGGCAAGGATTTGGCTTAACTCATTTATACAGGGCTTAGGAAAATGCTCTGTGGAATTAGAGACACCTAATAAATGCTTTAGACTTTTGAATGATGCTGTAATCATTTTAATGGAGGCTGATGTGTGTGTGTTTAAACAAATGGCATGTTTTCCAGCAACATTCTGGCAAATTAGCAGCTTCTAAATGAAAAAAAAAAAAAGTCTATACTTAGAAAATGAATTTTGTAAACTGCAGTACCATGCAGTTATTTATTGCTAAGCTGATTGAAGCAGAGCCTGAAATGCAGTGGTGAAGCCAGCATTTAATTTTTTTTTTTAACTAACTTTGTTTTCTGAAAAGTTGGTTGGCATGACAGGGGTAGGTAGGAAAACGGGGCAATTTAAAGGCGTTATTGTGAATTTAATGCATATTTTAAAAGAGTTGGGTAAAAAAAACCCTTTATATTAGGTTAGCAGATGTGATTTGGCACCACCTCTTCCCACACATGTGCCCTTTTCATTAGGAATGTGTGCCTGATGTGGTGCAGATGGTATTTAAGCCACTTAGTAATATTTTCCACAACCTGTTTTTAGTAATTAGGCTTGAATTTGCTGGTGCAAAATACTGTCGTGCCTTTTGGTAACTGTAAACTAAGGAACTTGAAATGTGGTCAGCACACCAGCAGAGGGCAGCGCAAGTCAGTGTTTTAGTCCCAGGCTGCCTCCTGCTGCTGGGTTTCCACACTGGAGAGCTAGAATGTTTTGAGTCTATTTGAGAGATATAACTTGAGATTTTTAAAAAATAATCGATAATGACAAAGTTTTAAAAGTCTCTTGCTGACTGTCCTCTAGTAAGAAAGTAAGTTTTCCAGAACAGAGTCAAGCTATAATCTTATTTTAGGAATTTAATTTTTTCCTGATTCACTCATCAGCCAGTATCTGTGACTGTGTGGAAGGTATAGTCCTTCTATAAATAATTTCATTAATGCACTTAAAAAACATAATATTTGATTTGATGAGAGTTTTTCTTCAGCTCAGTTAGTAGATACTAATGTTTTTCATTATTGTGTCTATGAAGGTTTTCACTGTTTTTATTTATTTTTTAAAGCTTTCATTTATTTATTTGAGATGGAGAGCACAAGTGTGGGGGGAGGCAGAGTTAGAACCCGATGTGGGGCTCAATCCCAGGACCCCGGGATCATGACCTGAGCTGAAGGCAGGTACTTAACCAACCGAGCCCCCATGTGCCTTTTCCACTGTTTTTATGACAAGGGAATAAGGTAAAAGTCACTTCTGAGTTTGTGGTCCAGTCAAACGTCAGTGACCTTCAGAGAGTAACACCAAGGATTGCCTTTTGCTTTAGTTGTTGTGCTTCATTCTGTTGTGCTTTATAACACAACACTGTTGCCTTTTATACATAATTTTTTTTCCTCACCATGAAACCTCTCTGCAAACCCTACCCTGTGGCTCGTTTATTCCCCTTATTCCTGCCTTCTCCAGTTCCAAAAGCAGACACAGTTCCTGCCATGTCCTTTTTGTCTTTATGGCAACCTCTGTAAGTTCTCCTCAACCCCCTCTCTTCCTTTTGGTGTCTCACAGCCCATACCTTTCTCCCTCTGTTTTGAACTGGATGTTTGGTTCAGACGGGGTCCCTGCCAGATTCACCTGTTGAAGCTCCAACCCCCAAAGTGATTATATTTGGAGAGAGCTTGTGAGGAAGTGATAAAAGTTAAATGAGGTCTTACAGTGGGGCCCTAATTTAATAGGGTTGAGGCCCATCTAAAGAGAGAGAGATGCCAGAATGTTCTCTCTCATGTAAGGAAAAGGTGAGAGTGGATGTCTGCAAACCAGGAAGCGGGCTCTCCCCAGCACCCAAACTGGCCGGCACTTTAACCTGGGCCTTCTTCAGAACTGAGAAAATAGATTCTGGTCGTTTAGAGCGCCCAGCCTGCACCACTTTGTCTTGGCAGCCTGTGGTGGTACCTCATGGGAGCCCAGGCTTAGCCACGGGTGCCTGCTGCAAGGTGGCAGAGGCTCTCTCTGCGGGAAGGACAGACAGCCTGGGGAGTAGCAGAAAGGGGGCTGCTAGGAATGGGGGTCTGGTCTAGGAGGTCTGGAAGGATGCGTGACTGCATAGAATGGCTGGGGTGGTTGATGATGAGAAGATGGCTGAGGGGGAAAATGAAGAATCCTGGGGATTGACGGGGTAGATTGGATGAAGCTTTGAAAACTAGTCTGAGTAGTTTGGCTTTGAGCTTCTTCCCAAGGCAGCTTCTCAACTGGGAGGTGCCAAACTCTTGGGAACACATGGGAATGTCAGGGGTATGCCAAATCCCAGAATAGGGGTATGTACCTCTTTGGGGTGCTAGTTTTTCTGGATAGGCTTCTTCCTGGGACTTCAGATATATTTCACATACATACTCTTTCTGCTTTCCTAAGTCAGCAGCAGTGGAGGAAACAGGGCTTCATTAATAGACCATGAGCAGAAACATGGAGAGAGGGAGGGTGGGCGTGATGTCCCTGTGGAGAAGGAGAGGCTTTGGATCTGCTTGCCCTGATTTCCTTCTTCCAGAAAGTGCTGTGTACCGAATGGTTCATTCTTCCCATGTGGCTGTTAGACAGGTGGCTGCTCTTCACCAGATGGTAATCTAGAAGGAGTTTATTAACACATGTAGGACCACAAACAAGTTAGCTCTGTTTCTAGGACAGAAACCCAGGCCAGCCCCAGCCTCTAAAGGCCTTTCAAGCTTCATAGTGTTATCTTCATAGGCAGTGGGCTAAGAGGCAGGGCCTGGAAAGAGTGTGACCTCTGGTGTTTGGCAAGCTGGTCCTTCAGTTTCTGCCCTGCCAGTTACCAGCTATGGAACCTTGAGACTGACGAATGTCACCTTTATTCTGGATGAACATTAGGCATCTGTGTTAAAGGAGAAAGGGAGGGAGGGATACTGAGTAGGCAGACAGCTGTATGCCTTTAGATTCTTTCTTGATGAAAAAAAGAAAAATATGAACTTCTCTTGCCACAGTAGATGCAAACAAAATTTTGACTTCTTGGGATGCCTGGATGGCTCAGTCTGTTCAGCATCTGCCTTCGGCTCAGGTCATGATCCCAGGGTCCTGGGATCGAGTCCCACATCGGGTTCCCTGCTCAGCGGGGAGCCTGCTTCTCCCTCTGCCTGTTCTGCCTGCAGCTCTCTGTGTTTCTCTCTCTCTCTGACAAATAAATAAATAAAATCTTAAAAGAACAACAAGATTGACTTATTTTTCAAAGGACTACTGTGCTATTTTTGTGTATTATCATGTTTCCTACTCTTAACCACATTTTGGATATTTACATATCTTCCCACCTCTGCAATGTGAGGACATTTATCATTGTCTGACATGATCTTGTTTATGTATTTGCATGGTTATCATCTGTCTCCTGCTTTCATTGCATAAGAATGTAAGTTCCATTAGGGAGGGGACCTTGGTTGGCCTTGCAGGTGTTTCTACATTTGTGATGTGCTTGTTGAACTTGATAAATATTTGTATGGGATAGTGAAGGGGAAGGAGCAAGCTTTACTGAGCGTTGAATCCAATATTTCCTCCCCTGCTTCTGCCACCTACCCCTTAGTCTATTGTCAGGGACCCATTCTGAAGGTGTCAGTGTTTCTGGCTTCTTTGTAGGCATTGCCATAGGGGCAAGGGAGCAGGGGATCCTATGGCATCCAAAAAGAAGGGAGCAACACCTGTCATTGGGGGTATGCTCTGGGCTCAGAGAGAAGTGGACTATGCCACTGAGCTCCATCACTTCCCCCTGAATACTGGTCCTGCTAACTTAGCTCTTCATCAGCAGAACAGCCCAGTGGGCTCATTGCTTGGTAGACTTGATTGGATTTTAGCCAGATGAAATGGTCATCTACTAGGAGAAATTTTTAGCAAATTGGGAAGAAGATATCTAGGTGATACAAGATGAAGAATCAGGTTTTTCAAAGAACTGGGTTTGAAATTATTTAATCAGTCCTTTATTGTTTGCAACACCAGCACCACTGATTCTCACTAGTGGTGGGAGCCCGGGGGGTAATACGTCAGATAGCGAAACATCACATTAAAGAATGTTTTTGTGCACGCCTGGGTGGCTCAGTTGGTTAAGCGGCTGCCTTTGGCTCAGGTCATGATCCCGGCATCCTGGGATCGAGTCCCACATCGGGCTCCTTGCTCGGCGGGGAGCCTGCTTCTCCCTCTGCGTCTGCCTGCCACTCTGTCTGCCTGTGCTCGCTCTCTCGCTCTCTCTCTCTGACAAATAAATAAATAAAATCTTTTAAAAAATGTTTTTGAAAAGATGTGCCCTTCTATGTTCTTCTCCTAATACATAGGGTAACTAAAACTAGAGCATCCTATAGGAATCTTCCAAGGAACATGTGTTAATAAAAGGATTAGAATAATGTGGATAAACATTGATGATTGTTCTACAGATAGAAGTTTCCAGAGAGAAATTTCTATAAAAAGTTCTGTGAAGTATTTAAAACCGTCCCCCCTCAAGCCTTTATAATTTTTAAAAACACTTTCTGAACCCGTAATAGAGCAGCAAAGTTCAAACTCTGTCTTTTAACTAAATGAGAGCTAAAATCAGGTATCATTTTTGAAAATGAGATCTTTTCAGTTCCTTTTTTTCCTACTTTGTCAATGGTCGGTAGACCATCGGGATATTAGAATTTGGTTTTTTTTTTTTAAGAATTTATTTATTTATTTATGTATTTTGAATTTAGAATATTGTTGCCAGATTAAAAAAAAATCATTAGAAACTGAAGTTGATAGTTTACATATTAACTCCTATCCATTGGATGTTCTTTATAGCTATGTAACTCAATAGTTACATATATATATTCACGTAGGGCCATATATAACACTCCAAACATGCCCTGGATGAGAGGACAAAGAAGTTCCCAAAATCTTAACCTCTTCTAACTGGAAATTGCATGTTGCTGTGTGTACTTGTGTAATGAAGCCATTTTAGCAAAAAATTTCTTTCTTGCAGCAACAACACTTGAACTGCATGAAATGTTACTGCTAAACTGATTTTACAAGCTCATCGCTGACTGGTGTACTGAGGTAAAAGCCAAGTCCTCTAAGTTCCCTCAACTGGGATTCCAGGACCCTTCTAATCTAAAACAAGAGAATATTTTCCTGGTTGGGCCACACACACACTGACAGACGTGTGGATGTTGCAGTGCATTTCTGAATCTTAAAAAGCCTTTTTTTTTTTTTTTAAAAAAAAGCCTTTTTAAAACAAATTTTACATTAAATGGATTTCCTTTTGATCTAATTATACATGTGTTAAATTCACAGTGAGATCTTCATTTGGGATTCATGTTTTTCAGGTTAATATTGTGATTTTAAGAGCATATAAGAAATGGAAATCTTATCCCCTTGTCTCTAAAAGTGGACTTAATGGGAGTAATACCTACATTAAAAAAATCGAAACTATTTTAAGAATGTTCTTAGTGGTGAAACTTGTTATGGTAGTACATTTGGGGCAAGGGAAAATGCCTCACGAATACCTAGTTTAACAACTGTGGTTTTTAATAATCGGGAAAAATAACATGACTGTTAGAGGGAAACATTAAATATTCATGAAAATGTGGGCCTGTATTTGAGACATAATGAAAACTTGAAGTTTAGGGTGATAAAATAAAGTACAATTCTCAAAAGTATATAAAAATAATAATGTTATTTCACCTGATAGAATTAGAAAAATAATTCTTTTCTTAAAAATTTTTAAAATTTTTTAAAAAGATTTTATTTATTTATTTGACAGACAGAGATCACAAGTAGGCAGAGAGGCATGCAGAGAGAGAGGAAGGGAAGCAGGCTCCCTGCGATGCTGGGCTCGATCCCAGGACCCTGGGATCATGACCTAAGCCGAAGGCAGAGGCTTTAACCCACTGAGCCATCCAGGCGCCCCTAGAAAAATAACTCTAATTAATTTTTAAATAAAACAACCAAAATGCGCACACAAAAATTCATGGAATAGGAAAAAGGAAAAATAGGAAAAAATAGCGAGTAGGAAAAGAGAAAGACAAATGGGTTGAGGAGTCGTGGTGGAAAGTTGGGTAACTTGGCTTCCCTCAGGCTCCATCATTGACTGGCCTTGTGGCCTCAGGTCAGTCAAGCAGCTAAGCCTCATTCTTCCCCTGGGTGGATAAGAGAGTAATCATGCTTGTTTCACAGGGTTTTGTGATGCTCAGATGGGGTGATTCACATACAGAGTTAGCTATCACTACGTCTCCATAGAAGAGAAAATGTAAATGTTGAGAATACATTATAACCCTGAAATAACCTTCCCTTTGGCAAGTGAATTGTCTTAGAATTTATATGATAAGTCAACTGTAGATTCTTGTGCCTTGATTTGGTGCTGTTTCAAGCTATGAGCAATAAGATGAAGAGTGGGGAAGTGAAGTAGTCATAGAGGAAACTGGAGGCCCCAGTGTTCACCTTGCGTACTCACTGGATGGAAGCATCTTTGATAAGTAGAGCGGTTTGCTGTCCGTCATGATGAGGATGGTGGTGGCAGTGTAGGTCCACTGAGGTGCGCTGGGCACCGGAACCATGTCCGGGCAGTGTCTCCGCGAGTCCTCACTACTACCTGATGAGGGAGGTTCCATCACGCAACTGACGGGCAGTGGAGAGGTTGGGTAATTGGTCAGTATCCACAGTGGATGATGGAGTTGAAGCCCAGGCTGGCGGGCTGGCTTGGAGCCCTGACTCTTGGCTGGCATTGGCACCATGATGGACTTGGGAGTACCTGTGGTTATAGTCTTGGGGACCAAAATCTTAAAGGGCCGTTTTGGTCTGAACAGTATAATTCCAACACTGAGTTTGTTTCTCTTCCTCCACCTCCTCCTCTTCGTCCTTCTTTTTATTCTCCTTTTACAGGAGCATAGTTTTGACAGGCTGTTTAGTATGTGTGTAAAGAAGAAGCTGTAGCCACTTAAGTTTATTTTAAGCTTCCCTAAATATCCAATACTATTATTGCTTCCGTCTGTATTATTTTCTTCTCCACTATTGCTGATGGGAATGTATCCAAATGGGATCTGCGGAAAACGGTTAGCATTTTCATTCTTGTTGAAAATTGATGGTGCCTCACGACATGATGGATATATGTAGTGCTAATAATTTGACCAGTTTCCTAGCTCAGAGATGGTAAATTAAAATGACCTAGAAGAAAGAGATTAACATGGGAATGAAGCCCCTTAATAGGTTAAGAATGCATTTATCCTTAGAGAGATTGTATAAACTCACTTAAACAACCAACCCTGCTAACAAAAGAAACACATGAGGCAAGAGAATGCAAATAGTGATTTAGTGGAATAATGATGGTTTGACAGATGAAAATAACTGAATGTTCCAGCAGAGGAGGATCAGAGGACCGTTCCCCAGGAACAGACGGGCTTTGAGGGATGGTAGGGTAGGGTTTGAAAGGAGAGGGAAGAGGAGACGCTCCTTACATCTGGCTAGACTTCATCACACTCACCTCCAGCTTTGATCTGTGCAGCAGGAAGCGCTCCTATTAAACCTGGAATTTGCTGAGGCTTCCTCGTGTAATTAGGGAACAGAAAAACGTGTTCCATGATGGACCCTCCAGGTCTAATTACCTGCAACCTAGCAGTGCCTTGACGGCAAGAAGGGAGCCACCAAGAGCATCTGTTAGTGAATTGCTGAATTTCCTTGTATATCTCAACAACAACAATGAGATTTAGCAACGTGGAAGAGAAGTTGGGCTTCAAAATGAAGAAATTGGGCTTTAAGAAGGGATAAAACTTTTGGAACACAGTTTCAGTTGGTGCTGCCCTTGACTCCCGTGCTCCTGCATTATTGCCCCTCGGGCGGCAAATTACAACCCCTTTTGTAGCAAACGGTACCCTGCATGTGCCTTAAGCTCTTAATGGTGTGTTTTGAGACAGCCCTCCTGGCTTTTCAGGCTCCAGCTGTCGCCATAGAGCATTTCCCCTGGATGAGGGCTCTAGATCTAGTTCAGAAGTTGGCAGGGAGAGAGCCACGGGACACGGGCTTGTCGGGGTAACTGCCCCAGTGAAGGAGAGACCCCAGTCAAAGCCCTTTCTTTACCTCCTGCATTCCCACTAGGAGGAAAATCGGGGAGGAGAAAAAGAAGATAGGCGAATAACAATGATTTTTTTTTTTCTTTTAAAATGGGCATTTTAAAAGTTCTTGCATGGGGGAGTAGTAGTGGATCAAGGAAAAGAAAGGAAAGGAAATATGACAAAGTCATACTTCTTGTTTCGTAGAAACAGAAACTGTTTCGTAGAAACAACTCCCTGTTGGTAGGTTTAGAAAACCGTATGTGAAATGGACATGCTAAAATGGAATATCCCAAGTAAATAAGACCTCAGTAAGACTTTCTCTGTTAAGAAGCAAGAGATTTTAAATGTCTACAGAGGGTCTTCATTTTATGTGGCTTTTTCCCCAGAAAATAGGGAAATACAACATTAATGCAAACTCACTTCAGAATTAGTGCAGTTCTGAACCATGTTATTTTCTGAAATATGCGGCACTACTTTTTTTTTTTTTTACCCTGTTCTGGTAATTGTGGATTTTTCAAATAAATAAACAAATAAATAAGTGGAAACAAACAAAAAGGAAACCCCCCAAAAAGCCAAGAAAGGAAATTAGGGATCACTTTATTTTTCATTATTAGTTTTTAAAGATTTATTTATTCTTTTGAGAGAGAAAGAGAATGAAAGCTTGCCTGCTTGAATGCAAATGGAGGGAGGGGCAGAGGGAGAGGAGAGAAGCAGACTCCCCACTGAGCACAGAGCCCCACGCCAGCTCCCTCCCACAAGGGAGATCCACAGCCTGAGCCTAAATCAAGAGTTCGCCCACTTAACCAACTGAGCCACCCACGTGCCCCAGGGATCACTTTTGAAGACTGCTCTCCTACAGATGTGATCGTATCTATCTGCCTTCTGAAATTAAATGAAATATGATTGTTTGTTTTTAAAAGGGAGACTTTGGACCAAGTCATTCCTCCAAGTTTGCTTCCGCAGATGGTTCTGGCCAGTGTGTTCTTGAAATCAAAGCAAGACCCTGTCTCATTGTCAGTAACAGGATGCTTGCAGCTTTTGAGGACATCGTTGGTCCTTGGATTAGCACAGCTGGTACATAGTTACTTTCGTCTCTCTGATCGTTAACACATAACGTACAGAAGATCCATGTAACTTGTTGAAAGACACAGAAGATGAAACCTTGTTAAATCCAACGTTCAGCATCATAAACTGTTGCTTATAACATTCCAGTATTTTTAAAGAATGAATGAAATCTAACCGACAACTGTGAGTTACAGAGTAAAGAGAAGAAAACCATAAAAGGTTAGATGGCAGAATCCGTGTTTTCTGCATGCACCCTGGCAGGCACATTTCCCCAGGTCCCATCACCCTTATAATAGGACCGCGGTAAGTTGTTAGCTCTTTAAAATTCGACTTCTAAGGATAGTTGTCATCATCAGAGCTAACTTTTTCTCTTGCTTCAGATGTGTTAAGTCTTTACACTTATTAATTCTTTTATGTAGTGTTTGTAGTTTGTAGAAGGAAATTGATTTTCTTGTAATGGGAAAATCATCGCTCCTATTATGGCATAAAACTTTAATTTGATGTCTCCTTCACTGACCCAAGCTAATTACAACAAAAACATGTTAACAAAGTGAGTAAAATTCTTTCTTTCATGCATCAATTTTACTACACAGGGCTGCCCAGAAAGTCTTAAAGGAAGGCGCGGCTCTATTACCTTGGGACTGTGTGTGTGCCCATGTGACCACTCTGACAGGCCGTGAAATATTGATGCTCGGCGTGGAACCTCAGATCCTCAGAGCATCGGCTTCTAAGAAGCCAAGAAATATTAAAGGGAGTTATCCGTAATGGTCAGAACACACAACAGCTGAAAGCATGGCCGTAGCTTCCTTTTTAATTTGGGCAGATTGGAATGCACTCCCCCAAAATCAAACGGAAATAGTAAAATTTAAAAACTTTTATGAGTACCCAGCTCAGCTGCACCTGGCTTCCCTAATTGCCTTCCACTGAGTCATTACTGGGGAGGCAAGATGTTTAGCCACTAACAGCCCTTATTAATGTATAATAGGAATTTACTTGTAAAACAGAATTATTGGGATGGCATAATGTCATAAAGACATAGTGCTGACATTTTAGATTGTTTTATATAGGAATGTTGAATTATAATTTAGGAGTGGAATATTCCTTTGGTAATTAATCACAATTTTGTGTGGCCTCAGTGTAGGTTAGGAGCTGGACACATCGAGTTCATGACTGTGATGGCCTCACATTAAAGGCCATGTTTGTGCAAATGTGTGTCATTCTCATGAGTTATCTACGGGAAAGAGAACTCTTCTCTATGAGTTTGCAGATGTACAAAAATTGACCGCAGCAGGAGTAGATAGAACAAAATGTTTCAGCAAGGCTTCTTCCCTGATTTCTGTAAAATGGTACAGCCTTACAATTATAAAAATGTCTACAAATTTTCTTCTTGGTTCCCATGATGCAAGAAATGGATTCCACTAATTTTGCTGGACCTCAAACTTAGGATCTGTCAATAGGGCTCTGTGATTAATGGGTACAGACTTTTACCTGCCTCATAAATGTAATGTGCCTTGATTACTAGGCTCTGTTTGCAGAGCAATAGTTAACATGATGTCAACACTTCCATTGTAAACCCTGTTTTTGGAGGGGTTTATAACGTGGTCATAAAACATCACTCGGGATGACGCTTTGAATATGAGGTCTTAGTCCTGGGGGACGAAGATATATAAAGGGATAGGCTTAAGTGTTCCATTTACCTATTTATAGGTTTATGAAGACATAAACTGCATCTAAAAATTTCAGGTTTTGTATTCTTTAAAGAGAAAATATTTAAATAACAAAGAACTTCTTATTGCTCATTTTGTTCAGTTTTTTTCCCCCCCCAAGGAAATAACTGTCCTTAGATATTGGCTCGTTTATTTTAAACCAGGGAGGAAATATGTTAAACATGGTTATGGTACATACCAGAAGACGTTTAAAAATTATTCAGTATTAATGCCTTTGGAATTTTGTGCCAGTTAGCCACATCAAATCATAGTTTAGGTCAAAATCAGTAAGAGTTCTAGGACAAAGCTTGAACTGTGTGAGCCTTGGAAGGCAGAGTATGAAGTGGGTCACCTTGGGTAAGATGACAAACATCCCTTCTCAATTAGAACATACATTTTCTCTTGTTTTGGAGTGAGAGGAAGTCGCCAAGACCTGGGCCAAGGCCAACCCTTTTCACCCCCTGAGGCATGGTGTTTGCTTGGTGAGGCTTACCCAGCATCATGGGAACGTGAGGTCCCCTTAGGAGCTCCAGGATTTTTAAAATTATTTATTAGAGAGAGAGTAAGAGACAGAGAGAGAGAGAGAGAAGGAGGGGCAAAGGGAAAGGGAGAGAGAATCTCAAGCAGACTGATGAGTGCAGAGCCCGACCCTGAGATCACGACCTGAGCCGAAACCAGGAGTTGGACGCTTAACTGACTGTCCCCCTCAGGTGCCCCAGGAGTTCAGGATTTCTTAGGTCAGGTCAGAGAAGGACCAGATGAGCCGTTCGGGCTGTTAGCGCGCTGTACCGGCCCTCCAGTGTGTGAGCACAGGCCAGGACGTCAGGATTAACTCTGCTGGAATTCGGGGCGGTTGGATGGGAGGCTGTGGTCAGAATCCAGACCTTTGAAGTGGGTGCTCAGCTGCCACAATGCACTTGACTTGTTGGGCAGCTCGAGGGTTTTCATTTAGAAAGTTATCTTATGGAACTTTGTGATTGGTTCCAAAGCCACTGGTTGACCTGACCCAAAAGGGGGTTTTTTGGGTTTTTTGTTAATTTGTTTTGTCTTTCAGGGGAGTGGGGTGGAAAGAAAGGCTTGGTTGTGCCGTAAACTCAGTAACACAAGTGTTAAATTCGCAACCATGGGCAAGTTTTGGGTTTTCTTCTTCCTTTCCTTCTCATCCCCATTCTTCTTTCTTCTCTTCCTCCCTCTTCTTCCTGCCTTTCCTTTCTCCATTCCTCTCTCCTCCTTTGCTTCCCTTGGAAGATAGGATACGCCCTTTAAGGCATGGGTAACCAACCAGTCCAAGGACAGAAAGATCTTGAAGCCCGAGCAGTGGGGTTCTTCCAGAGTCTGGAGCAGGTTGCTGGGCGGTGCTTACGAGACTGGCGTGTTCCAGCACTCTGCACCTGATCTCTCTTCCAGAAGATGCTCAAAATTCTACTCTTGTTCAGTCGTCCTGGGAAGGAACAAAGCATTTTCCTTGTACTGTTAGTCTTGTTACCATAGCATGTAGAATGTAGAAGCAAGACCCGCCATTCTTAGGCTGACGGGCCCTAGGCTTTCCAGCCTGCTTGTGTAATAATGCAGGGCCCTGAATGAATGTCCTGGGCCGGAGGCAAGCCTGATTTCTTGGAATAGCTGCTCACATAAAGGACTGCACATAAAGGCCCTGGTGGCCTGCAGGGTAAGGCAGCAATAGTGTTATTGGATACAGTGATAAGTTGGTAGCACTGAGTTTTGGGAAGAACATAACGGGCCGCACTTGGTGCTGTAGATGATAGGTATTTAAATCCTCACAGCCACCCTGGGAACTAGGTGGTTTACTCTGCCCCTGCAGCCTTGCTCACCGGGCCTTCGAAGTCTTTCTTACGCTTTCTGAGATCACAAAACTTGGGAGCTGTGGAGCTAGGATGCAAACCCAGGTCTGTCCCATTCTGAAGCTCAGGGCGTTGCCATTTTGCATGTACAGCTCAGAGATAAAGTACTCACGAGTTAAATAGGAATAATTATTCATTAATTCATCAGTAAATATTGGTTGTACACCTCTTCTGTGATAAATAAACCATGTGCTCTATTCCCGGGGCATCATGTGAACAAGACAGCCTTAAAGAATTTAGAGCTTTCAAGAGTTTATAAACGAGGGAGGTAGGGATACTAAGAAGTAAGTGGGGAGATTACAGACTAGAAATGGGGGGACACTGAAGGGTGTGATGAGACCCAAAGGGCGTATGGGCAAGGGGTAGGCAAAACCCCCAAAACTAAAAAGCTGCCGGAGGGGTTGACATCAGCCAGGTGGAAGGGACGGGGGGAGGGCAGAGGGGTGGATAAGGGCAAGCATTTGAATCTGGGAGTATGGCAAATGCAAAGTAAGTAACAAAAGTATTTAATTTGGGGAAAGGCTGGAACCTTCACAGTAGTCAGGACCGGAAGGGCCTTTGAACAGAATTTTTAAGGAGTAGTGACTTTCTAAGAGCTATGGGAACGCATTGGAGAGTTTTGAGCCAGGATGAGGTGATCTGATAAGCATCTGGGGGGCTGGCCCTGGCTGCCTTCTAGAGCGTGGAGTAAATCTGAGAGTGTTGGAGCCAAAACCCCAGTCCTAGTTGCTAGGTCAAGTTGTCCTTGATCTGGCATGATCCTCGGGGATGGGTGGGCCGTGTGAGGCCCTCCCTGATGGGCGGCTGGGTGGCCACCCGCGTGCTTCTCACCAGGGAGGGTCGGAGCCAGCAGCCAGGTGCAGGGGAGCAGCCGATGCCTATAGTGTTGAACCTCCTGCAGCCTGGGGCGTCACCAGGTAGACACATCTGACAGGCCACTGAAGCTGGAGAAAGATGTAAGAGCCATTATCATACAGATGCTGACTGACACTACAGGAGAGGAAAGGATGTGTGGAATGGGAGGAGCACACAGGAAGACCCTCCAGGACGAGGACCCTCCAACGTTGGACAGGGAAGGGGGAGCCTGTACGAGAGCAAAACAAATGGCCAGAGGTGGTGGGGGGGGTAACGGTGCTGTGGTGTGAATATTTGTGGCTCCCCCACCCAGTACACAGGTTGAAATCCTAACCCCACCGTGATGGTATCAGGAGGTGGGATCTTTGGGAGGTGATTAGGTCACGAGGGTGGAGCCCTCTAAATGAGATTAGTAGATGAGTGCCCTCCTAAGAGACCCGCAGAGCTCCCAGCCGCCTTGTGAGGTGCCAGCTGGGAACCAGAAAGTGGGCTCTCACCAGACCCTGGATCTGTTGGCACCTTGATCTGGGGCTTCCCAGCCTCCAGGCCGTGAGGAGTAAATTTCTGATGTTTGTAAGTCACCCGGTGTGGTATTGTGTTAGCAACCCAAATGGACTAAAGCAGATGAGAAGCTCAGAAGGGAGGACATGAGGAATGCTGGCCATTGCTGCTAAATGCTGCAGAGAAGCCAGAAGTCCAAGGGCGGCCAAGGTGAGTGACATCTGCTGCCCTCCTGCACACAGCCATGTGTGCTTTGTCGTGAAGGAGGTGGTCCACTGGTGTGCTTTTTTGGAAGAAAATTCCATCCTCTCACTTCATGTTGTCACAGACCTAAAGAATGCTTTAGCAGTCCTTAAAAGTTTTAAGTCTCCATATGCTTTTTCATAATTATCAAACAGACTATCTTCTAAAATAGCATAGGGACTTGTAAATAATAATTATATCTGCTGTCTCAAAATGTGCCATTTTTAGGTTGAAGGTGATTTTTTTTTTAACTTAAAAAAAGATTTTATTTATTTATTTGAGAGAGAAGGAGCATGAGTGAGAGGGGCAGAGGGAGAGGGAGAAGCAGACTTCTCGCTGGGTGGCGAGCCTGACACGGGGCTCAATCCCAGAACCCCAAGATCATGACTTGAGCCGAAGGCAGACGCTTAACCAGCTGAGTCACCCAGGAGCCCCTACGTTGAAGGTAATTTTTGAGATCAACTTATCTAGCCCCCTTAATATTACCTTTAGTCACTGGTTTATTCAGTAAAACATTTATTGAACTCTGTTAGGCATAAAGATTAATAGGAGCTTTACTGTATTGGTCTTATTAAGAAAGTGTAAGAGCGCAGAATTTTGTCATTAAAAGAATGTTATAATACGTAAATACATAGAAATACAAAAAGTTCAGTCCATGTTAAACTTTCTTTTTTTCCCCTTTGGGAAGAAGGAAAGACAAAAATACAAGTGCATATTGAATCTCCACAAGATTTTAAGTACCTCACACTCCTTGACCTTTACATTTGACTAAATCCCTGTATATCCCTGATGCCAGGGCGGGGTCAGGCTCCTGACCTGCGCGTGGTGAGCAGAGGCCACACAGCGCTCCAGGCCCCACCAGCTTCCCCAGGAGCATGGGCACTGCACTCTCCACACCCAGGTCCCCTCTTAGTCCCTAAAACTAACCAGCCTAGCCCTTGTGGGTGGATAGAACAAGCCAGTGGGTTTGGCAGTTACTTGCCTTGTTGACCAAACCTTGCAAGCTGCCGGCACCCAGAAGCCATTGGTTTCTCCCCTCACACTCATCCTCTGTAGGTGTACACCACTCCCAGACTCCTTCCCTGACCTTCCTTAGAGTTGGAGCTAGACAGGGTTGCTCTGTCTTCCAGTTACTGTTTATCTGCATGCCTCTTCTCCGTAGAGCTATTCTCATAGTGGGGAGCACTCCATTCTAGGCTTACTGAAAGAGGGGGGACACTCAGCTTAGTCTGTCCCCAAAACCTTAACTGGGTCACTTTCCAGGTATTGTTCTCTGCTGCCTTGAGGTCAGAGGAATGCCAAGCATTTTTAGCCCTTCCAGTTGTTTCCCCCTCTGCTATTCACAGGGTTTTCTTCCCCCCAATTACCAACTCACTCACAATTTCTTCTCAACATCTTCCCCCTTATTAATCGGTCATTCCTCTGATCTATGGGGCTCACTGTGGTTTGTAAAGCTGATGCTGTAGTTAATAAAGGTTGTTTACAGCATGCTGGGTGTTACAATGAGATTATAAGGAGCACAGCATTGAAAACGGGGCCTGCTGCATAGTGAGCATAATTTAAATATTTCTTAATTAAACATTTTAAAATGTGAGGAGCCTGGTTCTCGAGTGCTTACTCAATCCATCTACGAGCATTTATTGATTTGCTTGTGGGCTGACTGTTGTCCACATTGGTGTTATTTTAATATTTGCTAACCCACAGATGAACTCTCAGGCAAGTTTTTGTTTGGAGACTTGCTACATCATGATTTCACGTCATGAATTGTTTTAAGTGATAATATCTCTATTTGATTTTGCTCCCTTTGGCTTAGTTTTTCAATACTTTTCAGTGTTTCTCATTGCTATATACTAGCATCACAGAGAAATGGGAATGAAGGTATATATATATTTTAAAAGATTTTATTTATTTGCTGGAGAGAGAGAGAGAAAGCACAAGCAGGGGGAGCAGCAGGCAGAGAGGCAGACTCCCTGCTTAGCATGGAGCCCAAAGCGGAACCTTATTCCAGGACCCTGGGTTCATGACCTGAGCCGAAGGCAGATGCTTAACTGACTGAGCCACCCAGGCGCCCCTGAAGGTATATTTTGAGCTGTGAGTGCATAGGTGATGAACATGGAAGCTGGAGGCTGCCACTGGTGCCGTGGTGGGATTCAGCCATCAGTCCAAGTTAAGCAGGTCTTTTAACTTAATTTGGATCTTAGGTCCCTTCACTGTAAAGAAAGGAAGTGGGATGACATGGTATCTTGGGTCCCTACAAGTTTGAAAAGTCTGTTTTTCTTGTTCTAGAGTCTAGGTGAATCTGGGTGTGGCATTTTGGTCCTATAATTTGTGAATAATTCTACTGGGTTGAATATCTGGGTTCAAGGTAGGGAGGAGGGCAAAACTTCCCGCTAGTGCTCAGCTGATCTTCTGAGACAGGTTCTCTTCTTGTTCAGTGCTTTACACTTTCCACAGGTTTTGGTTTTTTTTTTTTTAATCATTGTCTGATGGTTCAAAAAAAAATGGGTAGGAGACGGTGCTGTGTCTGGATTTACTGTTCACAAATTTAGGATTCTTTCCTTATACTCTCTCTGGTCTGTCACTGAAATTCAGGCTCTGAGATCCAGTTAAAAAAAAAAAAAACCCAAGTAGATCCTTTACACTTTATATTGTGTGTCAAATGCCCCTTTCTCTACAAGCCTCACAATCAAGAGTTAGTTGCCTAAAAATAATCTGGCAGTCATAATCTTACAATCTTTGGGTCACGAAGTAAATTTGCCTTTTGGGTAGCATTGCAGCTTTCTCACCACAAGAGGGCAGTGCAGGTGACTGAATGAGGGAAGTGGCTTGTGCACGAATAATGACAATGTTTGTAGTCCTACCTTCCATTTTACAAAGCTTCTTTGTGTGTGTGTGTGTGTGTGTGTGTGTGTGTGGATCCTGCCAGTTCTCTGTGACAGGGAAAGCAGGCATAATGATTCCCATTTTACAGATGGAAAAACAAAGGCAGAGAGGCTTAGAGCATACAGTTGAACAGCTAATAATGTCATCTGGAGCTTGATTCCAGCCGAGTCTCCTCACCTGAAGCTAGGTCTCTTTCCACCACACTGCTCTGTCCATAAAGGGTCATTATCATCATCCCGGTGACCTCCTAAAGTAGAGATGAGAGGTTGTCCAAAAGCTAAAAAAACCATCTGTTCTGTAGCAGCGGTTCTCTAATTTTTTTCAGCAGACACAACCTCTTGTGGAGGCATTCCAGACCCTGCCCAGAAAGCTGGGAAGGGCTGGGAATGTTAGCCTCATGAGTACCACTGTGAACAGCCGTCTGGGCAATCTCAGCTCTTTTGACCTACATTATAAAGAGGGTCCTAACTAGATAGGAGATGGAGAGGATAATGGGAAAGGTCAAAGTGAAGGACAAACTGGGACATGGATGTGAATGATCCAAAGGGCTGCTCATTTTCCATGGTGAACTTGGAAATTCCCTTTGGACTCCCAGAGCTCCACCCCGTGAAGTAGTTTCAAAGGAGACAAGTGGAACACAGGAAAGGCACACACCAGGCTAAATCAGCACTAAACGGAACACCCGATTATTGAACACCCAGATGAAGGTTTTTCTAAGCTCCCAAATTCCCATACCTAACACTGTAGGGCCTGCAGGCAGTTAAATAAGTGGTCACTTTGCTGGGCGGCTTGCATACAGAATTTACCCTAAAGGAATTTTGCCTTTTTTTTTTTTTTTTGTAGTTAGAATGATTCTATTGGGTAATTAATTTTAAGTGCATTTATTCATTTGTTGAAAAAAAATTAAAAGCTCAAATAGCAGCCTGTGGTTATTCTAGTTGCCCGATGATTCATACGTTCGGATCTAAAACCCAGAGTAGGTACAATCAATATGTGAAAAATAGGTGCTGCCTAATTGCCTTTTTAAATCAGTAAAATAATTAAAGCCTTTATAGTCTGGCCAATTAATGTTTGCACATCTGTATGGTTGGCTTAATAAGGAAAATGCTTGGGAAAGATAAAATTACAATACCAAAAGCATCTAATAGCTGAGAAACGTTTCCAAGCACAGTTGATTAATTATCCTCCTCTTTTCCTTTTTCCCTCCCTCCTCTTTTTCTCGTAAGAGACTAAACATTTAGTAAATCCGTATAGTTCCAGTTAAGTCAGCATTCCCTTTGTAAAGTGCCAGTGTTATAATTTTTCATTCATCATTTTCTTAGATTCCAAAATGAGTGTCATTGTTGTATTTAGAAAAGAATACAAATATTTATTTTAAACATTTTAGACAGATTCGTAGTGGAGGGTAGAGCTCACTAATGCTGTGCAGCTGGTTTCCGGGGCTTCAAAATTGGTTGTCGTCTGCATACCAAGTCCTCTGCAAGTACTCAGCCACAGAGAGCAAAATCCCACTTGACAAGAAGTCTCTAGATAGGGATTTATGCAATAGGATGCAGTGTTTACTTTGGACCTGCCATGATCTACCTGGGAACTTTGTCCTGTGATGCGTTTATTAAAAAGTTTCTAAGTACATATTTGCACAGTGTTTTCGTATGGAAGCATCTGTGTAAGGAATCTTTAACTTACTCATTTCCAAAAGGGAATTTTTTTAAAATGGAGAAACACAGCAGTTGTGTGGGCAAATCAGAGAAAATGTACGGACACAATACATGTAGAATGAATGCTCACTTCTGGCTGAATTTCCATTCATTCTGAGGTCGGTGCAGATAGACAACGTGATGATTATCCTCACCAGAATTCAGAATCCGAATCTCATTCTGAAGTCCTTAAATTAAACATACGATCAGTCTTTTTAGCAAAGCCTGTCATGGGAGGAGTTGGGTATTGGTTTTTCCTCTTCTTTTTCTTTCTGTTTAGCCTGCGTTGAACCTTTGGCCTTACCCCAAGTGTATGGGTGGTATATGGTTTAAAATTGATATATTAATGTTGAATTTTTATTGTCACAGTTTCTGTTCGTGCTCCTTTCAAACCTTTTCATTTATTTGTTTCTGAACCTTGGATATCTCATAAAAATGTCACCATTGTGGTTGAACATTAAGCACCTTCCCATTTTGCCCTGGGCTGTTGAAATAAATTTGGACCAGGTGCTCTGCTCATAATGGAGCCTCTTGAAGTGCTCTGATAATGAGCCGGGAGCGGAAGCTGTCAGCCTTCAGCTGGCTTGAAGAATGCAATTAGAGGAGTTTTAATACTGCGGAGGGACCCCATCCAATCAAGGCCATTTGAGTTAAACCAAGTCTAGAATCCTAAACATGTACGTTTAAGCACGTGAGCTTTGTCTTTGCACTGTAGAGGAAGGAAGGCCTTCCTCTACAATGGATCCATTTTGAGTCAAAGAGGAAAAAAAACAAAACTCCAAATGCCAGTGGAAGTTCTCTATTTCTCATCCCTCCTCTTATGTTATTGTGACCTTATTTATGGTCTGATGTCTCAGTGCTCAGGATAGCTAGTATCAAATTAAGCTTCCAATCAGTCAAGTACCTAGCAAGGCCACTTAGCTCAACCTTTATTTAAGAGCAAAAAAAAAAACAGTTGGACTCCCCAAGATGTCCATAAATATGGGGCATGGTAAGATAAAGTATACTCGCTATAGGCAGCCATTAAAGAGAACAATATTGTCTATTATATACTTATTGAGTAAATTCATTTACAGAACATTATGGATAGCATAATCCTGTTTGAGGGAAAAACCAAACAACTATAATATACATTTATAGGTGCATAGAAAAGATTTAGAAGAACACATAGCAAATCAGTAAGGGGGAGTGAGGATGGGAAGGCAGGTTAAGAGTTTGACTTTCTCTATATATGTATTTTACAATCATTTTCTCATTTATTTAACCAATAAGTTTGAAATTCTTGGGGTAGCTCAGTTCACTGGCTTATTGTAAGTAAATAAATGAGCCTCTGTGGAGCAGAAGATTCTGTGAGGGAGAAGCCTCCGCTTTTGTTACTACCTGAGATGCTAGGTTACGGTACTGAGAGAAGTTATTTACCAAATGAGAGCTTCACTTCTGTCACTTCAGATACTCATTCCTCCACAGATACTCACTTGTCCCCTGAGGACACACAGGTTTGAGGAGATTCCATGATTTGCTAGGCCACAGGTCTGAAATAAGGTGTTAGGATCTGAACCCGGATCACCCCAGCCCCAGAGGCTGTATGCTCTTACCCTTCCCTCTCCTCCCTGCATGGTTTCTGAGAAGAGTCCTTTAAAAGCAGATTTTATTTCCAAGGTCACATTATCCCTTCAAGTTTGATTTCTTTCAGAAAATGAAGGCCTACTTCAGGGGTAGATGTTATTATATGGTAGTATTGTTGTTGAAGAAGTACTGTATGGTAGTGTTGCTTCCTACACATACTTGAACCAGTCATTAGAAAGTCATTCGGGGCCCATGTGTTTCACCAGGGGTACTCCAGTGAGTGGAGGCCTTTGTCCTATAATGATGCCGTGTATAACAATGTCAACTCATAGCAACTGAAAAGTAAATGATTTCACCCAGTGCACGAGGTGGACAATGTCCTCACTAATAGGAAATGGTATGCATAATGTAACGAGAGCAGTAACTGTCTAAACATTCTTTCATAAGCGAGGCACCTGGGTGGCCCAGTGGGTTAAGCCTCTGCCTTCGTCTCAGGTCATGATCTCAGGGTCCTGGGATCAAGCCCCACATCGGGCTCTCTGCTCAGCGGGGAGCCTGCTTCCCCACCCCACCCCCGCCTGCCTCTCTGCCTACGTGTAATCTCTCTCTGTCAAATAAATAAAATCTTAAAAAAAAAAATAAATATTCTTTCATTAGCTCCTGATTGCTGAACAGTAACTTACTTAATCATTCCTTCTAACATGTCTATTATTTAATAAGCCACGAATCTTTTGTGGTCCATAAAAATATGATACTTATTCCATAGGCTAGAACTCTCTCTCTGTGTATGTGTGTAGTGTATATATACCATATACGTATTTCCATTTCTCTCTCTTTTTTTTTTTTTTTAAGTCCTATACATTCTTAAGCCTTACAACTTCGGAATTATTCCTTTGAAAGAAATAATTACTCCAAGACCAAAAGTACAGTGGTGGAAAGGGGCTGGGGGAATAGGGAGTTAGTTATTGTTTAATGGGAATAGAATTTCAGTTACAAGATGAAAAGAGTCCTGGAGGTGGATGGTGGGGAAGTTTGTGCAGCATTATGAATGTATTTTAGTATCACTGAACGGTATGCTTAAAAATTGTTAAGATGGTGAATTTTATGTTTTGTGTATTTTACTACAATAAAAAGAATTGGGGAAAAAATTACTAAATTTAGCCACAAGTGAGCCTCACCCAATGAACTAACATTTAATGGCCCTTCCTTTGACATTGTGACACCAACTTGTTAACTTATCTGGGGCAAAGTAATGTATCTAGGCCAAATAATTTAAACATCCTCTCCCAGAACCTGAAAAAATACCGCTGCACAGGTAAACATGAGGCACTTTGAAATTTTGCAGTGACTCCGTAGAATGCCGTTACTTAAGTATATTTTTATGAACCATAGAAAGTGATAGAATACATTGGAAGGGAAAGCCTCACCTCTGGTCTTTTTAACTGAAGGAAACTATTTTTTTGAGCACCTTTTCCAACTGAGATAATTGAGTTTTTTTGGCATTTGAGTTCCTTTTTCATATGCAATTTCTTTCCAGTTGTGGTTATTTTATCTTATGTTTTGCATCTTATCAACCCCTCTTCTCCCCGTTTGTGGCAGAGAAGAATTCACAGATCCAAGGGCTTCTGCACGTGGAGGGTTAGTTCCCTGGAAAGCGGCCACAGTACAGTGGTCCCCCCTCCCCGGTTGTCAGGCAGGGAGAATGACGCAGACGTGATGTCAGGGACATAAACAGGTCTGTTCAGCATGAGGAGGCGTGAGGATTCGGTGTTCCTCAAAAGGGAGTAGACTTTGGTGGTTTTCAGTGCCCCTTGTAAAATGGTTCGCTGTGGAGGGGAGAATGCTTTAGGCAAAACCGTAAAGAGACTGAGCCCAACTAAACTGCTTTGATTGAAAATGAAAAATAAAGCAAAATGCAAAGATTCAGGCAGGTGGGGAGACTGTTCATGACTTGGATTTGCAAACTTGGGCGTTGCTTTGTTGCAGGGGTAGGTGTGGGGCAGCCCAGACTCACCACACCGTGGGGCACATCTGAAGATGGACCCTGCATCTCAGAAATGAACCCACATATATGTAAGAGTCCTACAACTAACAGCCATGCTGGGGTGGGGTGGAGGGCGGGAGGTCCGGACACCCGGTCCCCAGCCAGATTCTGGCATGACTGGCTCTGCGTAAGTAACCTTTGTGGATAGGTTGCTCATTTAGAAACGAGATCCAACAGGTCCTTTCTAGAAAACAACAGTGTTGGATTTTGTGTGAAAGAAAGATTACGGGTCATCTCTCTCTCTCTCACACACACACACACCTTATAGGTAATGCTAATTATAAAAGTTGTATCTTCGTACTCGGTCAGAGATGGTTTTTAACCCCTGAAGTTGGGAAGGCATGGGCAACAAGGTGAGAAAGGTTGTCTTTCTGTTTTTCCCAAATATAATATTTTTCTGTTATTCACACAGTGTAATTGCCGTTTTAGCTTTTAAAAAATATATATATACCCAGAAAAAAGTCTGGAAGGTATAAGTATGTGCATATAAACTAGTTTCAGAAAATTAAAATCTTAATACATGCATGTGATAAAACAATTTATTTATTTATTTTAAATTTTATTTATTTATTTGACAGACAGAGATCACAAGCAGGCAGAGAGGCAGGCAGAGAGAGAGGAAGGGAAGCAGGGTCCCTGCTGAGCAGAGCGCCCAATGGGGGCGGGGCTCGATCCTAGAACCCTGGGATCATGACCGGAGCTGAAGGCAGAGGCTTTAATCCACTGAGCCACCCAGGTACCCGGATAAAACAATTTAGATGGTACAAGTAAGTTCATCCTCCCCTGATCCCCTCACCCATTCCAGCTGCTGTTAAGTGTTTATGTCTTTACTTCTAAAACATTACCCATAGGTTTTCTGCAGGGTGGAAGTGAACCGAATGAAACATGATTTGTGTTTTCTTTGTTTTGCTTTTCTTTGTTTTCTCACTACTACAATTATTTTTAGGCTTTTTTTTTTTTTTTTAGTTACAATAAAAAATTCGTATATCTGGGGATATTTATCTTAAAGGTGAAGCAATAGCAATTTACATTGAAGGCCTGATTTTAGAAATTGTTTTATGCTGTTTAATCATGGAATTGCATATAGTCATATCCATAAGGAAATATGGTAACAATTATTTTAAATGAATTTTATTCTTCAGCTTGAACAGATTAAATTCTATAGTGGGCTCATGCCATTTCTCTAATTGCATTAATTATTTATTACATATTAGTTCAGTAGGTCTGGGGGAAGTTGATTATAGCAGTTTGTTTCAAGTCAGTTTTACACCCTGGGTTGACAACGTTATCACACTTTCTCGCTGAAATGAAAGAGCTGGGACAGTGCTCCAGGGCAATTATAACAGATGCAAGGTTAAGGTGCAAGCTTAACCTTGAAGTGTATCCACCATATTTGTAGTGGGACTCAGTTTGTGCAAGCAATATGTATTTCCTTCATGCTTCGTCTCGAAGTTCTCCGTTTTGGCAGATTTTAGAACCAAAGATGTAGTTAATACAGGTCGTGTGTCCTTTCATGATTTTAGGCTGTAATGTTAAGGTTATGGGATCGCTGATTTCTTCTTTAACATGTTTTGTCCTCTGGTAAGAAAAAAAGTTAAAACGAGCTTCTTTTTATTGTTGGTATTTTTGTTACATATTTTTTAAAGAAGGACTACTAAGAATCTATGAGGACGGCATGCCGTGTGAGCCTCTGGAACAGCCAGCCTCTCCTCCTGAAACCAGCAGTGGTAATGCAAATCGAAAGCAAATTCGTGCTTTTTCTGATCCCAGATGTGCCCTTCCTGCTGCCTGTTGTTGTCAACCACGCGTATTTTTGTCATCACCTCCACACCCTTTAATCAGCTCTACATGCCGTCGCTGGATGGAGGGTCCATCTGGGGGGCTGTATGTGGGTGGCAAATTTTAAGCGAAAGGTTCAACAGAAATCTTGGCAGGTTGGGAGCTGGGTTAAAAATACATTTATGGAAAGTATTAACATTTGTGTATTAATACATTTATTGAAAAACCAAAAACCTTTCCAAATGGTCCTATTTGAAAGAAAAGAAATGAACGTTTAATTGTAAAAGTTTGGCAGGAGGATTAAAGATTTTTTTGCAGGACAGTTGAGGCAGGAGTTTAGGATTTGAACATTAGAATTTGAACTTAGCAATGAAACTGTAGACTGTCCCAGTTGTGGTTGACAGAGGGGTATCAGCTAAAGGTATTGGATTTTTGTCCTGGTCATTAAAGCTAAAAAGAAGTATGCTGTGTGGGGGACCTGGGTGGCTCAGTTGGTTGAGCATCTGACTCTTGCTATCAGCTCAGGTTATGACCTCAGGGTCATGGGATCGAGCCCTGACTCAGGCTGCTCACCCAGTGGGACGTCTGCTCGAGATTCTCTCTCTCTTTCCCTCTGCCCTCCCCCTGCCTGCTTACAAACGCGTGCTCTCGCTCTCTCTCTCGCTCTCTCAAAAATAAATAAATATTAAAAAGAAGAAGAGGTGTGCTATGTTTTAAACTTCTCAGAACACGTTGGGGCCTTCCCTGCACCTTGTTCCATGCTCCAAGTCTCCTTGGTGTCAGGCCTTTCCTGTACCCTCGACCCTCAGATTTGCAGGTTGCTTGGAACCTGTTGGTGTCACAGTGCATGGCTTGCTGACGTAGAGTATCTCACTGCATACAGGGGGGCTGGCTCTTCACACGGTGGGAAAACCCACCAGGTCCATATTAGACACCTGCACTGACCACATAGGAATTGTCTGTTCGTTTCACTCTTAGCCGGCAGCCAGCTCTGGTTAGGATCCCTGCTGGTCACAGCCCTGTTCCCACAGAGGTGTTGGTAGCTTTCACTCTGCTCCATCAGATTTCTTGGGTCTCAGCCGTGTGTGTGCCATATGCGAGTGCTGGGTGTACAAAGATGAATAGAAACACGGGTCTGTGCCCTCAAGGCACTCGCCCTTTAGTAAGGGGCTTGGGATGACCTTCGAGCTTCAGCACATGGTAAGAAATAAGCATCGTACTTGCTTTCAGCTTTGTTCATGACTGTCGTGGAGAGAATATGGCCCCTTCCCATTGCCCCCGTGCTCCGCTCGGGCCGTCCATGCTGCTCCAATGCCAGAGCCTCCCTACCAGGCAAGGGCCACAGGGGGTTGGGAGGACAGAGGGGCTTGTTCTAAACTGTCAGAAGGCCTGTGACTTGGGGCACTGTCTTCAGACCTGCGGCCGCTGCCAGCCCGCCCAGGGGCCTCGTCGTGGGGCAGAATCACACAGCAGACTCGCAGCGACTGGAGGGTGGAAAATTTTGTAAAAACATCTGTTCCGTTTGGATGGTCCAGATATTTTCAAAACCGTTGGCTTAGCCAAAGCTCATATTTCATAAAACCTTTGCAAATATCTATGGTTTTTCTTCTTTTCCACGTGGACATGGAAGCAAAGGAGAGGAAAGATGTGGCCACATGTACGTGTTCAACTTCTCATTTCCAAGTGCTCGGCTTTCTCAGGCATGAGCGCCAGCAGGGCCATTCTCCTGAGGTGTGTGGTGCCTCTAGACTTTTCTCTTTCGGATAGATGACGTGGGTCTTAAAGACAAAGGTCCCTAGATGCCATGCAGAGAGATGACAATATTGATACCAAGCGGTCTTTTCATCGCTTGAAAATAAATGAACAAAAAGGTTCACAACTGTTCGAGGTTGAGGATCAGTCAGGGACAGAGCCACAGAAAAGCTCCTCCTTCCTGGGATTACTGCCAGGGCTCAGCCCTCCACATCTGAGGAGACTGTTTCAAAGTACACTCAGCGAGCAGGGAGGGAAGGGCGTCCAGAGAAGGTGGGGCGGGGGTCCGTGGGGGAGAAGCCTGGCCGCTGGCTTCACTCCAGGCCCACGGCCCTCAGGCTTAGGTGTGCAGAAGCCCATGGGCCAGACAGCCTGGGCTGGTGGGGACTTCTCTGGGAACTAGTGGGAGTTTGTTAATGTTTGAGAGTGATGAGGTTTTGAGCAAAAGTGCTCTGCTCAGAGCCTGGCGAGTGCTGTGAACCAGCACTGAGCTGCCGCCCAGAGGGAAAAAACAGTGCCCAGCTCCAACACCAAGGCCCTGTATGCGTGATTGTCAGTGAACCAGCTGAGTTGAAAATAAGTTCATTTCTCTCTGTTTGTGTAGTTATGTACAAAAAGATGAAAACAATGCCTAGGAAAAGACCCCAGGGATTTAAATTGGAAATTAATTGTAAGAGCATGTCGCTTTGCTTCCCCTGATTGGTTTGACTTCAGATGCGATCCAGACGCCCAGGACTCGGGCCCCCTCTGCAGCGGCGTCATCAAAGGTGCTTGGGTCATCTGCAAGGTGGGTGGAACTGTGAAGTTTACAGTCTCCATAAGCCCTACGTCTGATAGGAGACACCGAGGCACAGTTTTATTTCCTCCATGATTCCAATTCGGGAACGGGGAGAAGTTTTGTAGGTATTTTGAATGTGATCCAGACACAGGAAACCAGGCCTCTCGGGCCATAAGTCTCCCCTTAGGTGCATGGCTCAGGCTTGTTCCACAGCTCTGCTACGTGGCCCTTTGTTTTCTCACACTAGTGAGCAGCCAGCGAGCTGGAGGACGAGGGGAGCTGAGACACTGGTCCTCCAGGCCATGTCTGGTGAAGGGGAGAATGGGATCTGCCATGTTTCATGTCACCTTAAAATAAGAAAAAAAAATCCTTTCTCAGCTCCTCCAGGAAAAAAATAAAATAAAAAATTTTTTTTTCAATTTTAAAAAGTTAAAAAAAAAAAAGAAGAAGAAAATCCATGTGACACAAATACCTAATTTATGTGCAGTCCTCAGGTCTCCAGATTAAAAAATAATATAATCGTGAAGCATGGGTCTCCTTGTGAAAACAGCCAAGTGGTGAGCGATGCCGGTTTTCACTAATGGGGAAAAGATTTGGCAGGGAGAGCAGAGGAAAGGCCTGACCCTAGGAACCCAGGGACCCCGGTTCCGTTCTCTGCTGTTGGTTCTGTTGCTGGGACTCTGTCTGCCATGTCCGCCCTGTACGGAAGGCAGGTTGGGAGGGGGTGGGGTGAAGTTCTCCCAGCTCTGAGAATCAGTGAATGGAGGCCTGATTGCCAGAGCCCTGGGAACGTCTCAGAAATGGAGTCCATCCTGGGGGACACCCCCCCCCCAGCGGAAGCCTTGATCACGTTTTGTGCGATACTCATTTGTGTGCAGTTGCCGTGGTATCAGGCAGCATTTTGAAACCGTATACAGGGATGACTCAGTTAATGGCCTGGGCCATCTGTCTTTGCTACCAGAGCCAGCTTCTCTGCGGTTCCAAGGGAAAATATGGGCAATTGTTAATACCCCAAAACGCTTTGGATGGTTTTAAACAAAATTGTCAACAGACTGTTTATCGATGACTCATGTTTTCTTTTCCTCTCCTCCTTTGTTTTCTTTTTTTAAAGTGACGTTTCCTAGTCCTGTTACTTCTCTATTTTATGTTGTGTGTATGGATGGGTATCTTGAAACCTGAAATTGTCACCTCTACATTTTCTGTACTTATCCTGCTCGTGAATTTTCATGTGGCCCTGGTCAGAGTCGAGTTAAATCTCATTAATGGCATAGTAACAATCGGGTGCTGGGATCATTGGCAAGGTCTGCGGGGAAGTGTGCCTTTATGCAATTTAGAAAAGATTTTATTAGTTAGGCAAATGGTATAATTAATATGACAAGAGGAATGTTTAACTTAAAGGAAACAATTCATTTTGCATACATCACAGAACATAGAAGTGTTCACTGATCAACCACATGCTGGTCAGAGATCCTTCTTTTATTTTAATGGAAGAATAGCTCATGTTGTTTACCTTCTAGCCCAGTTTCTAGCTTACTTGAAAGTAATACAGATAGTTTGTCTTAAAAGTAAGTAACTCAGGAGAGGCAGAATGAGGCAGGGAAGGGGCCGCTAGGTCAGGAGACTGAGGCCGAAGCTGACAGTGGGTGACTGCAAGTTTCTTAGCCCATTTGTAAAGTTTGAAGTTGGTTAGAGCATCTGTAAGCCCCTTCCAGCCTTTTCCTACACTGAGATTTTGCTAATTGACACTGATTTCCCTGCTTGATTCCAATTCATTATTTTTGTCTAAGTGACCAAAACCCAATTTCCCTTTATTTTATTTTATTTTGTTTTTCCATTTTGTTAAGCTAGGCAGACCCTAGCTGACCTACGCTCCATCAGCTGTCCTCCAGAGTTCCCCAAAGGGGCAGTCAGCAGGTTACCCAATGCCGGGCATGGTGTGGGCTGCCCCTGGTGAGAGGCTGGCTGGGATCTCAGTGTGGGGGTCCTTAGGATTGTGGGGAGGCTGAGGTGCCCCCAGGGAAGGGGCAGAAGCAGCAGGGATTCTTTCAAGGATGCGGGCACGGCTGCATTTGCCAACTGAGGGAGCAGTCGTCCACAAGTTCAACAGCCAGTAACAGCGGCCTTCAGTCCTGCTCATGCCCCGCTCACCATCCCCTGGACGCTTCCCTCCAGCCGACACTGGCAGGGAAACATTTTTGGTGATGCTCTCCCAGTTCAATTTTGTTTGAACCCAGCCTTTCCCCCCTCCCTCTGCCACGGCCCGGTGAATGATAAAGCTCTGCTTTGTCTGCTGAAGGGGACGCAGGTTCCAGCGTTGTCTCCTTGGATTTTGCCCGGGTGGGTTTCCGCAGCCACGTGTCAGGGGCCCTCATGTTCAAGGCTGAGGCAGGCGCCAAGGAGTTAACTGGCAGAAGTATCCGCCTGGAATGTGATCTGGAACTGTGCCAAGATTCTGGAGGTCCTTGCTGGTTCTCCTGGGCTGGATGAGTGGAGGCATCATTTGGATGGATTCTGTAGGCTTTTGGGGGGAAAGCCTTTCTTAAAAAGGCCATTCATCTCTTCGGGTCATAAAATGGAATCACAAACTGGTTTTCCCAATTAGAGTCTTAAAACAACAAGAACAGGATCAGCCAGTGCGGCCATCCTCTGGAGAGTGTTGTGTGTTGTGCCCAGACAGTCACAGCCCAAGAGCACAGGAAGCCGGCAGGACCTGAAGGGAGCCACGGTGCACGGTCTGACATCTCCCGTCATCCGTGGGGGGATCCCAGCCCTGGCCCAGCCTGTGCGGGAGCCTTTCCAGCGTTCTTTTAGCAAGTATCCAGTTTTGGAAATACCTCTGGTGTTTCATCCTCTTGGTGATATTCTGTGGCCTGGAGATTTGTTTCTGTCACAGTTTGCGTAAGAATGCCACGCATCCAAGGTGTTAACGCTTAGGTAATGTGCTAATAAGCAAAAAGCTGAACCTCCCCAGGGGTGATTTCTTCAGCACCGTCAAGCCCTTGGCCGGATCAAAACAAAAACAGAGATAGAGGAACTAGCCTGTTTCATGCTGATGCTAGCAGTCCTCCTGTGGACCGTTAACTGCACTCTTGGCAAGTGTGCCGTCCATCTGGCCCCGTATTTTTGTCACGAGTGAAAATTTGCTTGATGGAGCTCAACTCTCTTTCCTTTCTGTCTTTTCTGTCAGATCTGAAAGGTACATTGTTTGGAAAGAAAGGGAAAGGAAAAATAGCTCCAGGCTGTATGACTAACACAAAAATAAAACATGTTGTAGTTTTATTTTCTCTGCTTCCCCACCCCCCCCCCATTTAAAAAGAAGGACAAATAGGAGGACCTATAAAACAATTTCTTAGGGGAGGAAAAAGTCATGCGATTGTTTTGGTATTTCTTGTTTTTCTTTCAGCTATCACATTAAACTGTTGTGATTTTACTAACCTAGTTAACAAGATTTTAAGAATTAAAACATCTTTGGTAATCTTTCTAACATTAGTTGCAACATTTTTAAGTCATCTTGCGCTGACATACCAGCACATGTTGGGACAGGATAGTGACATTTACGGTCTACTCACTGGCAGGGGAGGTCTGGGAAACATTGGAATAAACAAAGAGTGTTTCTTCCATTCCCTCATTTCACCTTCCAGAATGCTCTCTTGAGGCACGTTCCCACCTTCCCTCGCCCCTCCTCTACCTGGAGCTTTCACTCCACTACATTTGCAAGAATTCCATGCTGTGTCTCTGGAGTTCCCTTCTGGTCCCTTCTACTATTAAAAACAAGCTCTGTGGAGCCTTATTCCCAAAGGATTCTAAGTCAGTGCTCAGGGAGAAAGTCATTGGACCGAGTCTTTGGTCGTTTTCACCAACACTGCAATGGATTTGTGCATGATTACTGTCTGCAGCCTCTCTCTAGGGTTCCGGAGATCAAGGAACACGTTCGTTTCCCTGAAAGAGCTCAACCTAAATGTAATTCAGATATGCTCCTTGAATGGATTCAGACCAGTGATCTGTAAATGCCCTCCTAACTTGCAGATTCTTAGATCTGATGCATGATCCAGTAGAATGAATCTCTAATGGGACCATTTCAGATATCCCATTAGGCTGGTTAAGAAATGGTAAAGGTTTGGTCCTCTCCTAGTGCCCCTCAAATGGCACCCAATTTCTTCCACCTGCTCTTAAGGCCAGTAACAGCAGTTTTTAGGAAAAAAAAGTTATTTGGTCTTTGATTTCAAAATCTGTCTAAGGAAACCAAATTGGATGATAAGATCTCTTTCTGTTTTATCCCACATTTATGATATTTTGTTTGGCAAACATGAGGTACGGGGAAGCGCTCTTTAACTAGAGGGTTGCTGACAGTGTGTTTTCTCAACTGTCATTAGGGTTGTTTGAAAATTTACAGAATTTCTTTTGCAACCACTTTTTGGAATGCGTTGCTTTATCTTTTCATTTTAAGAACTGATTCTTTACAAAGTGGGTGATGAGTAGAACTGTGTCTCTTTTCATTCTTTTCTAGTTAATAATCACTTTCTGGAAATGTTGCTTTCTGCTTACATCCTGAGATAAGAACTGAAAAAGCATTTGCTTATATAATATTTTAAAAATATTTTTACATTTATTTGAGAGAGAGAGAGCGTGTGTGCACAAGTCGGGGGGAGGGGCAGAGGGAGTGGAAGAGAGACACACAGACTCCCCACTCAGGCCCGGGGCCCAATGTGGGCCTCAATCCTAGGACTCTGAGATCATGACCTGAACTGAAGTCTGACACTTAATTGACTGAACCACCCAGGCACCCCACTTATAGAGTATTTTTTACATAGTTTCCTTCTTTTAAATTTTATGCTAGTTTCCTGCTGGCTGGTTAAGGTAGAAAATGTTGCTGGTTGAAATATGTTTGTATTTTTGTGGGAAATTAATGGACTTAAAATTAAAAGAAATAAATGACCATATGGCCAGATTTTTCTGGTCATTGAGGGGTGATAGTTCTGTATATTTGGTTTTTCTTGATGTATATGAATTTTGCTTGCCTCAAAAAAATGATAATTTATAAGATTGCCTAATTAAAAAAAATTGTTGGCAGTTACCACTATTAGTCTGGTGTGACCTTTTAGAATTATTTTTGGGGAGAAAGAAGAGAACAGTTCTTGCAGTCCTGTTGAAGCTCTCTACGTAGACAGGAGATGCAGCTCATTACATTTGAAATTCCACTGTGATGAGTTTCAGACGGTGGCATTTCTTGAGGCCTCCCTCACATGTCAAAGAGAGGCATATAGATTGGAAACTATTTACTGAGGGAATCTCGAATGTTACTGAAAATGCGGTTGTAAAATGTCAAGTTATTTGCATGCTGGTGAATTGGATGGCCTACAAAATTTTGTAATCCTCACTCTCTGCTTGTTTTCCTTACCAAGGAATTCAGAGAAATACCACGAATGAAACACCACATTTTCTTTTTCTGTTTGTGTATAGTAACTGCTATGTTGTAAGTAGTTTTGATTTTTTTTTCTTAATTAAATTCAGCTTCATTTAAGAATCTGTCTCCAAATGGATGTGGTATGGAACTTGTACATTTTCACTCTTGAAGATATTTGATCCTTCCCCACACCCCCAAATGGATGAGTGTTCAGTAATACTTAAGAGGGATTTAATACTGTTTAACAGTGATTACAAGGGTGATTCTTTGCGAGTGTCTTTTAATCGTTCACTTCTAAGTTTCCCTTCTTTTCGTTCTTTTTTTCACCTATTTTTTTTAAGATTTAAATTTTAAGTAATCTCTACACCCAACATGGGGCTCACACCTAAAACCCCCGTGATCAAGAGTCACATGCCCCACTGACCGAGCCAACCAGGTGCTCCTTTTCACCTGTGTTCTGGTTCTGTTCGGTTGAACAGAAGGGATTGTGCCTCATTCATCTTT
Organism: Mellivora capensis; assembly: GCA_004024625.1. Lineage (NCBI taxonomy): Eukaryota > Metazoa > Chordata > Mammalia > Carnivora > Mustelidae > Mellivora > Mellivora capensis. Next base: position 215,210 of record PISX010000244.1, on the reverse strand, counting down.
TTATGCCAGAGTACCCGGTTTAGGATCTGTCTCATATTGGACCCTTGAAGAATGTTGAATAAATAGACAAATAGCCCAGACCTTTAAATGACTTTTAGTATCTTAGTTGAAAGTTGTTACCCAGGAAGTGATTAGTGTAAATTCCTGTCAAAATAAATGCTTTAAAATAAGGCACGGTGTAATCTTCTCTTTGTTATTTTGAAATTATGAACAAAACACCATCCCTTCTTTGTGAAAGGAAGAAAGGCTAGGGTGTGTAAAGAGGATGAAACAATTAATTTGACTTGAAATCCTTGGATAGGTGAGGTGCTAAGCTTGGACTTCTTTCATATATGAGAAAAGAATAAAATAATCTTGGAAGCTATTCCTTGTCATCATTGAAGGATTTTCAGAAAGCGTGAGGAGCGTGGTTGGCTAACATTTTAGCTGTAATGTGCATGAAAAGACGATTTGTTGAATCGATAGATGGAGTGATATAGGAGGAGAAAAGAACGCGCGACTGTACAGATTTAGAAAGGCAGAGTCAAGCACTCTTACCAATATGGGTCGAACCAGCAGACAGAAACCACACCATCATTCAAATGGGGAACATTTAAAATAAAGAATTATTGGGGTGTTTGGCTGGCTCAGTCTGTAGAAAATGCAACTCTTGGGGGATGAACTCTTGGGGTCATGAGTTTGAGCCCAACGTTGCATGTAGAGATTACTTTTAAAAATCTAAAATAAAGAATTATTAAGCTGAGATAGGAGAGGAACCATAGGATGTTCCAGACCTTACTGGAAAGGGTGTGGACACAGCCCACTGGGATGACAGGAAGTCTGTAGGTTATGTGGGCCACTGCTGCCCCACAGTTGCGGACTAGCAGGGAACAACACGCTGGGCACAGGCAAGCTGAGGCTGATGGGCCAACATGCAAAGGGAATCGGGGTACAGCCGTGAGTGCAAGAACTTCAGTTTGCAGGGTGTAGCAGGGCTGTGGGGAAGTAGTTACGGGGCCCAGAACAGTCCTGCATGGTCACTGAGGGACTGCGTGCTCTGGACTCCTGCCGGGAGCACAGAGCATCACCAGATGTTCTCTTATGTGTGCAATGCTGAGGGACCAAGATGCAAAAACAGTATGCTGGAACCCTTGCAGTGTCCCTGCAGCGCCCTCTACTGATGCGGCCTAATATTGAAGTCAATGTAAAGAAGAAATGCAGAGGTCTAGTTCATTATCACAGAGCAGGTGTTAAAGGGTGAATTTGGAATTGAGCCATGATAAACTGATAACTGGCACAACCTCAAATTCCAGTGTAGTCAATGATGTTTTGTTTTGTTGCCGTTAAGCACAGTGATAAATCAGAAGGAGCTGGTTTCTATTTGAGGATTCACTCTGTACTTTGTAACTGAAAGCACCCATCAGTGCTGGCTCTATAAGCTGGATACTCAATTAAAGATTGACTTCATGACAGGTTGATTTTGACACTTTATTTTTAAGATAAGCACATACTAAAATCATGAAATACTTGTCTTATAAAATGATCTCTCTGATTATTAAAAGATCAAAGACTGCATAGTATGTGCCTCTTACATAATTTGTAGTATATTAGCTTTTCACCTCTAAATGCAGCCAGTCGGGGCCTGAAAACTCTTATGCCTCTTATTTTTGTGTCTCTATCTCATAGGCCTTAAGAAGAACAAAGGATAACCCTCCTTAACAAGCCCCTGTATCTCATAGGCCTTAAGAAGAACAAAGGATAACCCTCCTTAACAAGCCCCTGGCCACGCTCATATCAACATACCACATAGTTGCTCACCTTTACACCTGATGGCAACAGCCAGCTCTGTCCATTAGATATCATGAAAATTACTCTTTGGATTTTTAAAATCTATGCCTTTTAATTTCATTGTGGTCTCTCTTAGTCTTAAATTACAAGAGTGGATAAATGGGAATGTTCAGTGAAGTGTGTCTGCCATTCATTATCATATATGTTTTTATGTGTATTGTATGTTTTCTTAACTAGAAGTTTCATAAAAATCAATGTATTTGCAAAAACGTTCATGTAAAGTTACATTTTACAGATGATTTTTATAAAATGCTATTAGAAGGAAACAATATTAGGGAGCAGAGAGTGGGTATCTGCACTGTAAGGTCTCAGTATGACACTGACATCTAACCGTAATGATAATGATAGCGGCATTTCTTTTTTGAGTGCTGGCTCTGGCCATGCATGTTCTAAGTGCTTTATATGTATAAACTCATTTAATCCTCACAAAAACACTCATATGAGGCAAATACTATTCTTATTCCCATTGTACAGGTGGGGATGCTGAGTCAGAAACTGGAAAAACTTCCCAAGACTATCTAGTTAATAAGTATTGTGCAGGAGCTTGAACATAAGCAGTTTGGTTTCAGAGCTCTCATTCTACACCCCTGTATACCATACTGCCAACAGGATTGATGGAATGGATTATTTTTCAGTACACTGGTGATCCGACAAGACCAGAAAAACTGGCTCAGATGTTAAATACCAAGTGAAATTTGCAAAGCCAGAGAGTTAAGCTGAGCAGGGTGTATGACTTACCTTAAATTTGCTCTTGGGTTTTCATAACCTCCTGGGCCACAGAAGGTAAAACCCTGGACCCTCATTAGCAAAAGCTCCTCCCTTTATGGAGCTAGAACCCTTAAGCTCCATTCTTTTGGTAATGGCAAGCTAGGGTAATGGAAATCTAGGTACTTCCAAGGAAAAGTTTTTGTCTTGAACCTTTAAACTATGTGGTGGAGCAAACATAAAATTCAGAAAATTTGTAACCTCAAGACAGTTCATGGATTTACGGCTAGAATTCACACTAGCTGGAAGGTCAGAAGAACATTAAACTAAGGTTGGTAGTCCCTCCCAGCACCTAGCAGAAGCAAATGCAGATTCTCTGTGGAGGAACTCACCTTAATTTGACCATAAAGCACCCTCACAGAGTTTCTAAAACATGTTAGCTCCCATTAAAAAAAAGAAGAAAAATCACAAAACTCAAGAAAATACATCATGATGATGGAGTCAGCTAAATCAGCCTGCAAGGACTTTAGATACTGAATTTATCAGACACAATATATAAAATAAGTGTGTTTTCTGTGCTTAAAAATGGAAGAAGAGCCACCTGGGTGGCTCAGTCAGTTAAGTCACTCAGTCAGTCCTGCTTAGGCTCAGGACTGAGCCCTGTGTTGGGCTCTCTGCCCAGTGAGGAGTCTGCTTCTTCCTCTCAATCTCCCTCTGTACTCTCTGTCTCTCTCTCTCAGTCTCCACCCCCACCAAATAAATAAGTAAATAATAAAAATGGAAGAAGAGATTGAAAGTATGTCTAAGGAACAAGACTATTACTATGACAAAGAAAATTTGAGAAAAAGGCAAATAGAATTTATATAAATAAAAAATACATAACTGAAATTAAAAGCCTAAAAGTTTAAAAGTTTTAGTTTAATAATGGACAGAATTGAAGTTTAATAACACTTTAATAACAGAATTGAAGAGAGAATTAATCAACTAGAAAAAATGATTGAATTAATGTTCAGAATATAGTACTATGGGACAAAAAGAGGGAGACTACAGAAGAAAGGCTAAGAGAGAAGGAGAACAGTGAATTTGGCAGAAATGAAGGAGATCAGGTCACAGATTCAGGACACCCAGCGAATTCCAAGGCAGATTACATTTCTTAAAAAGAGGTCCATACCTAGATATGACATGGTAAAACTGCACAATGCCATTACAAAGATCTTAAGTAGTCAGAGAGAGATGATAGTTTTCAAAGGAACAAATCAGCAGTTTAACCCAGCAATGATAGAAGCAGGAAACCATGGAGCAGTGTCTTCAGCAGGCTGAGAGAAAATCAGTCAGTCTTTGATTCTGCCCAGCTAAATCTATTTTTCGAAAATGAGGATGATCTGAAACAAATTATACATTATATGTTAATAAAAAGTAAAAAAAAAATGAGGGTGAAACAAGGCAATATTTAGAATGGGAAAAGAAAGTAAGAAAAGATTTGTCATCCTCAGAGCCTCACAAAAGGAGTTTCTAAAGTATGAATTTTGCAAAGAAGGAAAGAGCTCTCAAATAAAAATATCAGAATTTTAAAAAGGAGCAAAAGACAAGGAAAGTGATAAATGTATGAGTAAATCTGAATTGACATTAACTGTTTTATGTTATGAATTTAAAAAATAAAATATATGTCAACATAGCACCATCAGTCATGAAGTGATTAAACGTAACCTGTTATTTTGGAGGAAAGTGAAGAAGTTGATAAAATTTGGTTTTAAAATTTGAAATTAGATTTAAAATTTAGATACATTATGCATACATTTCATTATTTCTAGAATAATCACTAAGTAAAGCTAAAGAAAGTGCTTAGCTTCCAAACCAGAAAGAAATATAGTAGTTGATCATTCCAAAACTTTTATAAACATAGGAATAGATAAGACAAATTGCACAAAATAAGACAATAAAAGTAAATTCAAATATAACAGTAATCATATTAAGTGTAAATGAACAAATTATTCTAGCTAAAGGATAAAGATTATTAGGCTGGATTTTTAGAAATTCTAGCAATATGCTGTTTACTAAAAGAATCACAACTACATACATGTTAAAATTATGTAAGATTATACACCAGAGTACTATTAAAAGAAAGCTAGTATAGGGACGCCTGGGTGGCTCAGTTGGTTAAGCGGCTGCCTTCGGCTCAGGTCATGATTCCAGCGTCCTGGGATCGAGTTCCGCAACAGGCTCCTTGCTCGGCAGGGAGCCTGCTTCTCCCTCTGCCTCTGCCTGCCACTCTCTCTGCCTGTGCTCGCTCTCTCTCCTTCTCTCTCTGACAAATACATTAAAATAATAATAATAATAATAAAAAGAAAGCTAGTATATTAATAATAGAATTTAAGGCAAAAGTATTACTAATGATAAAGAAGGTCATAACAGGTACAATTTACCAGAAATATTAAAAAGTTCTAAACTTTTATACACTTAATACCTTAACATGATGACTTCAAAATATATAAAATAAAAATTATTGAAATTACAAGGAGGAATAAAATAGTCCTTTATCATAGGAGGAGATTTTAACATATTCTCTCTTTCTCATTAGTTGGTAGATCAGGAGGCAAAAAATGAGTAGCACAGTCAACACAATATTTAACTTGATGCAAAAGACATATAAAGAACCCTGTATCCAACTTCTGAAGAATACATACTTTTAAAGGACACATAAAATATTTAAGAAAATTGCACCATAAAGCAACTTTCAACAAGTTAAAAGGACTGGCATCACACAAGCCAAACAGTCTGAAATTCGATTAGAACTCAATAACAAAAGTTAACTAAAAAAACCCCTCATGTTTGGAAATTATGAAGCATGCATTCAAATACATCACAAGACAAAGCACAGAGTACAGAAATGATAAAATATTTAGAAGTAATAATAAAAACTATTTACCTATCAAAACTTGTGGGATGCAGGTGAATGGTATTTAGAAAGATGTAGCCTTACAGGCTTACTTAGAATTTAAAAGGCTGGAAATTACCTCAGCAGTGAGCATCACAGTGCGGGAGTTCACTAGGAACTAGCTTCCATCTTACTTTCTACTGTTGAGAAATTGAGAAAAATGTCTGGATTAGTATTTTTTTTTTTCCCCAAGTGCTCCAGAATGAATTTGGTGACTTAACATTTTGGCATGTTCTAGGATGGCAGCTTAAAATCTTATCCCTTCAAGGCACAAAATGTTTTGTATAGATGTTTATTAAAAGAGGATGGGATTGGGACGCCTGGGTGGCTCAGTTGGTTAAGCGGCTGCCTTCGGCTCAGGTCATGATCCCAGCGTTCTGGGATCGAGTCCCACATCAGGCTCCTTGCTCGGCGGGGAGCCTGCTTCTCCCTCTGCCTCTTCCTGCCACTCTGCCTGTACTCGCTCGCTCTCCCTCTGTCTCTGAAAAATAAATAAATAAAATCTTTAAAAAAAAAAAAGAGGATGGGATAGGCATCCCCCACATTAGAGAGGGGTCTGCTCCACATTTCCCCATCAGTGGGTTCCTGAGTCATGGAGGCAAGGGACCACGGAAGTGAGTAGGGGTTTCAGGAGAAGGGAGGCGAGAGAGCACACCAGGAACTATTAAGACAGAAGAGGCGTGCATGGCCACGCTGATTATTGCCACTTGGTAACCTGAGCCTCGTCTAAGGATAAAGCAGGGAAACTTCCTTGATTTCATAAGCCATGTTGGCTTTTAGTTTAATCCACTAGCTTGGCCCTTGTGATATGGTAGATGTGGTTCTTGGGGAGGAAAACATTTGGAATAATTTCTTCTTCTGTAAAATTTCATGCTTACATTTGGATAATACTTTCAGTCCAGCCTAAACAGTTTTCTTTCCCCCAAATAGTACAAGAAAATAAGCTGCTTTCAATGTTGTGTTGCCCTGTGAGGCTTGCAGCTCATTTTTGTACCCTAAGGACTTGCATTCCCAGAAGCCCCATCTAATGGGGAGCTGTTCTCCACTGTCCTACACACGTGTGTGAATGGCCTCCTTTTTCTCATAACTTGCTTCCTTGTGCTAATTAGTGCTCACTTTAGGTATTTTGTGTGCTCCAACTTTTTAAAAAAATTTTTTGAGAGAGACTGTCTAAATCATACTCTCCCTACCACCTTTATCATGTGCCATTCAGTGACTCACTACATATTTATGGAGGCCCCTCCATCGTGGAGCTCTGGGCTGGGTGTGTCAGAGGATTCTGGGATTGGTAAATTCTCTCTCTGCTCATAAAGAATGGGAACTAGCAGGAGAGGACAGGCTCTTCTGTAACTAAGATCTCAGGTAGAAAATGCACACTGCAGTGGGGTATGTTGTTTTCTGAGAGTCTGAAGGAAGAGGATATTGAATCCAGACTATTCTGAGCTGGGAGTGCCATGGGCAAGATCATGGACACGACTGAGCTTGAGCCTCCTTGGCATATCACAAAGGTGTTTTCAAGAACAGCAATGATATGTGTAAAGCATAGTATATGGGAAACAGACTCTTATTCATGAAAGTTATTAAATCAGTGAATAATTATTGTCCCCAACTATGTGGCAGCCACTGTTCCAAGGCCATAGGATATACAAGTGAGTAAAATGAGTCCCGCCTTTTTGGAGGTTATATTCTATGTGATAAGAAGTGTTAAAGCATTATCGACAACAAACGTAATAAACAAGTATTTATCGCTCTTACTATTATATTATCCATTTGGAGCAATCTGGAAAGAAACAGATAGGGTTTTAATAGTCCGAGATGGAAATCTGGACAGGGATGGAAGTATGGGAGAAGAAATAACATGCACCAAAGCGCAGGGTGGGAAATTTGCTGAGGATAGGCACAGTGACAACCACTGGGGAGTGTGTTGGGCCAGAGCACATGGCTGACCCAGGGTGCAGAGTGGGCAGCCTGAGTGCCAGGCTGGGGAGTTCATAGACCGCGAGCAATGGAAATAAACAAAACAAAACAGGGATTTCTTTTTAACCTAGGGTGTAATTTGACCAGATCTGGACTTGCAGAAGTTTAAATGTGTTAGTGCTGCGTAAAAGATATTGTAAGGAGAAAGATTGGGAATTTGGAGAGGTCTAGTCATTGCAAAAGCTTAGTGAAGAAAAAACCCAATGGGAATGAATCGGTACCATCTCCTGTTATTTATTAAATCCATATTGGGAAATTTTAAAACTTAATTTTTCCAAGTCTTATTGACATGAAATACAGAAATCCCAAGTGTACTGAATGAATTTTTACAAATGTGTATTACATATATACTCATGTGGATGCCATCTAGATTGAGATATAGAGCATTGCTAGCACCTGCATTAGGGACTTTAACTCAAAATGCAGCGTGGGCACCATTTGCTGTAGCCTGTTGCAGGGAAGGATGGTGGGTAAATCCTACCTGGAGCCAGCCAGCGGTCTTTTCAGCCCTGCCGTCCATCGCCCTCCCCTTCCTTCCTGAGCAGCCAGTTGCTACATGAACCAGACAGCAGGAAGAAAGGCAGACTGTGTCTACCAGAGTCTGCACCTCTTCCTGAGTTAACTTTTTAAGTGGGATACACGAAGCACGTTTACCCTAATGGCCCCAAGCATGAGAGAAGCACATTTTATACCAAGCCCTGGGTTTCCCTGAAGGGAAGTGGTAGAAATATTTACAAGTCGTTTTAGTGTGGCCAGAACATAGTCAAACAAACCACAAATAGAGAGCCTGTCAGCAGTGCGCTAGGGGGAGAAGTCCCTGTGTCCCGGGTGTGACCAGGTGTGACCAGGGGCAGGGGCAGGGGCAGGGGCCTTCACCGTGGTGTAGTTCATCATTCTCCCTCTCCAAGGGATGGTACAACATTCTCTTTACACACAGGAAGGGACCCATTTTTGTTCCACTGCTGATTATGGCATTGCCGTGGACTAGTTAAAAAGCTCTGTATCAGTTGTAAAAGACCACTGGATTTGGTCAAATTTTAAAGGATAGATTCTTTCACGTTGTAGTTCTTCAACTTTTATAACCATTGTGGGGTCAGTTTTATGTCAAGGCAAATAGGAAAGTCATTCTAGATAAATAGCATTGTATATCAAAGTAGTATTTTGTGTATTTAAGTATATTTAAAAATATATACCCTGGGGCAGATGGTATTTGAAACTTTTGTTTTCCCTAATCAGTTTATGGCCCATTTACTTTTCAAAATCGCCTTGACACGGGCGCCTGGCTGGCTCAGTTGGTAGAGCATGTGACTTTTGGTCTCAGAGTTGTGAGTTCAAGTTCCACACTGGGTGTAGAGATTTTGCTTGAAAATAAAATCTTAAAAAAAAAAAACACACAAAAACTCAAGAGGGACTTGGGAAATTATATTTGCGAAGACATACATGAAAAGTTGGAGAAGTACAGACAAAGAATTACATTGGTTCCTCCCCTAGTTGAAGAAATTGAATTTTAATCCTGGGAGGGAATCAAACAGGAGTGATTTTCCTTTGTCCTTTTTATTTCTGCCTGATTCAACAGATTAAAAAAAATTACTGCAGAGCTGCTGTGACTGAGGTTTGGGTGGGAAAGATGAGGATGGGAGGGTCCCACAAAGCCCTTCTAGCATCTTCCTACATGCGGGAAGATGTGGGATAGATTCAGCCCGTGTCTTCTCAGCACTCTCTGGTTCTTTCCACTCCATTCTGCTCCTTTGCTTAAAACTCAGTTGGTAGTGTGATAACCATCTCAGAAGCTGTTTCATTTCAAACTTTATCTGTTGCAATCTGTCATTTATGATTACAGCATATTTTGAATCTTTGGAATACTTTTGCCATTAATCAGAAATATGAAAGTGCTGTTTTATGTACTGTTTTATTTTGCTAGCTAGCAAAATGGACTTATTTGATTATTTCCTGACCGTACCCCTGAATCTTCCTAACTGTAATTGTGATAGTCTTACCCACATCAGTCCATTTAATTTAGAAACCTAGAGTTGAAAACATAATGAATGTCAGATGTAGTGGATTGATTCTGTGTTCTGATATCAGACAGTATAATTTTTAGAGTTCCTGGTCTATCTTTAAAAATAACTCAAGCGGACTGAAGACCTAAAACTCCCAGAAGAAAATATAGGGAAAAGCTTTAGGACACTGGATTTGGCAATGATTTCTTGGATACGACACCAAAGGTATAGGCAATAAGCAAAGATAGACAAATGGAGCCATATCAAACTTAAAAACTTCTGTACATCAAAGGAAACAATCAACAGAATGAAAAGGCAACCTATGGAATAGGAGAAAATATTTGCAAATTAAATATCTCGTAAGTGGCTAATATCAAGAATGTAAAGAATTTCTACAGCTCAACAAAAAAAAACAAGTAACCTGATTAAGTAATGGATAGAGGATTTGAATAGCCAGTTCCCCAAAGAAGATCTATTTATAGATGGCCAAGAAGCTTATGAAAAGATGCTCAACATCACTAAACATGAAATTTACACAAGTCAAAACCACAGTGAGATTTCACCTCGCACCCATTAGGATGGCAACTATCAAAAAAAAATAAAGAATAAAAAGAAAGAAAAGGAAAATGAAGCAACAAGTGTTTGGTGAGGATGTGGAAAATTAAAACCCTTGTACATTGTTGGAGGGAATGGAAAATGGTGCAGCCATTATGGAAAATAGTCCTGAGTTTCCTCAAAAACCTTCAAGTAGAATTACCACACGATCCAGTAATTCCAATCCTGGGCATATACCTGAAAGAACCAAAAGCTGGTTTTTTTGGTTTTTTTTTTTTAATTTATTTATTTGTCAGAGAGAGAGCGTGAGAGAGCGAGCGAGCACAGGCAGACAGAGTGGCAGGCAGAGGCAGAGGGAGAAGCAGGCTCCCCGCTGAGCAAGGAGCCCGATGTGGGACTCGATCCCAGGACGCTGGGATCATGACCTGAGCTGAAGGCAGCCGCCCAACCAACTGAGCCACCCAGGCATCCCCAAAAGCTGGGTTTTGAAGAGATGTTTGCATACCCGTGTTCACTGTGGCATTATTCACAATAGCCAAAAAATAGAAGCAACCCAAATGTTTGTTGACAGATGAATGGACAAAGAAAATGTGCTTTATACATACAATGGAATGTTATTAAGCCTTTCAAAATAAGGAAATTCTGACACATGCTTATAGCATGGATGAACCTCAAGGACATTATGCTAAGTGAAATAAGCCAGTCACAAATGGACAGAGAATGTGTCATTCAGATGAGTGCCTGACATATTTAAAGTACCCCAAATCATAGAATCTGCTGTAACCCAGTGTGAATACGTTTCCCATCACTAAACCATACACTTAAAAATAGTTAAGGGGCGCCTGGGTGGCTCAGTGGATTAAGCCTCTGCCTTCGGCTCAGGTCATGATCCCAGGATCCTGGGATCAAGCCCCGCATCCGGCTCTCTGCTCAGCGGGGAGCCTGCTTCCTCCTCTCTCTCTGCCTGCCTCTCTGCCCACTTGTGATCTCTCTCTGTCAAGTAAATAAAAAAAAAAAATAGTTAAGATGATAAATTTAATGTGTATTTTTTACCACAATAAAGAGAAAATAGTCTCCATACTTGATCCTGTCCCTCCAGATAAAAATGATTTCTCGTCTTTGTGACTGTTCTGTGTTCTAAGACCAAGAGTCTTAGCGTGGTTTTTACAGGTTTGATTTTAACATCCTGACTTACCCGCATTTTAAGTAATCTCAAGTAACACAAAGCTACAGGTTACTTTGCTCTCCTCGTGAAATGGAGAGATGACTGGGTTTTTTCTTCTTTGTGAAAACACTTCTACAGTTCTCGCCGTGACAAATGGTTTCATCATTTTGAAACGAGGCTGAAGAAGCCATTTGTCGGTGTGTAGATTACAAGTCTGTGCAATGCTCACCACTCCTTGGCACTGACGCAAAGTGACAGTGTCAGTAGGGATTGCTTTCTTCCAAAAGTTTTTATAGTAGATTTTTATGCCTGTATTAAAATTATCAAATTATCAAACCGATTCCAGGAACTCAAGCAAAATGAAAATGATGCAGAGACAAAAAGTACGCAGTTTCTTTGGTGCCATTCATCTTAGCAGGGGGAGCACCCAATTTTTAATACGAGCAGTTTACAGCCGCTCATGGTTAAATGGTTTATAGGATTCTTTGTAACAAAAGGTGGTCTAATTACTAAGGAGGAGAGAATGATATAGGCAGGTTATTTACAATGTGTGACTTACTTAAATTATGATCCTGTTAACTATACAAAAATGACAGAAAGCAGAAACATCAGAGCAAATTAAACATTCTGGCTTTTCATTAATGATCTTGAATATAGGAGGTGTGCGCAAGGTTAATTTTTTTCCCCTTTAAACATCACATGGGGCCTGCCCTGGGAGTGAACCTGCAGTTTCAAAGATTCAGTACATCAGCTCCTAAACAGGAAAAAAAAAATGACAGTAGTTTTTTTTTTTGTTTTTTGTTTTTTTTCTATTAGGCCCCACTAGAATGTTTAGTTTCTGTCAGTAAATCACATGGTAGGGTTTCTAAATGCCTGTCTAGATCAATTTTAAGTGTGATTTCTTTCCTTGCGACTTATGTTCTACTCTGAGTTACTTGTTGATTTTAATTGTTCTTATTGGCGATGTTTAAAGTAGATTGTGCCACTTATCACACTCTTTTGTGGCACTGCCTTTGTAGGACATTTGCATATGAATCAGGACAGTTTTTCAGCAGTAGGGTTGGGGGGGTGGTGCCTTGTTGGGGAGATTGTTCCTTGTAAGTGAAACAGATGAAGAGTATACAAAAGGAGCTGGAAAAATTAGTATTCAGAAGCCAGTTTACAGGAGAAAATGGAGAATTTTACTAGATTAGTGACATTATTTATTCTAAGTAAATGATATTCATTTAAAATATTATAGTAAGGGGCGCCTGAGGGGCTCAGTGGGTTAAGCCTTTGCTTTCAGCTCAAGTCATGATCTCAGGGTCCTCCCCTCCCTCTGCCTGCTTTTCTGCCTACTTGTGATCTCTCTCTGTCAAACAAATAAATAAAATATTAAAAAAGATAAAATATTATAGTAAGACTCTTAACTATAGAGAACAAACTGATAGTTACCAGAAGGGGGGGGTTTGTTTGGGCGAAATAGGTGATGGACTTTAAGGAGGGCCCTTGTCCTCATGAGCACCAGGTGTTGTATGGAAGCCTGGAATCACTATATTGTACACCTGAAACTTATGTCATACTGTATGTTAACTGGAGTTTAAATAAAAACTTAAAAAATAATAAAATAAACTACTACAGTAGTTTTTTAAAAACACAGTCATAATGTATCTCTTTGAAATTGTCCAGAGACTCAGTAACAAAAGAAAGCATATAGAAAGTTATAGTAGCTCAATTAACAAATGTGATTTAATGACAGTATTAATAGCCAACAAAAGGAGAGCACATATTCTTTTCAGGTACTTACGTGACACAAAAATCGAGTATGGACCAGGCCACAAAGAAAATCTGTACACGTTTCAAAAGTTAGATGCCATGCATGGTCCAGGTTCTTCAAATAAGATACAACACTGGATGTCAGCATCAAGGACAGCCTTCCCCAAGTCTAACAACCTGGAAATTTTAAAATACTATTCTTTTTAACTGTTGTTATTTGAGATGCAGTTCATATGCTGCAAGATTCACCCTTTTAAAGTGTACAATTTGTGGGTTTTTTTGTTTTGTTTAAGCAGGCTCCATGCCCAGTGTGGAGCCCAACACGGGGCTTGAACTCACGACCCCGAGATCAAGACCTGAGCTGAGAGGAAGAGTTGGAGGCTTAACTGATTCAGCCACACAGGTGCCCCCAATCCAGTGTGGTTTTTTTTTTTCTTTTTTAGCATATTCACAGAATTAGGCAACCATAAACACTCTATAATTTCAGGACATTTTTATCACCTCTAAAAGAGCTCTGAACCCACTGGGCCTCCCTTCCCAGTCTCTTCTGTCCCCAGCCCTTGGCAACCACTAACCTACTTCCTTCTGCATTTATTTCCTATTGTAGACATTGCACATAAATGGAAGCATAGAATACATGTCCCTTTGTATGTGGCTTCTTTTACTTAGCTTGTTTTCAGCGTTCATTCATGTCCTTACAGGAATCTGTATTTGATTTCTTTTTATGGCTCAGTACTTAACTCTGTGTATGATTATGACACTTTCTTAAATGCAGTTATCTGTCTATGTACGTTTGGGTTGTTGCCACCTTCTGGCCATTGTGAATAATGATGCTGTGAACACTCATGTACAGTTTTTTGTATGAACCCTTTTTAAACTCTCAGTTAAAGAATAAAAGCATAATTTAGATAAAGAGTAAAGAATAAACTCATAATTAGAATGAAAGACTATATAAGAAGTTACTGGGAGGGACACCTGGGTGGCTCAGTTGGTTAAGTGGCTGCCTTCGGCTCAGGTCATGATCCCAGCGTCCTGGGATCGAGTCCCACATCAGGCTCCTTGCTCAGCAGGGAGCCTGCTTCTCCCTCTGCCTCTGCCTGCCTCTCTGTCTGCCTGTGCTTGCTCTCTCTCTCTCTACCCCCCTCTCTCTGACAAATAAATAAATTAAAAAAAAAAGAAAAGAAAATGGAAGCCATGATTGAAAGTAATGCCATGGCGCCATTTCACCAGTTTAAAAAAAAAAAAAAAAAGTTACTGGGAATGAGAACACTTAATAGAGAAACCTATAAGCTATGGCCAAAGCAGCCCTCAAAGTACAAAAAATAGAATAGAATGATAGCATATTTAAATATAAATTATTTACAAGAAACTTAGAGTTACTGAAAATTGATGAAGTACTCAAATCAATATTTGAGGAAAAAGAACAATAGAATTTACCCCAAAGTCAAACAACACAAGTAATAACTATAAATTCAGAAATTGTAGAAAACAAGATTTGATTAATAAAATTGAGAAAACTTCTCTTTGAAAACATTGATAGGAATGCCTGGGTGTCTCAGTCAGTTAAGTGTTTGCCTTCGGCTCAGGTCATGATCTCAGGGTGTGGAATCGAGTCCTGCATTGAGCTCCCTTCTCAACAGGGACTCTGCTTCTCCTTCTGCCTGCTGCCAACCCCCATGCAAAGTCAAAAATCTGCATATAACTTGATTTCCCCTAAAACTCAACTACTGATTGGGAGAACCACCGCAAGAGATCACTTTTTACTGTGATAAGCAATTTGTCAGAGAGGAGCTGCTCAAGGGGAGATGATTAGCATCACACAGTTCCTCTGAGTTTTTTCAAATTGTCACCAATTTCCAAAGAATTTTCCAATACATTTATTGAAAAAAAAATCGGTGTATAAGTGAATCCATGCTGTTCAAACCCATGTTGTTCAAGGGTCAGCCCTTTCTTTTGGGAAATAGATATATAGATCCCCATTTCTTGCCACATACTACATTTCAAATCTATAAAATTCTAGAAGAAAATAAAGCACTATGTTTTTATAGTTGTGGAGAAGGTCTTTAGAAGCATGACAAAGAGCCCTGAAGTCTTAAAATGTTGAATAAATTCAGTTTTGTGAAATTATGGTGGAAGAAACTAGAAACAGAATTAAAGTTTGGATAGCCAAGTGGGAGAAAGTACATGAAACATATGTAGGAGGCACAATATTGTGTTCAGAATTTACACAGAGCTCCCGTGAATCAGTAAAGAAAGGGGAGTAGAAAAGTGTGGTGAGGGTATGAGCAATCACCTTAAGACATATGAATGGCTAAGAAACCTGAAAATGCCTTCATTTACCATCAAGGAAAACGACTACTGGGTTCAATGTTCATCTGTCAGATTGCCAAAAACTAGAATGGTGCTGGGGAGGGCGTGTTAGGAAGAGCTTCTCTTACGCTCCTACTGGAAATTTAGATTTAGGCAGCCTGCTTAGGAGGGTCGCACTTACCAAACTTAAAACATAACTACTTTTGACCTTAGCAGATCTATCTACTGCTATACTACAAAAATTCATCAGAGCAGTATTTATGTACAGAAAACCTGGGGGCAGCCTAAAAATGTCTCTCAATAAGGAAACAGGTTAAATAAAATTTGGAGTATCCATGGGACGCCTGGGTGGCTCATCCATTAAGCATCTGCCTTCGGCTCAGGTCGTGATCCCAAGGTCCTGGAATCGAGCCCCGCGATTCTCCCTCTGTCTGCTGCACCCCCTGCTTGCTCTCCCTCTCTCTGTCAAATAAATAAATAAATAAAATCTTTAAAAATTTTTTTGGAGTATTCATTATGCGTAATACCATGCAGCCATTCAAAAAGAGTGGGCGAGTTTTGTATCATTTGACCTGGATGGATGCCATATGTCAGCAAAGTGGTTCAGCGCCCAGGTCCGAACAGACTTGATAGCTACAAGGCTGAGTGACTCTGAGCAAGTAACTTCTCCAAGCATTAGTACGCCTGTTCGACAAAGTGAGGGCTCTTTATTAATGCTAACCTGATGAGGGTTTTGTGGGAAGTAAATGGGATAGATGCTCCATGCATCATGCTGGGCACACTTGTAAGCACTCACGGAGGAGTGGATATAAAATATAGCACAAGCAGTTTTGTATTTGATTGCGCATTGAAAAAGTTGGAGAAGGATCCCTGTCCCAGTGCTTGCAAGTAATTAATATGGGGTAGGGGTGATGAATAGAATGGTAAAAAACAAAACCAAACCAAAAAGCCCCACACACCGAAGTGCTCTGACAGCATCAGCCTCGGCCCCAGCTCTCATTCTACATAACAGTTCAGTCCCTAGTCACTATACTTACTGATAGCTCTTATGCTAACTACGGTCAGCTCAGCAGAGCTCAGTTCAGCAGAGCTTTTCTTCAAGTGTCCCTTAGAAAGTTTTTCCTTTCCTGGCTGTTCCCCTTCATCTGTTACACGGTGTGGGTTGACTCGATGAGGAAGAGAGGAAGCAGCCCAGATAGTGTCAGAAGAAAACATTTTAGATTTTAGGGAAAACGCACCCAGAGGCATGTAGCCATTCAGCGATATTTCCGTAGACACACACTCTCACCAACCCCAGTTCCAGCCCCACCTTCTCTGAGGAAGCAAAGCCCATTTCTTTTATGCCTCCCTAATTTTCACCTTCTTCCTTCTCCAGACCTTTCTCCTTCCTACCTACCCACCCCGTAGGGAGGCATTGGTTTCACCTCATTCCATGTTTAAGAGGCTGGTGACCCCTGGTGTAAACATTTCATCCCTTTGGGACAGTTGAACTCCTTCCCTCTCGTTTTTCCCATTGTTGGAAGCACTAAAGGAAAAACTGACACTAAATTCCCGAGAATCCCAAAATGGGTCTCAAATAAGGTTTGAAATAAGGGTCAGTCCTTTGCTCAAGTGTGATTATAATGTCTCTCAGTCTGTATCCCTCCTACCCCCACCCTCACCCCAACAATTAGATTCTATGTAGAGACCTAGGAATTCTATGAGGATTGTAACCTTTTTCACTGTACTACCACACTGTTAGTATCACCAGTAAATGACATCGTTTTTCATTACTATCGCTGCCTCCAGCCATAGATTCAGAAAGGTCAATTTTAATTAAAAACCAAAGAAAAATACATTTCGTGGGTTTTTTTTTTTTTACCTTAGAAGAATAGGTTATTAGCTTTCTTTATAACTACTGCTATTTTGCAGAACTTTCAGAGAACGCAGACAGACTCTTAAAATTCTTCAGTAGATCACCTCATCAGCTAGGACAGTAGAAACCCTTTGGAGGAAGGGGAGCTCTTTGTCCATTCTCTGCTAGGGGTGTCCCAGGTGTTGGAATGACCCTACGTCATTCCAATAAAGTGTCCTTTGAACATTAGAGTAGAAAAAATTGGAAGACGGTCAGGTTAGCACAAATCCCATTTTCCAGATGACACTGAGGAGGGCTACAGGGTGGCTTGACTTTGCCCTAAGTCCCTAGCGAGCCGAGAATAAAGAAAAGGAGGTGTGGAGGGGGTGCTGGAGTGGAGGGAGAAAGGAAAGACAGATGGACACTCCCACAGGCTAAGAAGGTTCATGAATCTGGGTCTTGAGTGAGGTTAGATTTACAAAGATATAATTTTTTAAATTGAGGTAAAATTCATATAACATGTAAAATTCACTGTTTTAACCACTTTGAAGTGTACAATTCGGTGGTTTTTAGTGCATTCACGATGTTGTACAGCTATCAGCACTAATTCTAGAATGTTTCCTCACCCTGAAAGAAACCCCACACCTACTCAGCAACGTCTCCCTGTTCCTCCCTCTCCCAGCCCCTGGAAACCACCAGTTTGCTTTCTGTCACTATAGGTCTTCTGGATATTTCATATAAGTGGCATCATACAATATCTGGCCTTCAGTGACTGACTTCTTTTACACTAACAATATTTTCAAGGCTCATTCATGTTGTAGCATGTCTCAGTACTTCTTTCTTTTTTATGGGCACATTGTGTTCTGTTGTATGAATATACCACATTTGGTTTATTCCTTCAGTTGATGGACATAGTAGGTGGTTTCCACTTTTTGGCTGTTTTGGATAAGGCTACTTTGAACTTTTGTGTACAAGTTTTGTCTGAACACTTGATTTCAGTTCTCTTGGGTATACCCCTAGGAGTGGAATTGCCAGTCATATGGTAATTCTATGGGTAACTTCTTGAGGGCCTGCCAGATTGGTTTTTTTTTTTCTTTTACAGTGGCTGTGCAGTATTTTTATTTAAAGCAATGTTTAACTGACAGTGTTTCTTAACACTGAGTTATGTGCCAAGCAGTGAGAGCAGGGAGATGAGCAAAAAGCAGCCCTCCTCCATCAGCAAAGATGTGCATGGAGATATTGTTGGGTGGACCTGCTGAAGGGGGGTGATAGGGGGCTTATGGGAGGGCTGTCCAAGCTCTGGTTTTTGGAGCAGGTGCCGTCTGAGCTGAAAGTCAGAGGTGTTAGATCACACGGGTTCACAGCACTTGGATTCTTGCATGCAAAGAGTATGTCTTCTGGGGTAAAGAAGGCAATGGTCTGCCATGAATAGGCAGCCATCTTTTATAGAAGGCCATCTCTGGCCAGGCTGTTATTTCCCTGATTTTACTCTTCACTACATTCATTACCGTCTTAACTCCCCTTCTTAGTGTGAGCCTTCGTTCAGTATTCCAGTGTACTTCCCAGCGTGCTCAGGACCTTTGCAGCAGCTACACATTCATCTTCTGTTCTCGCAGGATCGTGGGACCCCAGGAGCCTTTGCCAGGTAGATAAATAGATACACGTAATAGTAAGATGTGGTACAGGACACACGAACCAAGCAGGAAAACAGTGTTAACCAAGGACTGCTCCTGCCAAGCATAGGTGGAAAGATGGTAGTTTTTTGTTTTTACATAAATTAGTTACTTTGGGGCGCCTGGGTGGCTCAGTCAGTTGGCCGTCTGTCTTCCACTCAGGTCATGATCTCGGGGTCCTGGGATGGAGCCCCATGTCGGGCTCCCTGCTCAGTATGAGTCTGCTTCTCTCTCTGTCCTCTGTCCCCTTCCCATCATCACTCTGGCTAATCTCTCTCTCTCTCTCTCTCTCTCTCTCTCTCCTCTCAAATAAAGAAATAAAATCTTAACAAATAAATAAACAAACTAGTTACTTTATCTTTTTTACTTTGTCTTGCCAGTCTTGGCATACTCCCAACCCCCAAGCTTACCCAGATCCATTCTCCTACTGTGCCCAGTGCTATTTCTAAAATGAAAATTTGATCATGTCACATACCCCAAACTCAGAATTCTTCGGGGTGTGATCAGTTCCTTCTGGGTAATCATCACGTTCTAGCAGGACCCTAAGTGCTCCCTGGATGGCACTGGCAACAGCATCTTCTCCAGCCTCATCCTGCCCTCTCCCCTCCCCTTACCCCATGCTGTAATCCAAGCGGGCACCTTGTTCCCCAAAGGTCACACTCCATCTTAGCTCCTTACCACACACAGTCCGCTCCTCCTCCAAAGTGTTACCTCGGTCTCCCAGTCCTCTTAACCCGACTAACTCCTGTTCATTCTTCAAAATCCATCCTGTGTGCCTTCAACACATTCTTCTTCTTGGTTGTAATGGTTTACTTCTCTGCTCCCCCAAGAAGACTATTTCCTTCCCCCACCCAGGACTTTGTTTTCGGAGGGCGACCCCATCATCTTTGACTGGATGAGTGAACATGAGTGAAGGCAGCACGTCATGGGATGATCTAGATCTTTGAACCCAGTTAATTAGTCTTGATCTCCTATAGCATGGGAAGGCAGCCATTCCTTGAAAGCCCAACAGTGGTTAAAATTTCTCCTCGACAGTTTCTCAGAGAACACAGTCGTTAGTAGTATTAGTCAGTATGAGAAATACTGTTTCTGAGATGCTTATGATCTTTAGCCCCTATCCGTTGCCAGACAGCTATGTTACAGGGAAATTCTCTCCTCTGAGGATTTGTTAATAAAGAGTAAGGCGGCCTTTCCCTAATTGTTGGCAAGGACACTCAGAATGAAAAGTTTTGGCTCTTGTGTACATGCTAGTCATCACCTCTAAATTCAAATAATCTGAAGTATGTAGGTCTTGCCCTCAGACTGATGAAGCTCAGACAGAAAAATGTCTTGGACGGTGAAGAGGCACGATGCTGTGAGATTTTACTGGCTCTGGAGAGCTGAGGCTTGGGAAGTAGATGTGGTCATGGAATTCTGGGCTGCCTCATAATTTTATACTTCAGTAAGATGTCTAGTTTCATTTTTCCCATGTCTGCGTCACTTTTTTTTTTTTTTGTAGTTTATATCAAATCCATCTACATTCAAGCTCCTAGAATCCCAAGTAAGGAAGTGTAATCATTTGGGACAAGCTGACTTGGAAAGGAGGAGAATTCTCCTTCCTTCCTCTGTTAGCCAACATCGACTCTTACCCTTGCAAACACACACAAATATGCTCTCACACTGACGTGATCAGCCAGACACTCATTCTTGGCATGTGAACCACAACTAAGTCTTTTGCCTCTAATTTCTATTACACAACTTCTGTTGCACACATTTTCATTAAAAAAATTGCCACATACCCCCAGGTATGTTGATGTGCGTTCCATGAAACAATTTGTGTTTGTGAGAGCACACTGTAGCTGTAAAATAAGAATAATCTGTGTGGGGGCGCCTGGGTGGTGTGCAGTTGGTTAAGCAACCCATGCTTGGTTTTGGCTCAGGTCATGATCTCAGGTTTGTGAGATCGAACCCTGAGTTGGGCTCCGCACTAAGCTTAAGACCCTCTCTCCCTCTGACCGTACCTCAATATAAATAAAATCTTTCCAAAAAAAACCTAAAAGGACTTTCTTAGTAGATATTTGTTATGACTTGCTGTCTTGAATTTGGAGCACATGAAATTATATATTACTTGATTAAAATGAGTATCTAAAGCAACTCATGGAATGGAACAAAGTTTGAGAACAATAGTCTTCTACCCAATGTGGCCATAGAAGGTGGCAACTGTTCCAAATTCTCCCTTGATTCTGGGTGATCATGTAATTGCTATAATTTATTGTTTTATTAGAACCATTCTTTCAAGTGGGTATTTAAAATGTTACATGTCCAAAATAGAGCTCTTGATCCCCCTCCCCTAAACACACTCTCTTGCACACATAGACACCCACACACCCTCTCTGCCTCCCACTTTCTCCTTCCCCGTCCCCCCCCCCCCACACACATACACACACCCTCCCTCCCCCTCTCTTACACACTCACCCTCTCACACATGCTCAGTCACCCTCTCACACACACACACACCCTCCCTCCCTCTCTCACACACTCACCCTCCCTCTCTCACACACACACACACACACACTCACTCACTCACTCACCCTCCCTCCCCTCTCTATCACACACACACACCTTCTTTCTTTCCTCTTTATCTCTGTCTCTCTCTTTCACATACACACACACACACACACACACACATGCACACACACACACCTGTTCTTCTCCCAGGCTTCCCTCTCAGTAGGTGACACCATCCCCTGCCTTGTGGCTTAGTCACTGTGACTTTTGTCCTCCTCACACCGCCCAGCTCAGTCTGGTCTTCCCACAGTGGCAACAGACATCTCTTGTCTGAGCCCCACTCAGAACAGTACCTGCCTGGCATGTACTTGGTAATCAGTAGATATTAGAGTGAAGGAAGGAAGGAAGGAATAAAGGAAATGAAACTGGCTTTAGAGTTTTCTTCAGAGGAGTTTGAAAGGCCCAGTTAATATATAAAGTAGAAGCTAAAAGTTAAATTCATTTTTAATGAAATTACGGCTTTTCTTTCATGTGTAAAGAATACCCTTTAATAATACTTTAGATTTGCATTATCTGGACTCTCAGCATTTTTTTAATGTGTTGGAGTCTTCAGTTCGAGCACTTTCTGAAAGGCTAACTTTAATAACATCAGACCTGCCATTTCTACAGGGCTTAGAATAGATTCCAAAATGCCAGAGAAAATTACATGCAAAAAAGCTCCAGTTAATTAATGTTTCAGAATAAATTAATGTTTTAGGTCTGACTTTAACAGACAAGATTGGTGAATTTCAAAATTAAAACGGCCACCTTTTTCCCATGTCTGTATTTTGTGCAGGATTTAGTTATTTCAGTTATTTATCTCCTTGGGGGGAAAAGGGGAGACATATACTTACTGAATTTTAAGTTAAAATAAAAAACACAATTGTACTCATTACTCTTAGGAGAATAGGTTTTAGCATTCCTCATAACTCACTTTAGTTACCTGATAACTCTCGAATTTGCCAATTTGGGAGCAGATCCTAAATCCCTTTGTTGCTGCAGAGCTGTAACATCCTGAGAGGAAGCTCATTTATGTTTATCGTGTGTTCCAGGGGCTGGCTTGGCTTACTACATATTTCTTAGTAAATTAATTATGGAATGTTGGTGTGTGCAATTGGCCACAAGGGAGGGGAGGCACATTTTCATCTTCTCTGATTTATTTGTTTATCCTAGGCTCTTAGACCATGGAAAAAAATTGCCAAAAACATGTGACATTTTTTTTCTGATTTTTTTTCCTTGCTTCCTCATCTTTTCTTCTTTATTTTCTGAGCTCAGTTTCCCTCTTTGCAAGATGTCTATCTCACAAGAATATTCTGAGGCAATGAGATGATTGTGTGTGTGTGTGTGTGTGTCCACTATCGTGGTGGATACCAAACTCTTTCTTCTCAGATACTGGAATGTTCTTGGAGGATTTCTGCACAAAGGAGGACTAGATAGAGCTCCAAGCTCTCTCTTAAACCTTAAGACTATACAGTCTTCCGTTGCATATACTGATGATCATTAATCTTTTAAAATTTAATATGTCCTGCCTCCAGTTTACCACTATTTATCCATTTGTTTGCACAAATATTTCACTATGGAAGTGTAATCGATGTGCCAAGCAGTAGAGTTACAGAGCTAAAGGAAGATTTATATCCTATTTTGTTCCCCAAAAGGATTTGAAGTAGAGGTAGATGTTCATCATGAACGTTTGTTCTTCTTGCATAACACTTTTTAAGTGTATCAAGTACAATTAGGCTGGGTATAAACTGACCTGTAAAATGTTCGACAAGTCTTCTGCGTTAAAAAATATATATATGCATGTGTATATGTATTTATTTTTTAGTTTTTTGGTAGTTTCCTACTTTCTTATAAAATCATGTGGCAGGACAAGCTCCAGGTAGTCTGGAATTCTGTGTGGTTGGGTTCCAGCTTTCAGTTCATCAAGAATTTATTGGACTTATGAGGTGTGCACATTTTTCTTTTTTGGAATTTTAGTTGATATTTGCAAGTCATTCTTGGGAACAAGAATTTCAAACAGTTTCACAAGAAATAACAATATTACAAAAAGCAGATGTTAAACAGTTTTGTTTAAAAAAATGAAGATTATCTACATTATTTATAAATGTTTGGAAGAAACTAACAAATTCAATAGTACAGTTTTTAATCTTTTCCCCTTTTCCTTCCTTCATCTAGTCCAGTTATGCAAATAAGATTATATGAATCATTTGCTTTACAAGTTCAAATCTACATAGATTTCTTGTGTTTGATCCACAAATCCCTGAAAAATGTTTATTTAAGTTACATTAATTAACAAAAGCACATTGGGAAGTTACCTGCTGGGCATTGTGTAGCCAGGGTTCTTCCCTTAAATGAGGCCCGTTAATCTGGTGTTTAAAAGGACAGCTGCAAAGCTCATTGGTGAGTCTGTTTTGGCCACAGAAATGAAACGTGGACACTTATAATATTAGAGTAAGTCAGTTGAAAGAAAACCTATAACACATAAGCTTGGGGGTGGGGAATGATTATGGCCTTGAATCACCTATGTGGACAGTCCCAGTGCATGGAAAATTCCCATTCTCCCCACTCTTGGTGTGATGACCTGGTGGATCACTTCTGGTTGGATTTTTCCCTTCCTTTGTTGAGTACAATATGTAAGGATTAGCTGAGTTTCAGGTTTTTTCCACTGGAAGAAAAGAGCTTTTTTTCTTTCTTTCTTTTTTTTTTTTCCTTTTTCCCCTGTTTAAGATTGTGACATTGTGATGTTGGAACATAAAATTCCCAAATTTCTATCCATTCCTAGTCAAGCACCCTAGATGCTTGTGTGACTGGAGGAGAGGAGACAGAGGCATGGCCAGAAGTTACAGGGAGGCGTTTTGTCGGAAGACAGGGGTGATAATTACACTATGCAAAAAGGGAGTGAACAAGCCGGGAGAAGTTCCTGCACTGCTGGAGCTGACCTGGAGCCTGGGGAGTTCATTTCTAAGAGCTGAATTGCGGAAACCTCTCCGTCCCACAGAACTGCAAACTGTTTAGAAAGACGGTTCATGGGGCACCTGGGTGGCTCAGTGGGTTAAAGCCTCTGCTTTCGGCTCAGGTCATGATCCCAGGGTTCTGGGATCGAGCCCCACATCGGGCTCTCTGCTCAGCAGGGAGCCTGCTTCCTCCTCTCTCTCTGTCTGCCTCTCTGCCTACTTGTGATCTCTCTCTGTCAAATAAATAAATAAAATCTTTAAAAAAAAAAAAAAAAAAAAAAAAAAAGAAAGACGGTTCATTTTGACCAAGTGTGTTTGACCTGGGCTCAGGCTCTAATGAAATTAAGACACGAGGAATAGACACACGCCAGTAAAAATGGAAAATGCCTTTCCTGTCTTTTGGATGAAGAAACTGAGGCCCTGAAAAGTGAAGTGACCTGTCGAAAGCCACATGACTGAATTTGGGACTAAGACTCTGATCTCATGACCTCTCTAACACTTTGATCTCACTGTTTCCCCCTCCTATCCCTGAATTATTTTCAGGACATTTTACAGAAATCATAAAACTCAGGGTGCCTGGGTTGGCCAGTCATTAAATGTCTGCCTTTGGCTCAGGTCATGATCCCAAGGTCCTGGGATCGAGCCCTGCATCGGGCTCCCTGCTCGGTGGGAAGCCTGCTTCTCCCTCTCTTGTGTTCCCTCTGCTTGTGTTCCCTCTTTCACTGTGTCTCTCTCTGTCAAATAAATAAATAAAATCTTAAAAAAAAAAAAAAGAAATCATAGAACTCCACTGAGGTCAGAACGTGGTGAAGCTCTTGCAACGTAGCACAGATCAGTCCGTAAAGAACTGCCCGAGAATTAAATTAAAATTGGCTTCATTAGTCCTGCCTGGAAAAACGAAAAATAGAAGTCACTGATCTTTTCTGACTAAGCACATCTCTTAGATATTTTCTTTAAATTCCTCAGCTTTTGTATCTTACTATAGAGTTCACTTGCAAGAAAACATAATATTTGTTTTATCTGAGTGCATCTGGTCTCCCCGCTTTGTCTTCTCCTACAGTCATAATTATGTTGGAGCCAGAGGTAGACCGAGGTTAAGCAAGGTCTGCATGGACCCAAATTAAATTCTCAGCAGATTGATTTTCTCTGTACCCTGCTAAGGATTTGCTCAGCTGTGTGTTCTTGTCCCACAGGTCTAGACATTTCCTACAGTAACTTGAGCCACGAAACTGTGCACATAGGAGAGTCGAAAGGAAGCTGTGAGTGTCCGTTGGCTCGTGCTGCACCGAAAGAGAGTTCATTCCTTCTTTAGACACAGATGATCTGTTAGGGGAGCTGCTAGGGTGTTTCCTGTCTTCCGTGGAGCTATGTGTATTCTTTCCAGATGCTTCTCTCTATTCCTGACTGTACTGCCCTACCCTCTCCAGGAGCACAGCCTCACCCCGCAATGTCCCACACCCCAGAGTGCCAAAGCAGAGTGAGAGATCTCTAGGTGTCCAACAGAGGAGGAGAAAAGCTACTGGCCCACATCAGGAGGACCATTTTCCTTCCTTCCCCCTATTTGGGCAGGCCCTAGAATAACTTGTGTACCACAGGGAAGCCAGAATGCCCTCCAGACGTGATCCTGCTGTCTGTAAGCTACGAGCCTTTATCAAAATGTCCTCTGAGTCCAAAGCAGCCTACAGAGCCACATGCCAGTGTGTCCGTGGTTAATGTACCCCTTACATTTGTTTCCTGGTTGTTCCCCCCAAAATGAACCAGGACTATGAAACCAGATGAGGAGTGAGTAAGAAGGAAAACTCTCTGTTGCTAATATTCTTGACTAATATGAATGTCTCTGATAGCCGTATGAACCATAAGAAGCTTTGATATCTGTTTCAGTTTGTTACCATGTCAGTGGCCTGCTAATAAATATTTATCAAGTAGTCTCTAATCCGGAGTTCATTCCGGGCTGGGCCGCTCTCCCAGTGGACTTCAGTACATTATGGAATCGTAATTATTGGCAAAGAGCAACATGTTAGAACGACTGGTTTGGGGAAGGTTTGATTTACTTTTTAC
>PISX010000244.1:0-188836 GCA_004024625.1 Mellivora capensis | reverse complement strand
ACCTGGTTAAAGATGTTAGGTTTGACAACCGCCTTTAATTTTCCCTTTTTTCTTTATTCTTACGTGTTTTCTGTTGGCACATGTCTATGGTCTGTCCTCAGAGCTTCAGTTGTTGTTACTTCAGAACTGAAATCGAGAATTGCTCAGGACAGCACTTGAATGCTTTGGTGGGGTTTGAAACCCAGGAGGAAACTGTACGGGATTATATGTTTTCTGACTTACCTGTTGTCATTCTGTGTGCTCTCTCATGAGCACACGCTAACGATATCTAGGCAGCCCCTCATAATTCTGTCTCATTGCTTTATCTTCTGGTTTATTCTTCCCATCCCCTCCTCCCCAAAGATAAAACAAGAAACAAAATCAACAATTAGGAAGAGGAACTCTGTGCCTTAATTGAATGACTCTTTTGCTTTTAAGAGTTTATTTTTCTCAGAAAATGTTTTCTAAAAAAGTTAGTTTGATGATCTTTTTAATCTCTTAAATTTGTTTCTTTTTTTTTTCTGATTTTTGTACTTTACTTGCAATCACTACCACCCTGATCTTTTTCAGTTGTTTAACAGATAAATTGGACCTCTCTTTCTCCCTCTCTTTTTTTTAAACCATCTGTGTCTGTTGAGGCCGGTAATTGTTCAGCCTTCATGTTCTCTGCTTCTTGTTGCAAGTTCCCATCTTACGGGCTGTGCGGATATTTCATTAATACACAGGCTAGTAAAAAAATCATACTTTGTTTGCAGAGACCATGGCATGTTTACCTTTTATTCAATAACAAATTCCTTTCTGAGTGAGTTGGGGAAGGACAGTTTCTCTTTTGATATTTCATCCAGTTCCCTGTTTCTGTTAAGGGGGCTTTGGGGTCATTTGTGCATCATTCTAGAAAGATTCTGGCATTTGAATTCAGAAGACTTGAATCCAGATTCCAGCTCGGCCATACACCTGGGTTTGTGAGCAGAGGCAAATCACTTTCAAGGTTTGGCCTCTATTTTTTTCATCTGTGAATTAAAGACAAGAAGTCTGTCTCTTGTAAATCCTTTTTGGAATGGGGCAGGATTAGGTATAATGAGAATATTTTCCCTACAAGGATGTTGTGAGCATCACATGCTACGTTACATAAGTCATAAATCGCTGTGTATATGTTAGTTATCTTCTTTCAAATTCATTTTCAGCTATAACTGACCACCCTCAAAGGCTGCCTACTAATATTCGAAATAACAAGCAGTGAGACATACTTATTTGGTCACAAAAGAAACTGAAAGTATTTCTTTGTGTTTCAAAATGTTCTTCCCCCTGCTGTTGGTTTTAAAAGCAATTTGCACACTCCTGTATGGAAAGCTCTTGGCTGAAGGGAGCAAAATCCCCCCCTTCACCCAGAGGAGTTCGAACTCGTCAGCCTTGCTCTAGGGGTGGGCTTGGCCTTAGACACTTTTTAGTAAAAACAGAATTATTGTTTCTTAGTTCATGGAATCAGTCACTTAAAAAAGATCTGTATCAGCTCGGACTGCGTGTGTGGCTTGTTGGGTTGTGTTTTGCCTTGAAGCTGTAGAACGCAAACCAATTTGAAATTCATATTGTCATGTTTCATTTCAGAAAGTCAAGTGAAAGAGAATCCTTCTGTAGTGGGAGAGATACTGGTATTCGCTATGCGTCAGGACTAGCCGGTTTTAAAAAGAATTAAAAGTCCCTGTAGAGTGCCATAATTATAAATTCAGAAATCAGGGCGATTTCCAAGTCAGGAAGGAGAGAGGTAAATTACCACAGTATGGCATTTGAAAGAATTCTGTCAAGCCCTCAGGACAGCATTAAGCATGTAGCTGATGTATTCTTGACTTCATGGTGCGGGGGGAGTGCCTGTGGTCTGGTTATAGTACTTCTCCCAATCTCAGTGTTCCAAACCCTCGATGCTCATTAGGAGGATGTTTTTTTCCCAGGGCTTCTGCTTCCCAGATAACTCTGTGAGTACCTGGAAAGGCCTGTGTGTGCAGCCCCACTGTCACCCGCGCCAAGCCAGTTCTGGGTCCTGGGGTGTCTTGTAAATAAGCAGAGCTCCTTCTCTCTGCCCCAGCATCTGCTGCCATCACCAGCCTCTTCCCACTGGCTGCCATTTTGCCAGTCTCAAGTTTTTGTTCCACATCACACAGCAAGCTCCAGATCCAGAGTCTTCCTCTTCAACTATTTGTAAATGCTTTCACTTTGGTGAACTTATGATCCCATAATAGCAGTTCATTCGCTGTCAGAGCAGTCTCCTTATTTTCATTTCAGTCAACATTTTATCAACTATGTGCCAAGTACTTTCCTCGGTTCTGGGGGTAAAGATGAAGCAGATGAGCCAGAAGCTCATCATCTAGTTGCTCAAGTGGCCAGAATAGAACCCATATAGGGAGGTCCTGGGCTAAATTCAGCTTGAAAGGTGCTGTAGTCACGTCTGTAGAAGATAAAGGTGGGTGAGTCAAGGACCAAAAGAAATGCTGAGCACACACCCGTGTCTTAGGATGCTTGGCGCCAGGTGGGGAGTGACAAGAGGCGCCAGGTGGGGTGGGGTGGCCTGGAGACGTAGTAAGGACGTATGTTTGGGTTGCAGATGGTCAAAGAACAGACCCGTTGTGATAATGGTACCTCCTTACTGCCAGGTCATGGAGTCGCTGCTTGATGAAAGCTATCCAAACTCAAGTGTTTAAAGCTTCCATCTCCTTGTGTTGTTGGCTCTCACACGTAGCTTGAAATGCATGAAGCACAGGGACAGCTATGTTGCATCAGGGATAGCCTTACCTCATATTCTAAACATATCAGACAGATTCTCGTTAAAACGAAGATCGCGTTTCACGTATCACAAACAGAAGAGGAAACCTGATCAGTGAATGAGGTAGTGGGTCAGACCCCCTCCAGCTGTCGTTCACATGAGAAAAGGAAAACGTGCTGTTTACAAACACACCAGCACAGAGCGCCGCTTGCAGCGGGACACCGCAGAGCTTCATTTCTTCTCTTTCATCCATTCCCAAACTTATGTATTAATTTTCTGTGGTTCTTACGAAGAATGACCAATAACTTTTTTTTTTTAATTTTCAAATCGCAGGCCTATGTATTTCGTTCCTCTCTAGTTCTCTCAAAGAATACATTTTCTTTCTTTGGTTTCTGTCCACAATGTGGAGACTCTGTATGGATTCTTCCAGAGAACTGAGGTTTAAAAAGAGGGAAAGGAGACGGTAAACGTGTAAGCAAGGGGTGGGTTCACTCTGTAAATGAGATGTTGCCCATATTTTGTTTTTACCAGTCCAGGGTAAACTTTTATATAGGCCAAACCCAGAACTTACTTTTAGGGGCACCTGGGTGGCTTAGTCAGTGAAGCAGCTGCCTTGGGCTCAGGTCATGAACCCGGGGTCCTGGGATCGAGTCCTTCATCAGGCTCCCTGCTCAGAGGAGAACCTGCTTCTCCCTTTCTCTCTGCCGGCTGCTCCCCTCTTGTGCTCTCTCTCTAGCTCTCTGTCAAATAAATAAATAAAATCTTAAAAAAAAAAAAAAAAGAACTTAGTTTTAAATAATGTTGTAAAGTTGAGTTAGGGAACCAGCCCCCAGCCCTCCCTTCTGGATATGTGAAACACTCCCAAGCGTTCGTGGAAAAGCAAAGCCTTTCACGTGCCAAAGAACATCCTCATTCTCCCACTGAGAGTCCCCTCCACCCCCGTGACAAAGCTAAGATGCCTGCCTCTCCCCAGACGATCTTTATCAGGGAAAATAAGCCCAGTTTCTAAATGAAAAAATTATACCTACACAAACATATGCATACAAATGGCAGGCTCGCCAGTGCAGGGCTTGGGAGCAGGTCAGATTCATCCTGGTCTCTGCTGTCCATCCTTACAAGCTGTCAGGGCCTGAGGGGTGGGGTGTAGGGCTGGGGGTGTCTTCCTACAAAATGCCTTCTCGTCCTCTTGCCCATTTCAGCTTCTGAAGACTCTTCTTCAAAAAGTGAGACTGACTTCTTGTTCAGGATCTGATGAATGAGGTTGTAGTTGATAGAGAAAGGATAGGAAGGACAGTGGACCTGGGATAGGTGTCCTTACAGCTCTCGAAGTCTCTACACCCTATCCATTGGAGGACTTTTAGATGTTTATGGACTTGGTAGATATAAATACACTTCACATATAGCAACCAAGCTCTGCCAAGAAGAAGTACCCGGTTAATTAAAGAGGTGCCAGTCTGGGGCGCGTGGGTGGCACAGTCTTGGTTTCAGCTCTGGTCATGATCTCAGGGTCCTGGAATCAAGTCCCACATCAGGCTCTGCACTCAGCATGGAGTCTGCTTGAGATTCTCTCTCTGCCCCTATTGCTCATGCTCTCTCTCTCTCAAATAAATAAGTCTTTAAAAAAAAAAAAGATTTTATTTATTTATTTGACAGACAGAGATCACAAGTAGGCAGAAAGGCAGGCAGAGAGAGAGGAAGGGAAGCAGGCTCCCCGCTGAGCAGACAGCCCGATGCGGGGCTCGATCCCAGCACCCTGGGATCATGACCCAAGCCGAAGGCAGAGGCTTTAACCCACTTAGCCACCCAGGCGCCCCAATAAATAAGTCTTTAAAAAAAAAAAAGGTGCCAGTGAACTCTGGTCCCTATTAATGATACCTTGCCCTTCTTGGTATGACTCATAACACAAGAATGAAAATGATTAATATAATCTATAATCATCTGAATACATTGTAGGAAGTTTCGTATATTTATCATGTGGGCAGTTTAGGTCAGACTTGACAATCTTGGGAATAAATATTTATGAAATACTTTTTTGGTCAGGACCAAAATAGAAATCAGAAGTTTTATTCTCCTCTCCCCCTAAACCAAAAGAGAGGGAAACATTATTTAAAGTTTAAGTTTTAAACCAGCACAAAGATAAATAAAAACTATTTTAAAGTCAAGATGGTAACTGACGACCTGTACTTGACGTTATAAATAGCAGAAAGGTCCATAATAACTCATGTACTTTTTTTTAGCAGAGCACGTCTCAAACTGACAAATAGATAATGTGAAATTTACAAGACCTTTCCTACTCCCTTCCAAAAAGAATGAAAGCCAAACTTAGCTAGTTTGAAGCCTTAACTGCCTTCAGCTGTTACTAGCTAGTAACAGCGCTGTCCTCCTTAGGCAGCCCATAACAAGTCCCCTCACCTAGGAGATTTACCTGCACTATTGCTTTTCTCAGGAAGGCCCTGCTGTATCTCGTGTGGTGTCATAAAGCCCAGTAACCACAATTGCCAGACTGAAATTTTCCAAGTCTTCCTTTTGGCAGTGAACCCGGCTGCAGAAACATCTTAGTTGTACAAGACATTTAAAACTGTTTATCTCTTACTCCTGTCCGCATTGATTTGTTTGTACTCCGGGCCTGCCTTCCACAAGCCTGTAAAATTTCGGCTGCACGACAGTCAGGGCTGAGGCTGCGTTCTACGTATGTGTATTTTAAACTGAACACTCCTTGATTCTTTAAAAATATTCTCCCCCCTGCACCAACCGCTCAAAGGGCTCTTGTTCCTTCTGGTTTGCACAGATCTGATCTAGAGATGCAAAACACACAGAGTCCTTGTCCCTGTTCTCTGAATCCCATGGTTTTACATCCTGTTGTAATGTAGTCAAGCTGTGTTATTGTCTTGCTGTTTGTTAGTTCTTGAAAGTAAAGGTGCTTTAAACTAGATAGAACCTGAGGTCCACCCTTCCACCAGGAAGGGCTCTATCCCATCGCCACAGCCAACTTTCAAGGAACATGTGCTTAACTTAGAATGAATCTTCCAGTCGATTTTTGTAATCTGCTCTCCACTTAGAAGTGAACTTCAGTTGGTACTTGGGTAAACATGTAATTCTTCACCGCCAGCAAACTTGGTTCTGATTACTTCAAATGAAAATACTAAAAGTGACCTCACTTTCTGTCTTTTAAGCTTTTTCACAATTAGCTTACAAAATGTAAGGAAAGATCTGGATGCCAAATGAGAAGTAATTTTTTTATGTCTCACTTGCGTCAAATTTTAAAAATGGTCTTCATTTCATGTAGCAAGTTATTTCCATGGATTTCCCCCCTTTCACTCTCTACTTAAGTGTTACGATGGTTTGCAGCCTTTTTTATCCACCAGGCGTCTCCTTGGGATAATGAAAGTTAGCAGCTGACTTTGTAGTGACTT
Organism: Mellivora capensis; assembly: GCA_004024625.1. Classification (NCBI taxonomy): domain Eukaryota; kingdom Metazoa; phylum Chordata; class Mammalia; order Carnivora; family Mustelidae; genus Mellivora; species Mellivora capensis. The sequence continues at coordinate 182,689 of PISX010000244.1, read as the reverse complement.
CCCAGAGGATCCCAGAATGCTCTGTTGCATGTACCTGATAGGAGATTATTTTAGAGGGGATTTTTAGAGGACTGACTTTTCATCTGTTAGCAATTCCTAACAATAAAAGAAGTGTCGTGTATCAGACACTCACTCTTGATTGCATTGCCTCATCGTCACTCTTTTGCTTTCATTCTTAGACTATTTCCTAAGTTTCTGGGACACCAGGGGGCTCAGTCAGTGGGCATCTGACTCTTGGTTTTGGCTCAGGTCATGATCTCATGGCATTGAGCCCCGGGTTGGGCTTTGCGCTCAGGGCGGGGAGTCTGCTTGAGGATTCTCTCCCTCTGCCCCTCCTCCCACTCTCACGCACTCTCTCTCTGTAAAAATAAATAAATAAATAAGTAAATCTTTTAAAAAAGGAATATTTCATAAGTTTCTGCCAAAGTTTTCTGAATAAAACATTGTCAGGGACTCCTGGGTGGCTCAGTCAGTTAAACCGCTGCCTTCAGCTCGGGTCATGATCTCAGGGTCCTGGGATCGAGCCCTGCATTGGGCTCTCTGCTCAGCAGGGAGCCTGCTTCCTCCTCTCTCTCTCTGCCTGCTTGTGATCTCTCTCTCTGTCAAATAAATAAAATATTTTAAAAAATTGTCATATTATTTAACAGTCCGGCATAAAGAAGAGGGGTTGGTACTATAGGAAGAAATCTTGGCTTGGCAAGACATCTCAAGAGAGAGTCCCGTGCTGGGAGCTGTTTCCCCCCCTGGGACCATCCTCTCTCTAAAAGGGTTCAGCAAAGTCCCTTGAATCACGCCAACCCCTACAAGTGAAAAAATGCAAGGAGGGTATTTTAGGAACCTGAATATTAATAAGAAGATGTCTACATGATTGTGCTTCAAGTTAGGTATATTGTTTTAAATTCTTTGCAAAGTAATTTCTCTCTTAATATGGAGAAATAAAGAAATTTGAGGGGTGCCTGGCTGGCTTAGTCAGAAGGTTACATGACTCTTGATTTTGAGGTTGTGAGTCTGAGCCCCATGTTGAATGTGGAGATTACTTAAATAAACAAACCTAAAAAAAAAAAAAAAAGAAATTTAAGCAACTCATACGGGTTCTCTCTATACCATGAAAACTGTCAGAAGTAAAAAGTCTTGTTTTAAATTAAAGTTTTCCATTTTATTTTCAAGCAGTACGTTTTCACTTTGTCATCATTCTCTTCCCTACTAGAATAAAAAGTCCATAATGGCATGGATTTTTGTCTGTATTTTTGTTTTTTTGGCAGGGAAACACCGTATATTTTTACATAAAGTTTATCTTTAAATCAATTAAAAACAAAAATACAGCTATTATAAAATGTAAGGGGAAATACAGGAAGATAGAAAAACAACAAATATCACAGCGTACGTCTATCTGGTCTTTTAAAACTCATAGTTACATGTGTATTTTTAATCCTATTGTATTCAAACTCATATACCTCATTTTTAAAATTTAAATTGTAACACAAATATTTCTATGTTGGTTCAAATTATTTGAGATATGATTCAAAAAGCTGCATAAAACTTTACTTAGTGGCAATATTCTTGTTTCCTAAGCCACTGTCTTTTTTTCCAATATTTAGATTGTTTTAAAATTGTCATGACCCTTATGAATGTACAAGTCAATGTCAACGAGCGTCTCCATGCATAGTACTCTTTTCCCCTTACAATAGATTTCCTTCTTTAATCTTTAAAAGTTAAACACCAAGTTAAACATTTTTAAGGCTTTTTATGCTTTTAATTTATCCCCACCCTCCAAAAAAGTGTTGAACGTTTTGGCCGGTGATCTCTCACCGGCCAAAATTGTCTGTATTTTTAATTCCCTTCTCTGTCCCTATCATCCTGAACGATAGCTGGCATTTAATAGACACTTTACGTGTTTGTTGTATGAATGAATGCCTAGTATTATTCACCAGCATTTGACAGAGTTGTTAAGGCAAAGGGGGTTTTCCAAGGGAGATGCCAAATCCTATCACTATTTGTGACCACAGTTGGATACACTGATGCTATTACACTAATACCAAATACTATATGAACCTTAAGCATACAGCCATAGTGTGATTTGTACCATTTTTGGAAGGTAGAAAACACATCGTTAAATTGAATCCACAGATAATACTCAAGTGAACTCTTTGGTCCTCCTAATTTTCAAAATCCTTCCACTTAAACTCATAGTTTTAAGGAACAATCATTTGAGCCTACCGTAGCCTTTTTTTTTTTTTTTGAGAAGGCAGCAAGCAATGAAACACACAAAGGTTTTAAGAAAAAGGGGACGAGGACTACATGGGTAATTTAGACTTGGCTGAGTAATGTTACTTTACAGAGTAACATCTGACATAAGGTTGTTGTTTCGAATTGAACTTCGGCCCGTTTTGATGAATGTCATTTCCAGCCAGGGCCTTTATAGTTCCAAAGACCAAATTTTCAAATAAACTGGCAAATACAGAGAGTAAACAAAATTCCATTGTAATGTCTTCGCAATCATCTGGATTTTATAGTGCAATAGGCTCAATTTAGAAATAGGCTCCCCCACTACTCAGAGATTAATCTGGAAGCTTTATTGCGCTTATTCAATCAAGGTCTGACAACCCTGCCTTCCTGCTTCGCACCCCATAGTGAAGGGAAAGAAGGCAGGCATTGGGGCTGAATCTCAGCCTCCCACCCATTACGTGGCATTACCTTGGATGAGTCATTTGCATCAACGGCCCCTGTTTAAGTCCTGAGCTGTAAAATGGAAAACGTAGTATCTGCTTTGCACAGTAGTTATGAGGACTAACTGAGATAACGTAAGTACAGAGCAGAGCCCATTGTGGAGTAGGGCATCCTTGTTGCCTGCCTTCCCCTTTATTGGCATATGGTTTATTTTGCCCCAGATGGAAGTTCTGAGGGAGGAGTGTTCTCTCCCCACCACCGCGACCCCCATTACTACTTCGCTGTTCTTTTTTTTTTTTTTTTTTTTTTTTGAAGTTTAGTTATTGAAGCCATCTCTACACCCACCGTGAGGCTTGAACTCACAGCCCTGTGATCAAGAGCCGTGTGTCCTACTGGCTGAGCCAGCCAGGCGCCCTGCCATGTCCCTGTTCTCCAGGAGCCCTGGCATGGAGTCAGAGTCAGTATTTCCTACACTTTGGCATTTCATGGGCCAGTAAAATTTTACCAAAAAGACTTCATCAACATACCGATGCTTACTTTTTACTTGGCCAGTGAAGGACTTTAAAAAATAATACCATCTATTATCAACATCATTTCAGAAAAGACAGGATATTTTTATAATCCAAACAGAATATGACCTTCAAGTAAAGGACTGTCCTTAAAATGTTTTGTCTCTTGCTAGAGAGCAGAAACAGTCTGGGGATGGACATTTAGGAATCTTTTTTCTCCTGACAGCGACACAAAGAAAGATGCTTTTCTTCTTTACTTCGGAAGCAACACTATGCTCTCAGTGAGCCCTACTTGGAGCAGCCCCTGAGACTGGCATGGGGATGGGGTCAGTAGGTCTGTCTATTCAGCCTGCTTCTCCAGGGACAAGAGACAGAGCCATCACGCCACCCCCTGCCGCACACATGCACACACACGCGCTCATGCACGCATACACACACACACGCACGGACGTGCACGCACACGAGCCCACTCAGCTGTTACCATTTAGGGGCCTGAGGCTGTGCTGAGCCTGGGGCTCGGAGACTTTCACCAGCTCTAAATGCTCATAAATTAAAGAGTCTGTTTTTAAACATGGGTAATGGAAAAAGACACACTGGCAAATATGGGGGAAGGTGTGAAGCCCACTTGGGGCAGCAAATCAAATCAGTTTCTGACCTGATGCAGTGGAAAACCGAGGTAAGGGGTAGATAGTAACTGTCTTGCGACCTCAGCCAGTCTGCAGGCATCACTTTTTAACCACTCAGCATTAAGGAGTCCCTTGTCCCCATTTCCAAGGCTGGTCATTTGAAAAATACTTAGTTTGTTTCTAAATACTGAGTTTGATTACTGAGTCTTCAGTTGAGGGAACATTTAGTAAGTGACTGCTAGGTGGAGAGTTCTATATTGGGGGCAGGATATTGGGTCTCTAAATGCTGGCCAGTCTCCTTGAGAATTATTCTTTTTTCAAATAGACAAATGATAAAGGCCATTTATGTTTATTTAATGCTTTAAGGAAATAGCATTTGCCTGGTGCTGCTGGTCATTACACTAATGATACCGGCGCTGTTGGTCAGGTTCCCCTACAATGAGAGCTTCTCATGCCTGGCACATTCTAGAGGGATGCATTTTTCAGCATGCATCTCATGCGTGGGCTGAGGCATTCCAGGCTCTCGGAGAGGAGAAGGAGCTGATACAGGCTCCAAATCAGGACTCTTACTGGGCCACGAGTGCCATGGACTGAGTTTGGGGCCTTGAAGGTTGGAAGTTTCTGTGTCTGCGCTACAGTCTCCTACTTCTGTTTCCCTCTCTGGGAAGATACTCTCTTGGCCCCGGGGCCTAGATGTAGGCCTAGAAAAACAGACTGCGCTACAGTCCACCCAGCTCTGGGCTCAGGGCAGGTGGTTTAGGCTGGCTCTGGCCTTCGGAGAAGAATGCATTTTGTAGTTATTCTTCCCTCGGAGCACTTTTCCTTCTCTTCATCTTTAGAAGCCATTTGTTGCCGTTAGCAACAGGATGCGCTTGTAAGCTTGGGACCCAGCAAAGCCTCTAGACCGGCTGTAATCTAGACCGTATGCGAGAGGGTGGAGGAGCTCCTCAAGGCCAGGGTGGCCATCAGCTCTGCTTTGCCCTGGCCTGACCTGCTTTACACCTCTGTCCTGGCATGATTAAGTGTCCCCTTTCACTCTCAGAGGTGTCCCAGTGGTTTGGACCATAAATTATATGATCACTCTACTCATGAGTCACTGACATGTAACCCACCCTGTCTTACCAGTCCTGTGTGACGTTTGGTTTCAAAGCTCTGGATAGTAACACTGTGCATTTGGCGAGAGTACCCCAGCCCCTCCCCGCCTCTCATGAGTTTGTAGCCACTATGGACGGCTGGTCTAGAATTTAGGGTTTCAGAGACTTGGCCAGAAAACTTTCCATTTCACATAAGTGCAGCATCTGGTGGTGTGAGGGCCATACCAACAAGACCAAATACGCCAAACACCACACTGGAAATGACAGTTTAGGAGTCGAGGGTATGATTTCAAAGTAGAATCTTAAACCCCAGATTGGGCTCCCGAACAGTCTTCTCTAGCAATCAGTATCTTCCAACTTGCCAGAGTTAGTAGATTCTCCAATGACGTGTTTTTCTTTTTGAATAATTAAGTGATATGGTAGAGTGGACTCCAAGGTGCTTGAATATCATTTTGCCCTCATCAGCCACGTGGACCATAGCAGGACACTTTACCTCTTCCGGTTTTGTCATCTGTGTTATGAGGACAAGCCTGTCCTCCCCCGAGGTTGTCCTAAGAGGTTTAGATCCGTTGTTGCTGTGTGGAGCCTGTTAGATAAACGTCCGGGCTTTATTTTCGTTTTGTTTCTCCTCCTTACCCAAAGCTATGAGGAAGTGGGGATAATAGGTTGCCAGATGAATGTTAAGAATAGGAATAAATGTCTAGAGAAAGGTATCATTTGTAAATGGCATTTTTTTTTTCAGCAATGAGGGGACAAGGTAGCTAAGTCCCAAGAGGTCAGAGGTCAGGAGTGGAGTCGAGCCAAGAATGGCCCTGGACAGTTGGGGCGCAATGGGACTCTGTTGCTGGGAGAGCAGGTCAGCCTGGTGCAGCTAAAGGAAGGTGTGAGGGGGTAGCCCTGTCAGCCACTCCTCAGGAGGAGTACTGAGGCTTAGCTAGCATCACCCAGCCTGTGGCCCGGGCTTTCTTCTCCTGGCAGAAGCTTGGCCATCTTAAGAAGAAGGAACCCCAACCTGTGATTCAGCTGGACTGTGGAATCTGCCAAGGGCCACAGAGTGCTCTTGGTGCCCTGATGTGCACGTAGCTCTGTAGATTGTAAGTTCTTGAGGATGAAGGTTCTGTTTTGTCCATCACAGAGTCTCTCAAGGTGGAAGCTCAGGGCCTTGTAAGTCAGGTGAAAGAACGTGGGCCCTTCATCTCTCCAGGAAGCGTGGTAAAGATTTCATCCCCACTCCCTAGCGGGCCTCCCTGACCTCCACTCTGCACCTCTCCAAACCATCGACAGTACTTTTGCAACGATGCAGCATCCGTCATGTCCCTCCCCTGTTCAGGATCCTTTGGCTACTTATCTTTTATCATCAGGCAGTGTTCTGTCATGCCTCAGTTTCCTAATCTGTAAGGTGAGGCTAATCATGAGAGGGCTGTTTTGAGGTCTAAACGAGTGTGCGAGTGTCTGTATGCACACATAGGTATAGACAGACGTCCGTGTGTACGTATGTCTTCCCCTCCACCCTCATTTCTCATCAGAATCCTCCCTTTGCCACACTCTGACCCTGCCATTCTGAATGGTTCTTTGCTACAATTTCACCACTGTTCTTCCCTACTCTAGAACTTCTCACGTGCTAACCCCTCTTCCCAGATACCTCTTTGGCTGCCCCACCTATTTGCTCTTCTTCCTTCCCCTTAAATAACATCCCTTCTGAGAAGGCTTTCCTAATTCTCCAAGCCTGTGTTAATACAGTGCGTCTTCTAGGGGCTCATTCCTTACCTAGCCTTTATAAACAGCATTTGTGTCCATTTATCACATGGGGTCGTAATTGTCTGTTCGCTCGTCAGCCCCCCTTCTACTCAACTGCCTGCGCTAGGAGGATGGGAACATTGTCCGTCTGGTTCCCTTCACCTTTGCGTCTCCAGCGCCTAGCCCTGGGCTGGACTTATGAACAGATACCACCAAGTGCTTACCAGTATTTCCTAAACAAATGAGTGGTTGAAGACAGCCTAATCGTCAGATTCTCTCCCCATCAGGGTTAAGTTTGGTTGACAAGTGGTCCCAAACTTGAAACTCATACATGGAATAGGGTTGTGTCTACCTGACAGATTTTATCCTTGCTAATGTTGCATACATGGTCTCTCACATCGGGTGTGATTTAGACACCAGGAATCTGGAATTTCAGAATAATTTCAAAGTTCATTCTAATTCTTGAGGTAACTTCTTGATTTCCACTTGAAGGTCTGGTTTTCCTCAGCAATAAAAACATAATTTAAAAATTGTGTTGATGAGTTAAATTGAATTTAAATAAAAAAATAAATAAAAATAAAAAATAAAAATTGCTTCGAATTTATGGTGTTTTAAGAAATGGCTTTTGTAGGAGCACAGTTTTGTCCATAATAGCAAGGGCATAGCAATGGGAATGACTTCAGTGAAACTGTCATCTGTATATTGGGAAAAGGGGAGTAAATTAGTAAATTAGTAGACTTATTAGCAATTCCAGATTATCTGTGAAAGGGTAGTGCTTCATGGATGGACTCAGGTCTTCCTTCATGAAACCCTCTCGAGACCATGTTAGGCTGTGGTAAGCTCATCTTGGTTTGAATCCCTGACAGACTTTTATTTCTCCTACTCTTTTCTGTAGTCATTACTGTAGACCATTATTCATTTTTCCTGTGTGTTGTCACATATCCTCAGCTAACGCCCAGGCTTCTGGAGGACATGGAATTCATCTCACATGTCTTAGAATACCATTAGTGTTGAGCTCAGCTTTATGTACTAAATGGGTGCTTGGTAATTTTTTTTTTTGAAGAGATAAGTATTAAACAAAATCTTTTGGTTATAATATGTGGAAAGATAAGATTGACCCTGTATTAAAGAATATATATGCAAGAGGCCCCCAGGTGGCTCATTTCGATAGGCATCTGACTCTTGATTTTGGCTCAGGTCATGATCTCAGGATTGTGAGACCGACTCCCATGTCAGGCTCCACTTTCAATGCAGAGTCTGCTTGAGATTCTCTTGCTCCCTCTGTCCCTCCCCCCATGTGCTAGCTCTCTCTCAAATAGATAAACAAATCTTTAAAAAAAAAAAAAAAATATATATATATATATATATATGCAAGGAAAATTAGAAGGAAATGCAGCAAAAGGCACATGTGGAACTATGGATAGTTAATTATGGGTAACTTTTATTTTTTATAATTCTCTACATTTCACTTTGTCTACAGTCATATTTTTTGTTATGCGCAAAAAACGTGTTATTGTTTAAAAGAAGATAGCTTTCTGCCCTACTTATTGTTAGAACCTTGTTAGGAAAAGATTTGGGGGCTAGACGATCTTACTGCAGCATAATTTACCCATTTGTAAAGATGGTTGGGATGAGGTGGTGCCAGCTGCATTCTTTTGGTGGAAATTTGCAAAGGTTCAGTCTGGAAAAGCAGTTAAGGGCAGGGATGCCGTAGTGTGTGTCTGGAGCCGTGCTTAAGAGCTGAGAAGTTATGTAATGCTGAGGATGAGATGATAACCCAGTTTGCTTAACGAATCCCTTATAAAATATTTGTGTGGCGATATTGTGCCATCGTCCCTGATTTATCCTAAGTGTGTCCTTAGAGCTTTGGGACTGGAATATAGGAAGTAACAGTGAGCAGGTGGGGCTCAGATAGAAGCTGTCCTTTTTTCAAGTCTGTCTTGTGTCACTTCACTTCATTATCTCTATCTTCACAGCCACCAAAGGAGGCTGGTGGTGTTCTTTACTGCATTTTACTGATGGGGAACCTGTGACCAAAAGAGATCGATTCATTTGCTCAAAGTGACCCAGCACAGTGGGGCTATAGGCCAAATGCTCTTTGAGCGTCCCATGTGTACTTGGCCCTCTGCTGGGTGCATTGTGACATGTGGCCTGTGCCCTTGAGAAGCCGAAACAGCCTCTGGAGACAGAGCATGCAGAGGTGAAAAAGCTAGGTGATGAAGAGTCAGGCGACACTTGGGGAGCACAGAGGAGGCAAGAGCCAGTCAGATGCTTCAGCCTGTGCTCAGTGACCTCCATCCCCCACCCTCACCCTGACCACCCACCGTGCTCAGTACTGCCTTTGCGTCCACCTCCCTGCACCTGTGGCTCCCTCCAGGGGCTAACAATGGTCATTGTCATCTGTGTGTCCTCAGTGTGCACTGAGCCATCACTCTGCATGTCATTCACTCCTCAGAACCACAGTATGGCAGGAAGTAGCGCGCCCCCCCCCCCCCCCCCCCGCTTTTCAGATGCAGAGAATGAGGTCTTGAGAGCTTGGGGAGCAAGCTCAGATGTTTGATTAGGAAGAAACAGGCCAGAAATTGATTCCTGTTGCTTCCGATTCCCAAGGCCCGTGACTTTAGTCACTCTGCTGTGAATGCCTTCATGCCCATCTTTATTTGGCCCAAACTCTCATCCTAAAAGACTAGCACTGTATAGCACCTTTTCTCGGTGGCTCCCACACCAGAGCTCTCCTGACCCATGTTGGCCTTTCTCCACTTCTCCTTTGCTCTCTGGTTCCAGGACCCACGCCTGCCTCCTCCTGGGCCATGTGCCCTACGGAAGCCCCTGAGGGCTTTGAATGCAGCTAGACACTCAGTAGCATGTGGGATTCTGCAAGCTGGAGGAATTCTGGCATCCATCCATGACCGGGCTGCTCCTTGGATATGACTGCGAAGAGAAATTTAATTTTGAAATTCCAAAGAACCAGGTTATTCCTTCCTTTCTCTCTTAGACCTCACGGAGGTGGAGGCGGGCTTGGAGGGAGAGCTGGTATTGGAAAACTCCAGCTGCCGTTTTCATCTCACTTTTGAAACAACCAATAAGTTTCAGTAACTCTCCTACCCGAAGCCTCAGGTGCCAGATAAGAAGAAATGCTCAGCCAAGAGTTGCACGTGCTTGAAAACAGTGACATTTATTAGAAATACCAGCACTGACACAGTTGGAGCCCAGATGCCAATGTCTCCAGCATATGTGTTGAGCAGCGGCTCCCTTTCCTCACTTCTGTTTCCATGGTGTGGAAACAGTGAGCTTGCGATTGAGAAAACATTTGAAGTTTTTTAAACGCTACAAAACTGGCAGAGGTAGTAATAGGAAAACGGGTCCATTTCGCTTTGGGGCCACCTCCATGTCATGATACTTACAGCCACAAGATGTCAGTGTGGTATCAGTCCTGGGTGTCAGAGGGACTATTGGGCCACCCTTGGTTTATAAATCTTAAGAGGAAGACACAGTCAAGGCCCTGGGATTGCCTCACCCCTTTCTTTTTGCTGTAGTATTAGCCCAAGTACTGCCTTTCCTATTAATTTTCCCTGTGCAGTTTTCCATTGACTCACACCTCATCAGGAGGCTTTTCTTAGTGCTTGCTCTAAATTTAAATACTTTCCTATCTCCTACTTAGGCCACAAATATCCTCAGGAATCCGCGCACCCTCCCCCCCATTTTGGTGTTCTCAGCACTTTAAAAAAATTTCTGGAAGGATCGAAGTGACAGCATAGTTTTATCCGTCATCCGAAGAGGGTTTTTAAGTAGTTCAGGGTGGGAAAAAATGTAGTATCCCTAGTAATAGTACTGTTAGGGTTGGATTTCTCTCTTTTCCTCCCTCCCTCTCCTTTAGTCAAAGCTTATCCTAGAGAGAAAAAGTGGGAGCTTGTATCAGTGAAGCAAAGCAGGGGAAAGTGGTGCTCAGGGATGAACCCATGTGCTCAGGCTCTGGTGTACAGAGAGGTAGGTCTGTTAGGCCCTTTTTTCTGGTGAAGAAAGATGGAATTATCTTTCCCGTGGTCAGTTTACTAGTAACTCTTTTTTTTTTTTAAATTTATTTATTTGTCAGAGAGAGAGGGAGAGAGCGTGAGCACAGGCAGACAGAGTGGCAGGGAGAGGCAGAGGGAGAAGCAGGCTCCCCGCCGAGCAAGGAGCCTGATGTGGGACTCGATCCTAGGACGCTGGGATCATGACCTGAGCCGAAGGCAGCCGCTCAACCAACTGAGCCACCCAGGCGTCCCTACTAGTAACTCTTAAACTAATGGCAGCGCCTGGATTTGGACCTGGGTCTGTTTTGTCCCCATCCTGTGCCCCCCGAAAGGCTGATGCTGTCACTCTTGTTCAGCTGCATCATAAAAAGCGAAGCGTTAAGGAGCGTTAAGAGTCCACGCATGCCTTGGACAGCAAATATCTGTTAAGTCCTGGCCACCCAGAAGACACTATGTTGTAAAGAATACAAAGACCTAGTAAATATATATTTCTGCCCTCAAGAAGCAAAATAAGGTCAAGGAGGGAGACAGGAAAAGGAAGGTATACACAGGTCAATAGAAAACGATGAGAAGGCAGTGAGTGGAGGGATGGCAAAGCAGAGGGCAGGAGTTCCAGCCTTTCTGTGGACTCCTTGTTAGATCAGCCTTAAATAAATCTGATAAATGAAGAGAGTGTTGCTAAGGCTGCCTCTACCCTGACAGTCTGTGGTCCTAGGGTGGAACATGAGAAGGGGGTCATAATCCAAGCCGGCAGAGGTTGCCACCCATGTGTGCCTTTGTAAACCAGACACGGTAAGATTTTCCTTAATCCTCTCTTTAGGTGGTCTGGTCCAAGGAGGACAGGTGAAAGCAAGAGAGGAGGGCCAATGTGGTATGGCCGGACTGGTTCCAGTTTCCAGTCCACGGCTTAGATGTGGAGGAGAGCAGATCTGAAGCTTCTGGAAAGACTTGGTAGGGGAAATAGCAGAGTGCTTCTGGAATATAACTTTAGAAGTACTGTGTCAGTGTGAAGAGCTTGGCGAGGATAAACAGGAGCCACAAGGATGACTGAACATTTGAAAAATAAGACCTGAGAGGAGAGGTTAGAGAAACAGCGGTTATGTAAGCTGCAGCTCCTCGGAGGTGACTTTGGCAGGCTTCTTCGAGAACAGGACTCTCAGTATCTCCGTACAGAGAGCAGTGACTGACCCTGTTTGCCCATATCTGGTGAGGACAGACTCCCGCTGAGCCATGAAAATTTTTAGATTTGATCCGTGGAAAAGTTTTCCCTGTGCAGCAACTATGAAATGTGGACTACATCCTGGAGAGAAGTTTATAGAATTTTCTTTTTTTCCTTTCTCGAAAAACAAAACAAAACAGAATACAGTAGGGCATTTTTATAGTTATGTGACTGGAGGACAGGCTTCCCTTGACACTATAGAAGATTTTGTATCTCCTGCTGTGAGTGTTTGGTTTGAGGAGACATGACTGGCCCAGAGAAGATGAGGTTTCATACAATACTGAATTGTACTCGTTGTAATAATGGGTTCTGGAGAGGATGGGCATATAATTTTTTTTTTTAATCTGCAACACTTTGGAGAATGAAACGGGGTGCTGTTAATAATATGCTGGGGCAATCCACATAAAATGACGTCCCTGACAGACTATAACATAGGTCACCCCGATTCTGAGGGTATCTTGTTAGAGTAATTTTCTCCACATATAAATCTCAGGTTCTTTCCTGCTTCTGTGGCTTCCCATGGCACTTAGAGTAAAACCCACACTCTCTGCAGAGTGCCAGAGGGCCTGTGGAAGCTGGCTCCAGCCCCTCTCCCAGCCCCGAGCCTGTGCTCCCCCCGTTCCTGGAGCACACTCAGCACATTCCCACTTCAGGCCTTGGCCTGGGCCGTCCCCTCCGCCAGGAGCCTTGCTCTCACTGTCCCTGCTCTCTGCCTGGCTGGCTCCCTGTCCTCCCTCACCCTCTTGGAACGACCTTCCCCGACCTCCTTGCTGTTGGTCTCCTCATCTCCCGGCCTGTTCCCCTTCAAAGAAATGGTCACCCAGTGAAATTATTTCCTTTTTATCTTTTGGCTGTCATTCACCAAAATGTACACATCATGAGGGCAGGAATCATGTTCAGCTAATTCACTGGCTATGCCTCGGAGCTGCCCTCGGCACCCAGGAGGTAGGGAGGAACGTGCTGTATCTGAGCAGTATGGATGACCGACCACGCGTGACTCCCCCCAAGACCCATTCATCTCCTGACTTCCCTTTGCTGCCAGAGGTGCTAAGGTTTGAAAAAAAAGGCATCAGCTGCTTTGCATAAATTCTTTCACTGAACAGAATTGGCTGAACATCTACTGAGTGCACAGCCCCGTGCTCACAGAAGCCCTAAACGGCCCTTGTCCTTCTTGAACACGGGGTGTCTAGCTGAAGAGGCAGCCCAGAAACAGGTTAAGTAATGAGTGGTACATCCTAAGTGCCAATTAGGAGACTGGGGGAACGGTCCTTCCAGCCTCCCAGCCTCTGTTCTAGATTTCTCCTGATATAGTATACATAATAGTATATATACTCACTTACTTCCTTATTGACGCTTTCCCTTCCCACAATGTGAACTCCACTCAGAAGGGATTTTCTCTTTTCTTTTCTTCTTCTTCTTCTTTTTTTTTTTTTTTTATCATGGCCATATTTCTAGTGCCTAGAACAGGATCTGCCATGCAGTGGGTGTTCAATAAATATTTGTATAGACCAAGAACAAATGGGGTCAAAGGAAGCAGAGAAACCATGGCTGCATTTAGGACTTTAATGGGCCCTCTAGGGACAGGTTGGATTTGACTCCACTGTGGGATGGAGGGGGAACAGCCTAGAATGAGATGTCGGCACAGATAAGGGGAAAGAGGAACTTGTGGATACAAAAGGCTGACCTGTTTGGTGTAGAAAACAAATCAGTAAGCTTTCAGTGTTATTTATTGAACTCCCAAAATGATGTCCCTTGCCACCCTCCCTCCCCCGCCATTCTCACTCAATTGGTCTGGGCAAGACCCAAGGCAGAGGTGTCTGGGGAAGGCTGGCCGCCACACACATTCCTTGGTATTGGCACTAAAACAGCCGGGCGAAAATAGCCAGCCGCAGGAACATGTGGGCAGCCATGAACATCCACGGTTCCAGGGATTGGAATCCAGTTTTATAGGCCGTCCAGGCCCCTCGGCCCCCTTTTCCCTGCATTCCCATTCTGGCGGGTTCACACCTGTTTCTGCCTCCTCCAGAGGTTGGAAAACACGAGAACCAGTGCGGTGCATTAATTAATTTCTGTGACATCAAGCGCTCTGGACTGGCATGGGAGCATTACTCCGTCAGAGAGGCCTCTGGGGCCTGGGGAATGGGTTTTACCTCTGACCAAAGGCGGTCCAGTCTGAAGCGGAGAAGGTACGTGGGCAATATCCGCGTGGCTTGGTCGGAAGGCACAGGGGGCCCTCTGCCCTCACGGTGCCTTAGATCCACCACTCTGTTCCCTCCCGTGGGCTCAGGGGCCCTCCCCTGCCCTGGCTAAACCGCCTCTGGTGGCATTCCGAGGCAGCTCCCAGCTCACACGGGAAGGCGGCTAGCTGGGCGTGAGGCCCCAGAGAACACGAGTACGACCGGCTGTGGAAGAACTGCCGTCAAGTTCATGGCCTCCACAGCTTTCCTCCAGGGATAATCCCAAGGGATGTCCCCTCCGTGGCGACAGAGCTGGCAGTGCCCAGGGACCTCAGACTGAAAGGATCCCTGGCAACTGTTCATGAGGGTGTGTTTCAGGCCCTCTTCTGGCACAGCAGCTCATCTGGACAAAACGCCAGTCCTTTTCTGGGGGAGAGACGAGTGTGTCTATGTATAATTTTTATAGTCTCAAATGGTAAAATATTCTAGATTTTGAACTATTTCAAAAATATTTGAAACATACACACACCCACCTGCCTATCTGCTATCTTGCCAGTGCCTCAGCGCAGCGGTTCCTAATTTGTTTAAACACCCTTTCATTTTAGGATAGTTTTAGTATGACAGAAAAAGTGCAGATGGTGGAGAGTTCTGTGTTCCCACACCGTTTCCCTGTTCGCTAACACCCTAACGGTGCTGTGGTACGTTTGTCACAACCGTGAGAAAAAACCGATAAGGAACTGAAGTTCATACTTGATTCACGTTCCCTGAGTTTTTACCTCACGTCCCTTTCCTGTTCTGGGAGCAGCCATGATGGCGTGACTGGAAGGGAGGAAAGGGCTGACAAGCATTCCTCCTTCCCGTTTCTGGGAGCCAGGAACCAGTAACTGGTGCGGTGGTGGGAAAACCCAACACGCTGGGCATTTTCTTTATTCCTTACCTTTGTCTCTGAAGAAAGAGATTGCTGACCTGAGAGTGGTTGAAGAGAGCATGCTTTTTTTTTTTTTTTTTTTTTTTAAAGTAATTCTAGTACAGCATCTATTTGGGTGGCTATTAGAAGCTTGGATTTTAAACCACTGTATTTTTACAGCTGTAGAATCTAGTGCTTGAGTTGATTTAACAAGCAGCCGTGGGTTTGTTTTCTGGCCTAAGTCTGCCACTGGTGCTCTGGGAAAATTTGATCTTGGGCCTATTTCTAGGAAAGTGTTCCGTAATTTTTATTTAAATGTTGATGGCTCCACCTTCATTCTGAATGGTAGCGAGCGAGACTTGAGCCTTGAAAATTAAAGCCTGTCAGTTGAATTGGGAACCCAGAAGGGGGCGGTTTCCTTGGCCCCGGTCTGTGGCCAGCAATCACCTAGGCTTACAGACCTGGGCCGTCCCTCCTTTTGACGTTCCCCACAGTGTTACTACTGTCCTTGGCCACACAGTCAGGTGCCTGCAGGCCCGGGTGTCACGTGTTACCTCATCAGTGATTACAAGGTGGCTTTGGTGGTTTTCAGTGCAATGGCTCTGGAGGTGGTTTCCTGAGCTGAGGCCAGCAGCATCTGCACCACCTGGGAGTCCATTAGCAATGGGGATTCTCAGGCCCCAGCCCACAGCTACAGGATCAGAAGCCCTGGGAGAGGGGCCAGCAGTCTGAGTTGTAGCAAGCTCTCCACTTTCTTTTTCAATCATTGGGCAGCCATGTTTCATTTAGTTAGTTGATTTTCAGTGAGCGGGCTCTGGGCTGGGTGTCAGGATTGGCCTAGGGTGGGGGGTTCAGGGTGAGGTAGCCACAGCGTGCGTCCTGGGAAAGCTGAATATACAGCAGTGGTTCTCAGCCCTGGCTGCGTATTAGAGTCACCTGAGGAGCTTTTAAAAATCCAGGTGCCTTCACTTAGTGGGTCTTTCATTGCAGATCAATTAAATCAGAATCTCTGGGGCAGTACCCAGGTGTAAGCTACTTTATAAAGCTCCCCTGCGTGAGGAAAGCCCACCTCGTGGGAGAGAACGCCAGCCCGGCAGTTTCGCACAATATGGTGAGTGTGAGGCTGGGGGTAAGCGGAGGGTCCCTCCCTCCAGGCTTGAGTTGGGGGATAAAGAGGTAGAAAAATGTGCTAAATCTTTCCTGAAAGTTTTATTTAAAGGAAAGTTTAAAAGGAAGGTAAAGACATGGTTTAAATATGGACCCACAAGTGATTTCAAAAAGAGCTGTGGAGGAGAACCTCAGGAGACTGGCTTTCTCCTACCGGAACTCCTGGAGTTCACCCTCCCCGTATACATCTTAATTCTCCGTGTCAGCGGCCTGCAAAGGGCTAGCGAGCCAACACCCAGAGTGGGTAGCATGGCCTTTTGTCTCGTGTTCCTTCATTGGGAATGCCTATTCATACTGTGTCTCAGGGACCTAGAGTTCACACTTCTGTTTTTAAGACGCAGCGGTTCGGGGGCCCCTGGGTGGACTGTCAGTTAAGCGTCTGTCTTCGGGCTCAGGTCATGACTTCTCAGTCTTGGGATCAAGCCCTGCATCAGACTCTCTTCTCAGTGCAGATTCTGCTTCTCTCTCTCTTCCTGTGATCGGTCTTGCTCTCTCAAATAAAAATCAAAATCCTAAAAAAGAGGAAGCTTAGGGATATAACCCACATCTTTCACTGGTCTTCAGGGCCATCCTCTCAACAAAATTTCTTTCTAAGAATTTGATCTTCCTTTCTGTGCTTTGATTGAGAAACTTTTTTTTTTTTTTTTTAAAGAAGGGGATGTTTATATAGTAATTCCTTATTCACGAGCCTCTCCATTTTTGATTCAGAAGTTCAGGTGGGGAGATTTAATGTGAAATATTAGCTGTCTTTACCAATTGCTGTACCCTGTTACCATGCTGTAAGCCAGAAATAGAAGCGACCTGTTTTCAATGACAGATCAAAATTTAGTGCTATGTTGATGGTCCAGAATGAAGATTTTTTGACGCAGTGAATGAAATACATACCGGTGCATTTCTGGTTGTGATTTAGCTGACCAAGTAGTTCAGTTATAATTATATTATTTTTACTCCTGGAGATCATTACTCTGAATGAAAAATGCTTCAGTGTCCAGACTATTAAGATGTGGACAGTGAACATTATTTAAACCAAATTTTTTCTTTCTTTCTGGACTGTTAGCTTTATGAGCATGTGAAGGCTGGAATATGGTTGTTAGCATTTAAAATCAAATGAAAATGTGGAAAGGTTTTTTGAGTTTAAAAAATAAGCTTGACTGTCAGTTATATACTCCCTTCTGTGGCCTCTTGTCCTCTCCTCTCCTCTCATCCCTTAAGCCCCTGATAATGTAATGGGGAGACACGTCTAGTAAATATAGAGTCGACATAAATCTGAGGACATGAATATTATAAAAGGGCATTGAGGAGAAGGGCTGTGGGGAACAGGCTGGAGGGAATTTGTTTATCATTTTTTATGAGGGACAATGCTCCTTGGGATTGAAATATCTTTTAATAGTAAGTGTAGGTCTGATCTGATCTCTGGATCACTGTGTTGTTCTTTGCAAATATTTCCCTGGGCTCTGATTACCAAGGTGTTAGAAGAACATTAAATGTCCTCTAACCCTCAGGTTTAAAAGGCTCAGTGTTTATAAGGGACAAAGATGATATAAATGCCCAAGAAACTGAATAGTGTTCTCATGATGACACTTGGCTGCTTACCGGTCATATAAGAAAGTGGAGATTGTGTTTGTGTTACGAAATCCTTGAATGAATAAACAGTATAAAGAGACCAAGTAGGAGATGAGTGCTATCTCCTCTTTATCACACCTCTAAATGCAATAAAGTGATTAAATAATTCTGTTGGGCAGTGCATTTTAGAACCCAAAGTTAAAACCTAGACTTCATAAGTAGTTACTGAACTAAATCTGAAATGTAAACTTTCAAAAGACTATAATTGAATAGATTTAACCTATATTTATGGAAAGGAGAAATCTCTAGGTGATTATCTTTTTTCTCTTTAAGGACCTTCTTAAACTCTGCAGGTCTTGTATCTGTTGACTTGATTAATGAATATTTTGCTCACTAAAATTGGCCATTAATTATTTCCTTGGGTTGCAGCAAGAATTACATCTTTCAAGTAAAATCTAATTAGCATAATAAGCAGAAAACACCCTGCCAGGTGATGGGGGATTTGGGGAGCTAGTTGGTCACCGTCAGAGACAGCCAGATCACCACTCAGGAAGCAGTACTCGCCATGAGCTAGCTCCCAGCAGTTACATTTAGAGGAAAGAGACCAGATCACCCCAGAATGGGAATTTAGATGAGGTAGCTCTGTGGACTCTACTATTAGGAAATATTACCTTGTGACATATAATCACGATGTCCTCAAATAATTAATCCTCTTACTTTTCATTCATTTATTGATCTTTTTGTAATCACAGTTAACTTGCCTACCTCTTTACTAAGTGCTGAGGGCTCAGAGAAACAGTGCTGGCTTTGAAGAAGCGGTCTGTTGGGAACAAAGACTTTCAAGTGTAATTCATCCTTCTCATAGATTTATGTTCTGAGGCGAATTCTACCAAGTAGTTTCCCAGAATGCTTTGAAGGGGAGGTACCCTTTGTAGTGGACCTCGGAGGATGGCAACAGAAGTGGGGAGGAGAAAGGCTTTCTAGGAGGGAAGGGGGCTGATGTTACAAAGTCTTATCAGCAGAATACTTCTCTCTCCTCCCACCCTCTGATCTCCTACTGGTGCTTCCCACTGGCTAACCTGAGCAGAGGGCAGAGAGTCTGGGTGAACCAGCTCTGGGCACAGGACAGGGCAGAAAAGGGTAGGCAGTGGATCTGGAGAGGTAAACAGATAATCAGAACAGCAGGTGTGGAGCATGAACGAAGTGTGTACAGAGGCTGGGAAGGAGTTGGGAGTTGCTAGAGGGTAGAGAGCATAAATAGAACTAAGGAAGATGAGTTCGGAGCCAAATTGTAAACGACCTTCTATATACTTTACCTAAGTTAGTCTCTTTCTTTCTTTCTTTCTATCTATCTATCCTGTAAGCAATAAAGAGCCATGTTGTGGGTGGGCTTACTGCATTGATATTATTGATTTGTAATTTAGCAAGATTCACATTTTAAAAATCACCATTTGGGACTCATCAGTGGGTCCTAAAATCAATTTACTGGCTTGTCCCAATATTTAAAAAAAAAAAAAAAAAAGAAAGAAAGAAAGGATTTCCACTTGATCAACTTAATTCCTTTTCTCTACCTTCCCTCCCTCACTCCCTTGCCTTCCTCTCCCTTTTCCAAGCTGTTGTGCTTTGCAATATGTTACTGGTAATGAGTTGCAGGATAATGCAATCTTAACTTGTTTTCTCCTAAGTATTTGAGTTCAAAACTCCTATATTTAAAGAAATACGGTTGGGGTCATTAATAAAGAATATCTTTCTATCTTAAAAAAAAATATGTCGGAGTGCATTGCGTGTTCTGAAGTTGAGTGATGTTTTGTGAAGGTTTTGTATATTTCTCTGCGGGGGAGGTGTACTGGTTATACTTTAAAATATATATCCTAGTTTGTGTTGTAGGGTAAATGTCGAGAAAGCACTGAGCTAGACCAGGGGGAGGAGAGGTCGAGCAGGCAGCGTGGCTGTAGACATTCAGCAACTATCATATATTTGTAAAAGTCTATGTTATCTCGACATTCCTTTTTAAAGCCATTCCTTTTAAAATATCTTTATGATATTGAATCCATGTCTAGAGTATTAAACCTCATCTCAAATAAGCCAAGAAAATCCATCAGAGTCTTTGCTTTCCATTTTTCTGAAGCTCAGCTGATAGTAATGTTTACTAAATCCCCGAGGTCTCCTGAGCCCCTCTGAGGAATCCATGGTCTTGCAGTTCCTTTGATAACATTATATAGCATTATGGAGTTTTGTATTTGGCTTGAATGTGTGATAAAAATCATTTGAAGGTGTCTTGGTTTATAAATTGAAAGGCTTTCCCTTTTATCTGTAGAGCAAATTAATTGATCACACTGTTTCCAGTTAGTCATAATGGCTTCTAATAAACTCAGCTGAAAGCTAGCCTGAAAGTATTCAGTCTGTACTTGAAAGGACCTGCGGCTCTTTGGAAAAGCAATTGGAGACTTTCTCGACTCTTCCAGGAGAAATTAATGCAGCTGCATAGCCATGCCCTCTCGAAGCTCCAGGGATGGCAAAGGAACATGAAATTTGATGTTTATACAAATAATTTTGGTCACTATTTTAACGTATAGTTTAAGCCTTCTCTTCTCCGTGCGGTATTTGCTAGAGAGACTGACAAGTATGTGGCTGCACTGAGTTATTCCTGTTGGAGAAGGAGTAACTCCAAGGCCACCTTAAGTTGGCAGCTGGAGGCAGAGCCTTGGAGGTTATTGTAACAGTTCAGTTAAATGCAGGATTCTCCCCTCAAGCTTGTGGAGGTAATGGTGTGCTGTCCTCTCCATTTCACAGGTAAGGGAACTGGCTCAAAGCCATAGGTTAGAAATAATTTGAACTAGCACTAGAATCTGTATCTTCTGATTCTAAATCTGTGTTCTTCAAGATCAGGCACCCCAAAGGAGTAACTGTATAGGAAATGCGGATGTAGGAACTACAGTGAAGCCTGTGTCACGGGTCTTGGTTTCCATCAAAATTTGTCCCTGTGTTTCATTCCAGTGCTTCCAAAGCATGCCAGTGCTTTTCTCCACGGAGCATTTGTGGTGGTGGTGGTGTTTTTTAGTGGGGGATGGGAGGGAAAGCCACTTAGAGATTTTAATTTGAGGGCATTGAGCCTGCCGGCTACCTCTCAGTAGAGCACGAGACTCTTAATTTGAGAGCACTGATACTGAATAGTGTGCTAGACAAGGTGGCGGTCAGGGTCCATGGCATGCTCTTGGAAATCAGACTGGATCTGAAGCCTCATCACCTAGCTTTGTGACCTGGATCTTTTCTGAGCCTTGTGTTTTCCTTTGGGAAAGTGATGGGGGGATCTTTCCTTTGCAGTGTTCTCATGACGACTGCCCATTCCATATTGATTCATGCTAGAGATATGGCAGAGGGCAATGATACCTTTATGATCAGTTATTGTTACTTAAAAACAATTTATTGTTGGGGTGCCTGGGTGGCTCAGTCAGTTAAGTGTCAGCCTTCGGCTCAGATCATGGTCTCAGGGTCCTAGGATTGAGTCCCGCATTGAGCTCCCTGCTCAGTGGCAAGTCTACTTCTCCCTCTTCCTCTCCTTCCTCCCCACTACTTATGCTCTCTCTCTTAAAGTAAATAAAATCTTAAAAAAGAAAAAACCAATTGTTCGCAAATGTAGTCCGCAATGTAAACACTAAATGTTTTCAGACCTGAAAGCCAAAAAGAATAACAGTAATAGCTGTGATTTATTAAGTACTTAGCATGTACCAGCCACTGCGCTCTGTGTTGTATATGGTTTATCTCTCATAATCCTTAGAATAACCTCATAATGTGTAGGAACTGTGAGTCACTGTCATCCCTATCAGAAAGCTGAGATGGGCTGAGAAACTTGCTCAAATTGCACAGTAAGCAGCAAACTGTGCCTGTAGGTACCGTATTATATTGCCTGTTTAAAGAAAGTAAGCCTTATTAAAAAAAAAAAAAAATGCAGCATTAAGTCCACAGTTGCTTCGCCGAAGTCTTTCCACAAAAGCCAAGGGTGCCAGGAGCCATCTGCTGGGTGCCCGGACCTTCCCAGGCACTCAGATTCACAAAAGGAATCTTGTGGACTCACAGGAGGGATCTGAGTTACCGCCCAGCATGCACCCTGACTCATTGGCAAGTAGAATGAAGGCAGAGCCTTCACAGAATAGGGGAAAAATGAATCCGCCACAACTTCATCACCTCTGTGGCCGGTGAACCTGCAGTCTGGGCAAGGAGGCTGTGGTGTGCATGATCCCATAGCCAGCCAGCCAGGGCTCTGCAGCTCTGACCTTGAGCCATGTGCGCGTTCTCGCTCTTTTCTAAAGCACTGACTGATTCTGCTTCCCTGGGAGATGAGAAGTGATGAGGGTGATTCCTCTTGCCAAATCCTAGACTTAACTGGCTTCCAAAATACAAAACTAATATTCTTGGTTGTAAGCTGGTTTGTAACTGAGGTGAGTAAGAACAGCACAGGAAAAACCACACTAGTTCAGCCAATCTGAATTATGGGAAAATCTGAGCCACAGAATAGTTCAAGTGATGCAATCTTATTTATTTTAGGACCACACTGGGAAGAAAATCAGTGACCCCCCCCCCCCCCAAAAAAAGTTCCTAGTCAGTGGTCTTATCAGGATGTCTTAGGAACAGATGAAAACCACTCACAATTCAAGGGTTGTTGATAATTGGTTGGTTGTGGTTTGGTTCTAGAAATACTTAAGAATCTTTACCTGTCTCTATAATTATTAAGCTTAACACTTTTCTGTATAGGAAGTAAGAGGGGAGATCAGATCTCCAAGTGAAGTCTGAATTTCAAAGGTTTTACTGGATGTTGGATTTAGTTATAAAACCTTTAAGTCACTTTCAATAACTCCTTGCTAGTTTCACAATGCCTTTTTAGCTTGGAAAAAAACAATGCAAACTGTTTTGTTCAATGACTTTACCAACCAGTTAATTTTCTTCTCCCTTTCCTGGTTTCTAAGCCTTCTTGGAGTCATATTAATGATTGTCCACCCTGGTGACGTAATAGAATTTTAGAAATGGATCCTGGGCATCTGAATTTTACACTAACATGCAGTTCTGGTTGAGAACCACTGGTCTCTAGGTAATTGGGTGTTACAGAAATGAAACCAAATGATAAGTTGCTTATAGGACCTGTAGGCATCAGGTCTCAGAACTCCAGCAAGAGGGTTTCTTCTCAGCTTGGGAAGACCTTTTCCAATTGGCTCACCTCTGCATTTATTTCTGTCATTTCTCCAGAGCCCTTGAAAGTATTAAAATCACAAAGCCTGTGTAAGCAGTGAGTGATTCCTACACGTGGCAGAAGAGCAGATATTTTCTGATTATAAGATGATTTTTATTGCAGATCAGTGTAAGTCAAATCCTCTCAAGTCTGGTCTCCTTGATAGCTGGGACCTTTTTGGGGGGAGGGAGAGGTCTTCAGTGCCTAGCACCCAAAACCTGACATCTGTTTGGCCTTCTGTAACTATCAGTTATTATTTTAATCTTGCTTTCCTAATTGGGGTTCACTTCCTTATCAGCTTTTTTCTCCTGTAGAATCCAAGCTTGTCCCAAATTTATATTTTGGTCAAGGGAGACAGAATGAAATTTCTTCAGGTGCAGATGGGAGAGATGTCACGGTGGATGTAGGTTTCAGGTGAATGCAATTCAGGGTGTCAGAGCTGCCCTTTAAAGAAAAAAAAATTTTTGGCAGGTGGGGGTGGGATGGGTTACAGGGGGGTGGGGGGTTGGGGGGAACAAATGGAACAGATCTGCATTAATAAATATTCAGACTGAGTCCCACTCTTATGTCAGTGTTTGTAGGTGGTGTTATTACATGTAGTATTG
Source organism: Mellivora capensis (assembly GCA_004024625.1). Lineage (NCBI taxonomy): Eukaryota > Metazoa > Chordata > Mammalia > Carnivora > Mustelidae > Mellivora > Mellivora capensis. The sequence goes on along the minus strand of PISX010000244.1, from coordinate 159,181 downwards.
GGTATTGGGAGTTGTGCACACTCTAATTTTTCACTTTAATTGCTTGCCTGAGAAGATCCTGACAGCTTCAAAGGTTACTGCTGGTTGTATTGTTCATAACTCAGAAGTAATATGCTTGTGCAATTTGCTTCATTATTGCCCACTAATAACCAATTCTGAAGAAAGTCCTAAAGCCACCAAAGGAGCTATAATTTGACACGATGGTTTCCTCCTCCTCTTTCTCCTGTTCTTTATTCCAGTTTAAGAGTGAGCCACAGATGGTGTGTTGATGCAGGTATGATTTTACTCTGATTTTCTTTCCGTGGGTTTTATATGATAAATTCTTAGATTTTTCTTAGACTCCACCCCCACCCCCAAAAAGGGGATCAAGACAAAAAATATTTAAGTTTCACGTTAGAACTTCAGGTCCAACAAAACAAACTAACATTCCAGTTACTTAGTGTTCTGGTTGGCTTGGTTTGGCTACACACGACTCACTAAAACCCTTAAACTTAAATGGCTTCAGGGGAAGAGTGTATTTCTCTCACTTTCAAGCCATCCGTAGGTGGTCAGTCCAGGAGTGGTATGGGGCTTCCCAGGATCAGGGATCCAGACTCCGCCATGTCCAATTTCCATTCCCAAGATTATCTCCAATCCAAAGTAGATTCGGGAGCTGCGGTTGTTCTTCCAGCCAGCAGGAGGGAAAATTACCCCAAAGGAAGGGGCATGCGTCTAAGGAGGCTTCCCAGAAGCCTTGTATCTTACTGGCTGGGACGTAGTCACATTGCTGCACCGGGCATGCTGGGAAAGGTAGACTTCTACCAGACAGCCATGTGCCTAATCACTGCGGAGGAAGGACAGGAAAGGACGATTGGATGACAGCCAGCAGTTTTCTGCACCCTGTGTGAATGACACGGTCTTAGGTTTTCTCTGCATCATTCTGCCTCTGACTATAAAATGGAGATAATCTATAACAGTTCAGAATTTGATTGCAAAACACTTCATGGGCTGAAGAATTGAGTAGTAGCTACATATAACATTGCTCATTTAATCCCTCATTTCAGCCCTAGGGCAAAAGTACTCTCTGTACCAACATTTTAAAAAAATATTTATTTATTAGAGAAGAGTGCAAGCTGGGGGAGGGGCAAAGGGAGACAGAGAGAATCTCGAATATAACCCCTGCCCAATGCCGGATGTGGGCTCTGTCTCACCACACGGAGATCACAACTTGAGCTGAAACCAAGAGTCGGACGTTTGACCAACTGAGCACCCAGGCGCCCCATACCTTTATCAACATGTTACAGATGAAGAAAACCAAGACTTAAAGAGGTTTTATAGGTAGTATTGAACTGAGGCAGTTTGACTTGTGTGGGGTCACATTATAAATCCTAAGCAACACCAAGAAGTGGGAGCAGGGCTTCCAGTGAGAGGGCAGCTGCAAGAGGTAAGCCTTAGAGACTCAGGTACCAGATCCTGTAACCCACGGAACCCTGGGCCCTTTGTGACTCTGTACCCCCAACCCCTGCTACACTTTCCTGTGAAATTTACCAATTCCTGGGTTTCTAGTGCAGTACAACCTCTGGCTTTTCTTCATACTGGCTAGGATTTCTTTATTCCTCAGTCCTCAGTCTGTGAGGTAGGTCCTCATCCATGCTTACTGATTAGTTGGCTGAGTGATATGATAAATTTTTAGTCAGTTGGGTTTCTACTCTTTATCATTGTTCTGAGGGACTTGCTCTGGTTCAAGGGCCTGCTGGAATGTGTGGCTGCCTGATGGGGATCCTCAACACTTGGTCTCTGTGTGTATCATGACTCCTTTATCTCTCTTGCTTTGAGGGCCAGGCTTCTTGGTTCTGCAAAATGTCTCCCCACACATCAGAAGCAGACCTCCCTTTCTCGTCTGTCAAACTCTTTTCACTTTCTAGTTACTTCCTTACTTCTGATAAGGAGGCACTCAGATCTGTAACATAGAAAAATTAGGTCTTTCCATTTCGACTTTCACTGGATTTTCTGTTTTTGTCTTCTACTTTCTCCTCCGTTCAACACCCCACCACTGGTGATTTTCCTAAAACCCAGACCTATTGGTTGACACCATCAGCCACGCTCCATTGTCTATAGCAGTAAGTCTGAACTCTGCCAAGCATTTCAAACCTTCTAGGATGTGGGCCCGGTTTGAATTGCAAGACCCTTCTCGCAGAGTTCCAGCCACACTGGATGTCTTGCCCCTCTTCTGCTTCTGTTCATCTGCTCAAACTGTTTTCTATTCTGACTCACCATTTTCTTGCCTTTTCTGACTAGAGATGTAGTTCAAAGCTCATGTAACATTTTATTTTGAGAAGTTTCTCTGAGTCTCAGAGAATCATGTTTTGTTTCTACAGAAATTAGTAGGATTCTCTCTATCGGCATACATCACAGTCTGTCTTGGAGTGTTATTAACTGCAAATTGTGTCATTTTTCTTGCTCAGTTGTGGATCTACTGACTTAGAATTTCCCTTGAGCAACTAGCATATGGCAAGAATTCAGTATGTCTTTCTTGAAACGAATTCTATTTCTTTGTTTCCATAAAGAAAGAGCTCTTCTCTAAGTCCAAAGGACCTCTTATATCCTACTTTTGCCCCTTCGTAACAGCCTTTTGGCCTCCTGATTCAGATAATAGAAAATAACAAAAATTATCATCTACTGGTAACAGTAGCAACAGCTCCATTTCTCATAACGTTCATGTCCCTCTAAAGCAGGAGTTCTCCATGTTGGCACTAGTGACATTTTAGGCTGGATGATTCTTTGTTGGGGGGTGAAAGAGAAGGGCAGTGCTGTCCCCTGTGCACATCATAGGACATTTAAGCAGCATCCCTGTCTTCTACCCACTAGGTACCAGGAGCCCGTACCCCTCGTCTCCAGACATGGCGCAGCATCCCTGATGTGGGCAAGGTATAAATTTGCCCACAGTTGAGAACCACTGTTTGAAAGTTCCTCCATAAATATTCTATAACGAATGAATATTGGCCCTACAGCTTTTCCGTAGTACCTGTAGTCTTATCGCCTGTACTTTCTGCTTCAAACTTAATGCCGTTTTTAGATTCCCTAACCTTACCTATGAATGACTCCCTCTGCCTCTCTCCGGTTAAAACCCAACTCTGTTCCCATTCATCAGTAAGTCCTTCCCAAATTAACCCTATCTGCACCCCCATTCTAATTTTGCATTATTTTGTTGCCCTCTGAACATTTGCAGGTATATTTTTCATGTAACTGTCTCTGTATACTGGTATGGTCATTTTACATGCATCTGTTTTCCTCTCTTGTCTGTCTGACTCTTATAGTCGAATTGTCTGAGCTGGATGCTTATCTTCACATCTTTTTGTGTTACACATATCCAGGGCATGCAATGATATGTTCAGGATACATCCGAACGCACAGTGGTTATTTACAGAGCACCGGGCTCACGGTGTGTGGTATCTAAGGACTGGTCCCCTAAGGAGCTTCCGTTTTGATGGGGTGTTTAAACACATTTGCAAATATGTACAGCACAACAGATGGTGGGGGTAACATATAGGCCAATGGGTTGGAGGATGGGTAGGATTTCCTTCGGTAAATAGTCTCAAGCAAAATGAATGGAGGTGTCGTTGCATAAACGGTTCCCTCCCAGCCTTGAAGAAAGGACTTCATTTTTTTTTTTTAAGATTTTTATTTATTTATTTGACAGAGATCACAAGTAGGCAGAGAGGCATGCAGAGAGAGAGGAGGAAGCAGGCTCCCTGCTGAGCAGAGAGCCCGATGTGGGGCTCGATCCCAGGACCCTGGGATCATGACCTGAGCCGAAGGCAGAGGCTTTAACCCACTGAGCCACCCAGACACCCCTGAAGAAAGGACTTCTTGTGGAAGAAAGAAAGCCTCATCCTTTTCTCTTGTTCCCTAGCCTTGCCCACCAGCAGCTATCTTCTCTTCCAGATGCCTGCTTATTAAAGGCCCTTCCATTGGCCAAGGGTGTCATAGACGCTCCTTAGTGCTCTTCTGTGTGGCATACTACTTGGATCCATCACCAGGTTCATTTCTACGGAAAGTAGATATGTGGGTCTATGTGTACACACACACACCTGCGTGAAGGATTAAAGGGGACCAAGCTTTGGCCTCCTTACTCCTGTTTGAAAGAATTTTAATGTGTAATCCTAGCACCCAAGTCTCCAGGGCTGCTGTATACAGAGGGACGGGTTGTGTGCACTTCACAGGCATACCTGGTGGTCACGATGGTCTCTGGCCGGTCCCTTTGTCCCAGGTACCAAGGTGAGAGCTTTGGTGGATAAATAACAGTCTGTCACCATCAGAGAGTAGGGACGGATAGTGTCCTAGATGTCAGGCCTACGCATCTCCCACTTAGGGACAAATAGCTGTGACTCTCAGGGGGTCTTCAATGACCTTAGGAATTTGATGTGTTGGTAAAGAGTTAGAAAGCATCCCAGTCAGAACTGTGTATTTATAATAACTTGAACCCTCTGGCCATGCCCGAAACTGGGAAGGCTACAGCATGTCATGTTTGTGTATGAATCAGCCTCCTAGAGCATTGTCCAAATGGTCAAAAAATGTTTATCTACTCACTTGTAGGGGAAAACAGCTACAAATGTGAACACGAATGCTTTTCTTTATTAGGTGGTGTTATTGTGCTATACAGTGTTCCTGAGTTTTAGATATTTAACTCATAAAGTTTACAACAACACTTAAGTGCATCTGGATTTCACATTGAATTTGGGAAGGCAAGACTCTCACTGTAATTTCCACTGACTGCCCTGTAATGGAAATTATGGCTTGGGAAAAGTTTCAAATGACGTGTCTATAAACTAAGGAAAAGTTGATCCACTCAAAGGCTGGTTATGCGCAATTGTAGGATTTTTTTTTTTTTTAAAGGACCATTCCAACAAGAAATGCTTATTTCAGCAGCTAAAGTAAACTAGCCATGAATTAAAAGTTGCTCTTTGTAAATTGTAGGTTCATCAAATTGTGTCCTGACAGTGGAGTGAATGTTGAAACAGAACTATGCCGGGCTTTTTAAGAAAGCTACCAAGATTGTCTGTGTGGGGTCCAGGGCTAGAACAGATAGTAGAAATGAGTTGACTTCAGAGGATGAACAGCCTTTTGAAAGGTCAGAATGCTGACCTACTGGCACTCAGGATGTTGGTCTTCCGGTCCTAACCCTGCCACTCACTGGATTTATGCGAGCAGCCATGTCACTTGACCTCCCAAGTCTGTTGCTCTGCTGTAGTGTCAGATCTCCCTCCTCCACCATTGTTACTGAGTATCCCGTTCATCTTCACGACTTTCCCTCAAGTGTCCGATGATCCTTCCTTGGCTGTTCTTGGCTGCCATTTAAGACCGAAGCAATAGAAGGCTCATGGGCGGCTCTGGACGGAGGCACAGATGAAGCTTGTTGACCATGGATGTAACTGCGGGGGGGTCATTGAACCAGGGAATTACCAGAAGTCAGCATCAGTGGTGTCTTTGCTGCGCCCACATAATCAAAGGAATCCTCTAACTGCCAGTGTTCTTGGAAGCAGTGGTAGTAAGCATATTTCTGCTTTCCTCCCCTTTCCAGCCCTGGTCTCTCCCTTCTCCTCCTCTGCCATGTTTGGTTTCCTGGTTCAGTGTCTCTGGCTAATCAACCGTTTAAACATTCTTCCGGTTTTCTGCTCTGAATTTCCCCTTCCTTGCCTTCGCCTCCGTTGGCACCTCCAAGCCAGAGCTGCTCAGGGCTTCCGCAGCGGGTTCACCTTCCAGCTCCCAGGTCTCCCCAGCTATAGCCACTCCAGGGGAAAGTAGACTTGCTTCTACTCTCTGGTCACTTTCCATTCCTGCAGGACTTTTCCGTCTTCCGAAAGCCTGCCTGAAATCACTGGTCTGCTGACGTCTCCCCTTCTTCTGTCCCCAGGGAGTTTTCTTGTTTCTACTTTGTTGGGGCCTGGGATGGTGACAGCAGCCAATGCCCTTGATCTGTTTGCCATGGTTGACCAGAAGTTCCACTTTCTGGCCCTACGGTGAGCGTACACATTCAGTAAGTGTGTATTTTCCTACATGTGAGGCACTGGGCTGAGCGCCAGGGAGGTGAGAGAACATGAGACAGTTCCTCACCCCAGAGAAGTGTGGAAGGGGGAAAATCTACACCCAGAGGATTCCTCTATGGGGAGTGAAATAAAGGCAGGGTGCTGGCAGTGTAGCGGTACAGAGAAGGGGATGTGGTGAATGCAGCCAGCAGCGTTGTGGAAGGCCACACTGAATAAACTAACATCTGTGGTTTTAGGAGTTCAGCTATTAGGAGAAGACTGAGAACAGACTGTGCCCATTAATTATTACGGAGTCAGTCCAAAGGAAAGTGGTGTATCCAGCCCGGATCTTCAAAACCCTACATCTGACTGGGTGGGCCTTTGCCTCTCAAGGTCTTCCAGCCCTGCCAGTCGCCCAGTGCCTGCCCACCCACGTCCTCTCCACCTCTCACTGCTACTACACACTGAGGAAAGAGCCTGGCGTTGGAAGGACACAGAATTTGAAGAAAGCCTTCTCTGGGGGGACATGTATCCTCTCTTCCCCAACTGCTCCCTCTCAGCCTGCAAATAGCTCATTGCTAACAGAGGCCTCATTAGTCTTGTTGAGAGGTAGGACAGCTGGTTTTTCACTTTCTTAAATTTATAAGTAATTCAGGCCTATAAAATCCTAACAGTGTAGGCTAGCTAAGGCATAGCCAAATCCCATGAGCTTATTAATTACCCTCTGTTAACCCAGCAAACGACCTTGATGGTTTTCATTTTGGCTTGAAGATAGTACAACAAAAGGTTCAGTGTGTGTCACAAATCCTCTTGGTTGCCATTGGTTCCCAACACCAGAGACAGCAGAGCTGAGGAGCATGAGCCTGGCTGACTGGGGCGGCCTTTCCCTGGTCATGTTGCATTCCCACTTCCTCTTGAGAAGGGTCTGAAAGCTGTCCTCTCCTTGTCTCTCCCATCTGCCGTGCCTGTCCCCCTGCTGCACCTGAGAATTCCTGGGAGCTAGTGCTGTGACGTTGAGCCCTTTGCCATTCAGTTGAGTCTGTGAAGCGTGAGTCTCTAGGACCCCGCGAGTTACAGAAGTCTTCCATTTCGTACCCGTGTGTAGTCCTTACAGTACGCCTGACCATTCAAGCTTCTCGCCTGAGGGGGCAATGCCAGAAGAGGCACGTTGCCATCTATTTTAGAAGACGTTTTAGAAACTGAAGCAAGCTGACAGGGTTTTATCACTGGGGGTCTGATAAATCTTAACGTTTGAACTCTCTTAGCCTTCAGTCCCCTTGAAATCTGTGAGCATGCAAGGGGTGGCACGAGGCAGAAAACCAGAATCTCTCTGTGCTTTTTTTGGCTCTACCCTGCCCCGCTGAAAAAGTGTGGGTCTGTCATCTTCTCACTTCTTCTTAGTCCTCTAAAAGCGGTGGAGAGCGGTTCTGTGTGGCCACAGCCAGCCACATGAGAGGAGGGCTTGCTGCCCTGCCGGCTGCCGGCTTGAGGAGCATCCTGCGGCCATGAAAAAAGTCAAGCGTTCCCGCCCCACAGGCCACGGATCCGGCGGGCTTTTCTCTGGTGGAATCCGTGGTAGCTGATGTTCCAGTTTCAGGTTTTTATTGGCACCGTAAACAAGCGAGAGAATCCGTGGTAGCTGATGTTCCAGTTTCAGGTTTTTATTGGCACCGTAAACAAGCTGTCTGGGACACTGTGGGCTCCAGCCGTTGCCATTCAGATCCCGTTTCGTCCTGTCCAGACCATTTCTCCGTGGCATGGCACATGGTAGAAGGAAATTCTTTTTGTGGAATGCAGTAATCTCCAGCGGCTAGTGTTACTCTCTCCAGCTCACTCTGACCGTGGACGCCCGTGTTCCTGAGGGGCACGTCATCGTCCCGCTGTGAAAATCCTCGTCTCTTGTTGCTCTAATCCTTTCCTGTAGGGAGTTTCTAGCAGCAGGCAGTCCCTTTTCTGTCAGGGAGGGAGAAATAATAAAGGCAGCTATTCGCCTTGTACTGAATGTGAAGTGCTCACCGGCATCATTAAATCCATAAAATGGTGAGTCACGCTCACGGCACACCAGTCAGCCAGGAAGCAAGGGACAGGGCTGATGTTTATTTGCAACCAGCAGCTGATGCCGTCCCTCCGGTAGCACTTGTGTAGACCCTCTCCTGGTTTGTGGGCACCAAGTGCCTGATTTCATTTTTAAGAACTTGAAGCTTTAATGAATGTCCTCAAGGTTGCCCAAGGAAACATTTAATCTGAAAAAGATGTTGAGAGCTTGGTGGACGTCTGTCTGGAAGTCCTGCTTTCTTGTGGTTGCCAGAATGGACATTCTAGAAAAAGAGAATCTTGCTTGTGGTGCTGCCAGACAGGTCTTTTTGTCATCGAGCGGGTGGCATTTAGAAGCTTCTGGAAGTCCATTTCACTACTGCTCATTTGAGGGTATGTGAGCATTCAGTCTAGCATAGGTTATAGAAGGTGGCGAAACAAAGGAAGAAAACAGTATTTCAGTACCTTGCTTTGTGGCTAGAATGCAAACATAGTGAAAAATCACAGGGTGTAATTTGTGTGGATGTCAGTGGCCAACACCATTCATTTGAGCATCCAAGAACTAAAGGATTTTATATAAGGTATTCTCCCCCTTCCCCAAAGAGGCATTGGAGTGTGAAGAGGAAAAGAATAATATAAATGTATGTCTGTGTGTATACCTCCTCACACACCTGGTAAAAGAAAAGTCAAGGTGGCTTAGAGAAGCAGTATCTAAAATAGTTGAGAACTTCTATAACTTGGAAATAAAGGAAAGCTTCTGAGGATGATTTGTGGGGGAAAAGACTGAGCCTCAATTACAAGAATAAAGGCAACAGTGGAAGATATAAAAATGTTTATTGGCCTCCTAACTCTTTTCCCCTTTAAACACACACTTTAGACTCGGAATGGTGGCTCTTTCAAAATAATACACGTTATGTAATCATGCACCAGATGGCTCTCAAGGAACAGGCTTTCGTGAGTCAAGTTCAGGCCCTTGTCTCAAAAGCTAACGGCCTCCATCAGGCGCTCTACCTGAGGTCAAAGTCTCTTGTGATCAGAAATTTTCCACATAGACCTTTGCAATCATTGCCTTGTTCTTTCTTATCTTCCTCTTCATTCTGATGGTTTTTGTTTCCAATCTCTTGTTTCTTACCTTGTTAAGCACCTACAAAGACCTTGGAGGATTGGTCTGTCAGTCACCATTTGCACACATGGCTTGCCCAGCATTCTGATGGACCATTTGGGGGATAAAACACCTTTCCCTGGTGGGCATTGTTCTGCTGACTCCTCTCTAGCAAACAGGGCACAAAGCATTCCTCAGAAACACAGATATGTTGTGGGGTCTCAGTAAACTTAGACGAGTGTAAAGAAAGGTTGTATTTAAAAAACTAAGTTTCCCTTGAAGAGTGGTTTCCAGTATGTAGAGAACCATGGGTTGCATCCGTAAGGCTAGCGATCTGCGAACAGCCTCAGTTGCATATGTAATCATTGCAGGAGGGGGAGGAAATGCTGAATTACTGATCCGTTCTCACTCTCCCTGCCAAAACCTTGAGACCCGACTTGATGGGGCCAATCAGAGAATCTTTGTCTCTTGTTTCAGAATTTGGCTTTCAAGGACCTGCAGTGGCAAAGACCCAGGAAGCGGGATTTCTGAATAGTAGGTCTCTGAAATTCTTGGCATAGGGAAAACAATAAAGTGAACATGAGAGTCTTAACTTTAACACCAAGAATAAAATTGCCACTACGGCCTAGTTTTAGTCTGGGAGTCAAAAGCATTGTAAATTGATTTTTATGCTATCCTTTTTGCCACCCGTGCTCTCTGCCACTGTGCCTGCTCCCCCCCTCCCCTCACCTGTTAATGTGCTTTGGAGTTCGTGTATCTTACATCGACCACGTGCCGTATACACTTCCTATACAAAGGCGCTTGAAACAACATCTGTCATGACATCAAAGAAGGTGTTATTGCCAAGTGCAGCTGGAAGAGTTCTAATAACGAGATGGTTTTCAATGAGGTTATAATGAAATCTGTGTGAAGTGTCTGAGCCTTTTTCTAGGAAAATGAAAACGTGTGCAGCTCTCCCCCTTTATAGTCTTCTTATATAAACATTGCTTTTGCATGTGTTTAGTGCAAGCACTGCTCCAGGTGAGAAGCTTGAGAATGCATTTCTAGTTGTGAAAAGTGCATTTTGCCTGGGTGCCGTGTTGGAGAGGCCCCATCGGCGAAGGTTGCTATGGTGTTGAAACTGCGCTCTTCAGGGGGGAAAGCCCATCTGATGAATGTGGTATTTGTAGATTCTGAACCAGCATGAGAATTCCTGATTGGGAGTCTAGAAAAAGTTATAATAAACTCATTATACAATTAAAAAGGAGAGGAGCTGCCCTCCAGAATGTAAATCCAAACCCAGAAAAGTATTCAGTGGGCAAGAACAATACTCCGTAGGTTTTCAAATTGATGGGAGCTTTCCAACGGCAACTAATTTGTTCCAGCATTCAAGTGAGCATAATTAACAGAGACTTTCTTTCTTAGGTCGATTACCCTCCAAAAACCATGCCAACATTGTAACTGTAAGCAGTGAAAACCAATATTTATGAGGGGGATTGTGCAAGAGTTTGTGTGACAGATGGACATTTTATCACTGTTGATGTTTGGAATTCCCTTGAAAAGTAATGTAATATCTTGTTATTTATGAATGAATGAACAAATGATGGTGCTTTTGCTGCCTGGGTTTTCTTTAAAAAGAGGAATGTTAAATCTTTTTCTCTGTTAGCCCTTATTTCTTTATGTGAGGCACCCTCATATATTCTGATGCAAACGCTGAAAAATCATAATTGTGTTTTTATTACAGATACAGATCCACGTGTTTTAGAAAAACAAGAATTACAGCAGCCAACCTATGTTGCCCTCAGTTACATTAATAGGTAAGCCATTTTCAGAATTTATAGCAACTTCGTATTTTTGCTCTACCCTGCCGTATCTGCCACATGCTTATTTTTTGAATGTATCTTTTTAACAGAGTAGAAAAAATTGTTTGCTGTCTTAAAATATTGAACATGTACCTCTATACAGAATTTTCATGTTTCTCTGTTGCAGAGGTGTAGGTCTGTATTCTCTGTGCATATGGCTGAAAACACGACGGATTTATAAGCTCATTCTAGAAGTATTTTGTAGGCAGAGTTAGTATATGCTCTTTTGACTTCATAGGACAGTTTGAGAGATTAGTGGATTTATGTTTGAAACTTTAAAATCCTGGGGTGAAGAAGTATTTTATGAATTCAGAACATTGTTGGAATATCAGAATATATCAGGATATAACAAACTGAAATAATAACAGTTATTTAATAGTTCATTTTTCGTAAAAAACATTCTTAGCAACCGGCCCCATCTGTGCAGCATAACATGAGTTTTTACTGAAACTGAACATGTGAGCATGACTTGAGGGAACACTTAGAACTTGATCTATCAGGTCTGAAAGAGGACTTGGTGTTTCAGCCAACTTAATTAAGGACGCCGTGATTTCTGGAGACAACCTAAGATCAACGTATGTTAAGAAAACCCACACCCCCAAAGAGAAAAAGGCAAAGCAAAAGCAAGATTGGCTTTTAATGAGAATGAAAAACTCTGCTCATAATTCAGTGCATAAATTTCTATCAACTGTCCCTTTTTTTATGAGGCAGAGATTGGTTTCTGTCTCTCTCGGTACCAGAACTGAGTGAGGTTCAGGGTCTGAAGTAGAGAACTGGGAATGAATTATCTGTACTGTTCCGTTTTGAGGCGTTTTGGGGGAAAACTTACTTAAATCTTTGGAGAGCTTTGAGTTGGAGTTGCCTTATTCCATTTGAGGTTCTTTTATAAAGCATGTTTTTAAAATGATTCATGAACATAAACCTCTATCTGCATATTGACTCTGGATTTCCTGCTTACCAGTCTTGCCCGGAAGTGAAGTGAAGAATCTGCAGGGACTCCCTGCCCCTCATTTTTAAGAACACTTGAAATAGAACACCTTCAGAATCACTTCTGATACACATGAAGGTGTACGTACTTACCTGGATTTCTCACAATACCCGTTTCCGGTGATAAACGTGGGTTTTGAAAAGTCCTTGATTACACATTAGAATTATGTGTATGTGATATGTTAACCTACTAATACTGGGCAAGAGGATCAATAGGCTTATAGATTAACTGTGGCATTGAATAGGGATTTTGAGTAGTGCAGCTACTGTGTTTTGGGTACAGTGCTACCTGTGTGTATTCAAATTCCTATAATACCAAACCTTATTGTGCTAAGAATCTGACATTTCCACATTCAGTCGTGTTCATATTGCCAGCTATATAAGCAGCAGGGGTTCTGCTCACCAAAGAAATACTCTGCCAGGTGTGACATGGGACTATAAAAGAAGATGAAGAATAGGGACAAGGGCCACACACAAAAAACCACGAGAGCACTTGAATCAAGTAGGATAGTTGCATAAACTATGCAGTAGGCTAAGCCTGAATCCCAGAGAATCTTGGCGTAGGAAAAACAACAATGTGAACATGCAGTTCTTAACTTTGAATTCGCCACATCCCGGCCCAGATGACGCAGAGTAGATCTTTGAGGGGATGGGTGGGCTTGCTGCTGGTCTTTAGGTGAAGAGAAGGATTGCATATGGAGACTTGCCACGTAACTAACAACCTTTCTCACTCGATCCATTTGTGGTTGGTATTCCGTTGGTAATGTAGTACTTAACACGTGTTAGGCACTCTGGATATTGTAGTGATGGATAAGCACCTACTAAATGAGAGAGCTGAGCCATGGCTAGCTCTGAGGAGGAAGCCAAGTCTGGCCACAGGGAGAGAGAGGCTTAGGTCCCTTAGATGTTGGAATTTACATGAGGAGAAACGTTGAAGGGAAACATTGAAACTCACATGAAGCCCGTACAAGATTCAAGAAAAGAGTAATAAGGGTTAGGGAACTGGAGAGAAAGTCAGCTTGACAGCAATATCCTGAACACAGCAGAAAAGAGTACTAATAAAAATAAAGTTGAACAAATAAAAGATTTTTTTTTTCCCCTCCAACCTCAGGGGAAAATAGTCTAATTTTGCTGAGCAGTGAAGACGGAAAAAGAATATTTTTCTGGTCATGTATCTGTTTATACAACTCTAATGTACTTTGGACATCTCAAAATTGAGATGAAACTTCCTTTGGCAAGAACGTTGCCAAACACTGAGAGCAACAGAGTTTGGGTCCTCAAATGGAGCTAGCTTTTTGGATTCTAAAGAGAACTGAGTGGAAATTGGAGCCTTTACCTAATTTAAATTGCTTTACTCTCTTGAACACAATGTGTTGGACAAACCTTTAATTCCTTGAAAAGCGCGTCTGTTACAACACCTGAGCAAATTTTAAAATATAAATAGTTTAATGAGAACGAGAGAGACTGAATGAATTAGGGTTGTGGGAACAGTTTGGGGTGGGGGAGATGGATATGAACTTTAAGGATAGACTGCTCTGTTAATTTTGTGATATGAGGAACAATGATACATCCATGTAATGGGAAATTTAATTACTGAGTCTGTATAATATTCATATACCTGGGAAGTATAAAGGTCAAGAGGAAAGGCTACAAGATTTTGAATGAGAGAGACTATAGAAGAAATAATAGAGGCGCCTGGGTGGCTTAGTTGGTTGCGCGTCTGCCTTCGGCTCGGGTCATGGAGGTCCTGAGATTGAGCCCCGCGTTGGGCTCCCTGCTCAGCGGGGAGTCTGCTTCTCCCTGTCCCTTTGTCTCTACCCCCTGCTCACCACTCAATGTTCTGTCTCTCTCTCCTCAAATAAAATCTTAAAAAAATATATTAGAGCAAACATAACACTTATGCTTTGAGCTCTGTGCTAAACATTTGTTTTTAAAGATTTTATTTATTTATTTATTTATTTATTTAACAGAGAGAGAGAGAGAGACAGAACAAGCACAAGCAGGGGGAGTGCCAGAGAGGGAGGGAGAAGCAGGCTCCCCACCGAACAGGGAGCCCGATTTGGGGCTTGATCCCAGGACCCTGAGATCATGACCCAAGCCGAAGGCTAGGCAGAGGGGACACAAAGAGACCTAAAGATCAGAGTATATTGCCATGCTGTAGATAACTGGAGGGTAGCAACCTAATAAAAACAGTAGGAAACAGCAGGAGCTAAACCTGCCAGGAGAGAGGTGATTGATTGGTAGCTGCTAATGATACATTGCAGCCCCTAGAGCAATTTGAGTGTGGCAGGAACATCCTACTGGAGCAGGCCTCCATGGTCCTGGGGAGGGGCACCCTCCCGTCGCAGGAGGAAAGGCATGGGGCAGAAACTGTCTTCCCCTCCGGTCTCACCAGTACGCAAGTCTCCATAAAAAGGCTGATGAGAAAACCTATCCTGTACCTGGGGGTTTCCTTCAGGTTATTGTGATGTGGTTCAGGTTGCTGCCTTGAGGGGACAAGAGAGCGTATTAGTAATTTGTGACTTCCCGGATGGGTAACTGAGATAACCTAAAGACCTAGTAACCTACATGGCCCGGCTGCAAGTTGTACTATCTTTGCTACAAAATTGTTTTTCTTAATTTAGAAATTTCATTTTAATTTTAATTTTTCAACTACATGTATCATTTTGGGGTAAGCTGTCAAGGCATAGCCTTCCTCAGCACAAACTGTTACCTTTCTTGCAGTCCATTCCTTGTCATTTACTACCTAATAAACATTTAATCTTTTCTCTCATCTGAACTACCGCTCTACTCGAATTCTCTTTGTAAGACCATGCATGCTGCCTCAGTAGTGGGTTTGACCTGCTCTGAAAATGGATTTTTAGTTAGCTTCGTGTTTGCTATTAAGTAGCAAATTCTAAAATGGGTTTCCTAGAACAGCAATTCCAAGGGGTATTTTCTTGTGTCTGGGTCTGTTTGTCTGTCTTTGTCTCACACACACCTCATTTACTCACCAACGATTCTGTGGCCAATTAAGTTTGGGAAATTATGATTTAAATAAAATGAGTTTCTTTACAGTAGCATTTATCAGGTCTTTTCCTTTGCTGCTATGCATTTTAAGTCTCTAAGACTTTCTCGTAGGGATCTGATTCCAGAGCACTTTTTCTTGAAGCATCTGACGGGACTAGCATGCACCAGCGGGGGGTTGCTAGAATCTTGCGACTTTCACCTAGATCCTCAACTTCCTCAGGGAACTCTGAAGCCTTTTTATTCAGGAAAGCTTGCTATTCTTTTTTGATTCAAAATTCAGAACACTACTTTTTCCTCATGGTCCGCTGGGACAAAGGAAAAAATTGTGCCCTTATAGGGTAACTCAGTCCACTTGTCTTGTGCCTCTTTTGTTTTTTGAGAGTGAGGTGGGCAGGAGCAAGGAGGAGAGAGAATAGGACCCTGAGGTCATGACCTGAGCTGAAGATAGACATTTAACCAACTGAGCCACCCAGGTGTCCCTTCTTGCCTCTCTCAATAGTGTTCCCTCGGGGAACCTGCGTGGCTTAGTTGGTTAGGGGTTTGCTTTTGGCTCAGGTCATGATCCCAGGGTCCTGGGATCAAGTTCCGTGTTGGACTCCCTGTTCAACGGGACATCTGCTTCTCTCTCCCTCTGCCCCTCCCCTTGTGAGTGCTCTCTCTCTAATAAATAAATGAAATCTTAAAAAAAAAAAAAAAAGTGATCCCTTTACTTCTCACAGCCTTCCCAGGTACCTAATTGGCTTCTATGAAATAAAACTTATATTTTCTTGCTTAGAAACTCACAACTTATTCCCCCCATCTCCAGTGTAATTCTCTTCTCTGAGAAATAGAATAATGCAGTGGTTATAAATTGGGAGGAGTGGGGCGCTTGGTTGGCTCAGTCGGTGGAGCCTGTGACCCCTGATCTTGGGGTTGTAACTTCAAGCCCCACGTTATGTGTAGAGATTACTTAATCTTTAAAAAATAATAATATGGGAGGAGTCAGATGACTTAGGTTTGGGTCTTGTCTCTGCCATTCATGAGCTTTGTGAGCAAGTTGACAAGTCTCAGGCTCTGTTTGCTCCTCTCTAATGACACTTCTCTTATTTTGAGTGTTAATTCATGCACATAAGCACCTGCAACTGTGTCTATAACATAGTGTTGTATAGGCATAGGTCTTCAAATTGTTTTTTCATATTCTGCTCATGCAAGCACCCTTTTATATCCAGTAAGTCAGTAATTAGAGGAACAACTGCAGAGAGGAAGCATTGCTTTGGAGTGGGGCCAGAACAACTCCCACCAGGAAATAAGCTCTATGAGGGCAGGTACATTTACATTTTCTGTCTCCCACAACTGTGTCCCCAGTCCCCAGAACAGTGTCTGGCACATGGTAGACTCTCAGTATTTATTGAATGAGTGAATGAATGCATTGTGAATTTGTGTCTGCATCAAAGAGTGAAGAAATAGATGATTCTAGGTACTCTCAGGACGCTTCTGTGAGAAATCAGGACCCTCTGGTATTCACTTGCATTGGGAGGGCTACATGATAAAAAATGGAATGTTGTACTTTTATTCAGCATTTGTATGGAGTGCAGAGCTATTAAGATCTATTAAGTGGCTAACACTGGTTCCCTACCATAAACAACTGGACAAATTGATGAACTAATGGCTTGTCGACTCTTGATAATTGGCAGTAAAGATTGAGAAAGGAAACATGAGGTGAGCCCTCTGATCACTGGTTCACTCGAAGGACCATTTCCTTACTGCAGGTGTATGTTAGAACGTACACAGCATAGCAGTCCCACCGTGCTCAGAAGATAGGTCAGTGGTGGGGTGACTAGAGATGGGGAATCTGTAGCATAGGAGGACTAGAGATGAGGGATCTGTGGAGAAGGGAAGCACAGAAGTCTGCATGAGGGTCCTTCATGAGTCTGTGGCTCAGGGTGGGCTGCACATGTTATTTGCTGTAAGACTGAATCTTACCAAAGGGCAACAAGTACAAAGGTGAGAATGAAACCATGAGAACAGAGGAAAGGTGGTGCTGGTAGGCACTGCATTCTAACCCAGCTAGCATGGAAATGACTGGTTAACCTCCTACTCTTTTAACTGAAATATTTGAAATAAGAACTTTGTCCTTAAGTGTAGCATGCTTTAGAGCCACTCTAACAACACCTAAAGCCAAGCCTCTGCACCATCTTCAGAGGAGAAAAAGTTCTGAGGTGAGTCCCGACAATTTAGATATTCTTGGGAAACACTTGGAGCTTTTCACAGATTTGCCTAAGAAGGTGTAAATCGAGGTCTGTACACATTCAACATAATCAGCCTGAAATTGAACTGCCTGCTAGAACAAAAATCAGTAGTCTAAATAGGAATGAATCTGGTATGATGATGTCTAATACACAGTAAAAAATTACCAGATGTGAAGGGCAGGGAAATCTTATCCTTAGACAATAATTGTCTAATATGATCTGATATGGCCCAGATGTTAGTTTTAGGAAACAAAGACTTGAAAGCAATCATAAATGTGTTCAAGAACTCAAAGGAAAAGTACACTAAATAAGAGGTTGTTTTGAATGAAAATCAGTCTAGATGCTTTTTTTTTTAATCCTCCTACCAGTATATAAACTGCTTAATGAAAGCTTTCTTCCTTTTTCCCCACTTTTATTCCCACTCCAAAACCTCACCTAATTCCCCCAAACCATCATTCTCGCTGTTTGAGTTGGACTCATTTTTGCCAGATTATAGTCCGTCGTAGCCTCATAAAAAAAAAAAAGTTGTAATTAGCTAAGTGCACTGACCTTCTATTTTATACAAACAAGACTGAAACATTTTATTTACTTTTTATTCTAAAGGCAGTAGTTTTCATTTTTGTTTTTTTGTTTGTTTTGGTTCTTTTTTAAATGAAACCACCTGTTGTCTTCTGAGAGCAGTCTGTATTTACTACAAGATGTTCTTTCCTATTTCCCTCCTTTGTCCACCAGATCTGAAGTTCTCTGTGCCCCAGTCCTATACTGAAGTTTGTGGCCTAATGTATGCCATAAACATGTTGCATGCTGTTAGATCTCAAACACCAGACATTGTGTTACCATTTTCTTAACCCGTGTTTTTTTATGAACATCAGTTGAAACAAAGCCAAGATGGCTGCCTGCCAGATTTTCCTTGTAATATCTCTAACCTGATTTGGCTTGCTCATTGTGTTTTGCAAAAACCATGTACTCTAAAGGGACACTGGAAAGCTGGAAAGAACCCTTATGTGACATTTTGGCTTGCTTCAGCAGAATTAGCCTGTACTGCTGGCATAAAACACATGGTGAGAGAGGGGAGTCTTGGCAGAACTTGGTGATATGATTTGCTTGCTAGGCTCTGGGCTTCTTGCATAACTTATTTGTTGTCCAGTTTGTTCTTAGGGCATTGGTGTTTGAAATCAGGTTGCTTATACAGCTCCCCATTAGGCCATTTTTATAGTCTTTCTTGTGTCCACCATCAGTATTTATGACCTTTTTTTTTTAATTCCAGTATAGTTAACACAGTGTTATATTAGTTTCAGGTGTACAATATAGTGATTCAACAATGGCATACAATACCCAGTGGTCATGACAAGTGCACTCTTAATCCCCACCACCCACCTCCCCTCTGGTAACCATCAGTCCCCTATATTTAAGAATATGGTTTTTGTGGGGCACGTGGGTGGCTCAGTGGGTTAAGCCACTGCCTTCGGCTCAGGTCATGATCTCAGGGTCCTGGGATTGAGCCCCACATCAGGCTCTCTGCTCAGCAGGGAGCCTGCTTCCCCCCCGCCTCCTCACCTGCCTCTGTCTGCTTGTGATCTCTCTCTCTCTGTCAAATAAATAAAATCTTAAAAAACAAAAAGAACATGGTTTTTGGTTTATCTCATGTTCATTTGCTTCTTAAATTCTTAAATTAACATATAAGTGAAATCATATGGTATTTGTCTTTTATTTCACTTAGCATTATATCCTTTAGATCCATCCATGTTACTGGAAATGGCAAGATTTCATTCTTTTCATGGCTGAGTAATGCTCCATTTTGT
Organism: Mellivora capensis; assembly: GCA_004024625.1. NCBI lineage: Eukaryota > Metazoa > Chordata > Mammalia > Carnivora > Mustelidae > Mellivora > Mellivora capensis. The sequence goes on along the minus strand of PISX010000244.1, from coordinate 140,173 downwards.
GTGAGTGTTTGTACACATACCATTTTATCCATTCATCTATCAGTGGACATTTGGGCTGCTTCCAGAATTTGGCTATTGTAAATAATCCTGCAGTAAACCTGGAGATGTATGTATCTTCTCAAATTAGCTGGTTTTTGTTTGTTTGTTTGTTTTGGCAAATACCCAGTAGTGGAATTACTGGATCATATGGTAATTCTATTTTACATTTTTTGAGGAACCTCTGTACTGTTTTCCAAATGGCTGCACCAGTTTGCATTCCTACCAACAGTGCATGGTGGTTCCTTCTTCTCTACATCCTCCCCAACCCTTGTTGTTTCTTGTATTTTTTATTTTAGCCTTTCTGACAGATGTGAGGTGATAATCTATTAGTTTAAAAAAATTGTAGTTTTGCGTATCCCTGATGATGAGTGATGTTGAGCATCTTCTCATGTGTCTGTTGGCCATTTTTGTGTTGTCTTTGGAGAAATGTCTGTTCATGTATTCCGCTCTTTTTAGTTAGATTACTTCCAGTATTTCCAACTGGGACATTTCCATGTTGGTCAGTGTCCAGTGCTGCCTCTTAGCTCTCTCCCTGGCACTGTGTTCACCTTGAAACACCTAGTGGCTCAGACCTTCCTTTCTTGCCTCCCCATTTGGGCTGCTTGCCGGATATTGACTTTGAATTTATCAACCTAGATTAATTCCATTGTGCCATTGACCCTGCTCACACATTATCTCCATTCAGCCTCAGATAAAACAAACAAGTGCCTCTCTACGCAGGCTAGCTGCTGAGAGTCACTATAGAAAAGCACCTAGCAGTGGGACTCATCCCACCACAAACACATCCTTTCCAACCTTAGCTGGGCCTGCAAGACTGTCTCATAATCCTTTTTCATTGCATGTTAAAACTTTGCTAAACTTATCACCATCAATTTCAAGTGTACCCATTATACTCAAGTTCCTAAAGAAATTCCCGATCCCCTTGCCAGCAGGTGTTCGCAGTTCCTGTACTAAGAAGATATAAAGACTATTTCTTTGTCCACCCTCAATTTCCCTTTTCGTTGTCTCCAAATTTATCTGGATCTTTCATCCACATTCTCTTCATTCCCTTTGTTCAAAGCCAGCACCACGGCTTATGCTGTACGCCCGTCTCTGAGCCTAGTGGGCTCAAAATGCCTCTCCTCTGGCTTCATTTTGTAAGAGCACATCTGTTCTAAGAATTCCCTGCCCATTTCCTCTTCATGGATAACTAAGGCATTTTCCTCGACAACTTCACGTACTTGGCCTACCTGTATTTGATGCCATTGGCTACTTTGTTTCTTTCTTTCTTCCTTTCTTCTCTTGTGCCCATTAAATTTTTCTGTCCTTGTTCTTCTCCTACTTCTTTACACAAGTGGAGGCTTCTCCCTAACTTGTGTCCATAGCATTTTGCTTTTCTGTGTATATTCATTCCACGAGTGCCTCATTAGAGAGGACTCCGCAGCCCGTAACCCTAGCTTTCCTCCAATCTTTGTTTCTAACTGCCCTCTCCTTATGGGCACATGAATGTGCAGGATGGGCTCCACTCATCCACTGCCAGGTCCGTTATTTCACACCTGTCTCTGAAACTGAGTCTCCTTTTGGGATTTACAGTGTTGTTTAGTGGTACCTATTCATTCATTAGTCTAGGAAGCTTGGACTATCTGCTTGCCCTCTCTTTTCTTCCCATTTTCAAATAGCCAGGCACAAAATTCGTAACGTTTGCACCCTAATCATCTCTTGAATGCTTCCCCTGCCACTGTCTTTACTTGAACCTCTAACTTCCTGTTTTGGATTGTTTCTGTGGAATACCTGTCTCCCCCATGAAGAGTATGAGCTCCATGTAGGCAGGAACCTTGTCTGTCTTGGTCATCACTATATCCTTAGCTTCTAGAACAGTGCCTGTTACACATAGGTTTTCAATAACTACATTTTGAAGAAATGTGCAAATAACAATCACAGTTGTGTGTGTGTGTGTATATGTGTATGTATTGTGTTGCCCTCCCATTATGTGTTTTACTCGTCTTCCTAATTCCTGCTTCTTCACACCTGACTGTATGTCAAGTACTTGAAATAAGGGACTGTTGAGCATAGTGGCAGATCTTAACATAAGGGATGACCTTGGAGATTCTCCCCGCCCCTTCCTCCCCACCACCATACACATTTACAAAATGACTCAAGGCGCTATACCTCTTATTTCACTTGGAAATTCATATCGCTGGCAGTAATCTACTTGATTTATCGTTTTCCCCTTATGTGCAGCACCTCGGAGTTAATTAAGAAGGCCATGAATCTTCCCTCCATAGCTCTAGCACACTCCCATTTGCAGGATACTCTCATATTGCTGAGACTGTTGATTTGGGACTTAAGTTGAAACATTACTTAATTTCCTCACATTGAGGTTCATTATGCTGAGCCTAAAGACTAGTCTTGCCTTTGAAGGCCCCTTCGCTGGCAGGCTTTAAAATAGCTCTGTGTTCCCAGTTTCTAAATAACTTGTTCTCATTTCCGCCACCATAGCCAAGACCTTGGCCGCTGGCTCAGAATAGTGCAGCGAGGTCAGCCTCATGTCCCCAGAAAGACCTCTCCCTCCTCAGCCACAGTGTAGACTCTCACCTCTGGTCTTTGTGTGGGTTGTTTCCAACAATAGCAACATGGACTTAGGACAGCCATACAGCTATGTCATCCCAAGCAACACGGGACCATTCAACCAACAGATGAGGAGTCCAGTCATAAGAAAGCATTCACCTTAATTAGAAGACCAATGCTAAATTTTTTCGGAAATTGTCATGCAAAGGAAGAATGAAATGTGTAATACAGAAAACTATTTTGTCTCCTCACTTTCAGTACAGAGTAGCCTCTGCTGAGCACCTACTCTGTGCGGGTCACTGGCAGTGTTTGGCTATGTCCTCTGTAATCTCAAAGTGACCTTATGTCACAGCTCTTTGCTCCCTTGTACACCTAATCAATTCCCAAGAAGGCAATGGAAGCTCTTAACCTTTTTAATGCCTTGGACCCCTTTGGAGAGCTGATAAAGCCTATGGATGGTTTCCCAAAACATTGTTAAATTCTTAAACCAAATTACGTAGGATTATGAAGAAAATGATTTATATTAAAATGCTCATCAAAATGTTAAAATTACACATTTGTGGTGTGGTAACATGCTGCTTTTTAAAGAAAGCCTAAGTGCTGGGTTCATAGCCTCCACAACTTCAAATGAGTGATGAGTATAAATATTTACAGACATCTATTACAATTATACTCTATCAAATTATCCGTGACCTCTATGGCACCAAAGTCATAGGTATGGTGAAAATACTATGACCAGTTGTCTAGACTTGTTAGTGAAAAGAATGCTACGTTTCAGTTAGAGTTTCAGTTTAGAGTTCCTGGAGGTAAAAGTGTCAGTTGTCTTTTTAATTCAAGTTCACAGATTTCCTGAATCCTAACAGTGGCCCATATGGGTCCACAGACCCCAGGTTAAGAACACCTCTGTTAGGTGTCACAGTTAAGTAGCTTTTAGAAGTGGGCTCAAACGTATGCAACTCCAAGGTCTTTGCTTTTTCTTGTGTGTCCTAGTAACTTCTCCTCTTCTTGCTCTGCTTCCCATTAAATTTGAACATAGTTTACGTGTCATCAGGCTGCTCTGTGTGGAGTAGGTGGCAAAAGCAAATCCTAAAATTTAATTGGTATATAACAGCCCCTTTTATTTTACAAAGAACTTCACAAATATTTCCAAGTATGCTGGTTTCTTATGAAATCACACGTTTTCTCCATTGAGCCATGATTCTACTATAAAAGATTGCTCTTACCTCATTTTTGTCAAGGATCAGACAAACTCAGTGACTTAATAACCAAGTTCAAACACAGCTAGTAAATGGCAGACTTGGGGCTTGAACTCCCAAATCTTTTTGTCATACAGCCCTCTTGTCTTTGGGGATTGCCCAGACTTTAAGGTAAAAAGAAGTCAGGGGATTTCTCTCAAAGCTATGCACAATCCAGGCATGTCCAGGAGCAGGGCAGTGACTCCTAATCTCCACCTCCATTGTCTCTCACACATTGCCATTAATTAATTAATTATTGTGTTATGTTAGTCACCATACAGTACATCTTTAGTTTTTGATGTAGAGTTCCATGATTCATTGTTTGCGTATAACACCCAGTGCTCCATGCAATATGTGCCCTCCTTAATACCATCACCAGGCTCACCCATCCCCTCACCCCGCCTCCCTTCTAAAACCCTCAGTTTGTTTCTCAGAGTCCATAGTCTCTCATGGTTCCTCTTCCACTCCGATTTCCTGTCCTTCATTTTCACCTTTTCCTAATGTCCTCCATGCTATTCCTTATCCTCCACAAATAAGTGAAACCATATGATAATTGACTTTCTCTGCTTATTTCACTCAGCATAATCTCCTCCAGTCCCGTCCATGTTGATGCAAAGTTGGGTATTCATCCTTTCTGATGGCTTAATAATATTCCATTGTATATATGGACCACATCTTCTTTATCCATTCGTCTGTTGAAGGACGGCTCTTTTCACAGTTTGACCATCGTGGACATAGCTGCTATGAACATTGGGGTGCATATGCTACATCTGTATCTTCAGGGTAAATGCCCAGTAGTACAGTTGCTGGGTCATAGGGTAGCTCTATTTTTAATTTTTTGAGGAACCTCCACACTTTTTTCCAAAGTGGCTACATCAACTTGCATTCCCACCAACAGTGTAAGAGGGTTCCCCTTTCTCCACATCCTCTCCAACACTTGTTTAATATATTGTTAATTTTGGCCATTCTAACTGGTGTAAGGTGGTATCTCAGTGTGGTTCTGATTTGAATCTCCCTGATGGCTAATGATGATGAACATTTTTTCATGTGTCTGTTAGCTATTTGTTTGTCTTCTTTGGAGAAGTGTCTGTTCAAGTCTTCTGCCCATTTTTTTTTCAAGATTTTATTCATTTACTTGACAGAGATCACAAGTAGGCAGAGAGAGAGAGGTGGAATGTGGGCCTCTATCCCAGGACCCTGAGATCATGATCTAAGCCAAAGGCAGAGGCTTTAACCCATTGAGCCACCCAGGTGCCCCTCTTCTGCCCATTTTTTGATGTGATTATCTGTTTTGTGTGTGTTGAGTTTGAGGAGTTCTTTATAGTTCTTTGATATTAGCCCTTTGTCATAGTGTCATTTGCGAATATCTTCTCCCATTCCGTGGGTTGCCTCTGTGTTGACTGTTTCCTTTGCTGTGCGGAAGCTTTTGATCTTGATGAAGTACCAAAAGTTCATTTTCACTTTTGTTTCCTTTGCCTTTGGAGACATGTCTTGAAAGAAGTTGCTGTGGCCGATGTCGTAGAGGTTATGCTTGTGTTCTCCTCTAGGATTTTGATGGAGTCCTGTCTCATTGAGGTCTTTCATCCATTTTGAGTTTATCTTTGTGTGTGCACACATTGCTTTTAAAAACCTACCACTCAGAATTTGCGCACATAGACTTCTCTAATCAGATATGCAAACCAGATGGAGTTACCAGACTTGAATAATTTAAGTGCTAGCTTGTATTTTATGTCCTTGTCTTCCTTTGCTGATAAAAACCAAACAGGTGAGGAGCGTTTTTCATTCCACCCTAAGCAGGTGATCATTTAGTCCCTGGTCATTGCACTCATGTCATTCCTGTCCCAGGGGCTTTTCCCCCTGGCCTGATTCGAGTTAGTGCATTTTCCTTGACCATCAATCCACTTTATGCTGTTGCTAAGGCCATAAACGTGTGATATTCGACAAGCAGAAGGATTTGCAGAAAAGCCTTCCCAGGCTTCCACCTTCTGTGATCACTGAAATCTCTGCAGAGATTTAGGTGACGATGTGTGCCTGTGTAATTTACAGATGGCGGGGCTAGTGTAAAATCCGTTCTTGCCAACTGCCTCTCTCCTCTAACGAGATAGGATTCAGCATGCTGAGGCCAGAGATTCTATCTGGCTTTTGGAGCAGTCCCTGGCTTCTCGGCAGTGTCTGTGGACATCTTTTCTTGCCTGTGTCTGACTTAGCCAACTCCATCTTTCTTTACAGCGTGAGAAGGTTGAGCAACAGAGTTCTTCTCGGGAAAACACGGCATCACCTTGGTAACTTCTGTGTTTGCCTCTTTTCTATCGGATGCTTCCCAAGTTTACCATTTGCCCAGATGAAGGTTAGCAGAGAGTGGTGTCCTAGTCTTTAAACCTAGAGAAAGTGCTATGGCGCTCGGGCAGGCGCAGCAGCCACAGAGGCCCCTGTCCTATGGACTTTCAGGAAATATAGAATCCATTATTGGTGCAAACTTGATTTATTTTGTTCATTTTCAGTACTGGGACAGAATAATTGGAATCAGCTAAGCTGCAGGGTTGCTTAGACTTGTTCTGCATTGTGCCCATATAGACGTTTGCTCCTTATTGCCCGTTTTATTGTGCTGTTCAGCACCAAGCAGATTCAGTGATGGACAATTCTCTTGGGCCAAACAAGTATGATGAAAAGCTGGTTTCCATAGTGCATTAATCTTTGCTAGACAGCAGCCATGTTTTTGAAAACTCAAAGCCAGAATGTTTTTAAGAATGATGTACACTATGCCCTTAATTCCTTACCCCTTAAAAAAAGTTCTTTTCCTGGTCTTTAGCACAGATTTCTCTAGGGTTACAGTATCAAGGTCTTGTTTTTTAGATTTTTAAAGGGGCATGAATGTATTTGTTTATAATATCAAATCTTAGTTCAGAGTGGAAAAGCCCTTCAATTTCTAATTCCTGAAGTTGCCCAACACCCCAGTAGCCCCTAAAAGATGTTGAATATATACCAGATCTTGGCCTTGGAATTCTGCCTGCTATAAGTCTCTCTCTCTTTTTTTGTTTTTTTTTTTTCTTCCCAACTTCAAAATAACAGCTTTACCCATGGCTGTCGTCTCTCCCATCTGTGGATAAGTTTATTATGTGAATGTGAATTACAGGTCTCATTCTACTGTAAGATAATACTGTTTTGGCAAAGCAAGTTAATTAGGGTTTCAGGTGATCTTCTGTTTTAATTTCTACTTGTCTCTTTCTTCTGCTCAACATGTTTTTGAGATAGGGGGTGACTGGGTGGCTCAGTCCATAGAGCAACTGCCTTCAGCTCAAGTCATGATACCAGTGTCCTGGGATCAACCTCTGCATCAGGCTCCCTGCTCAGTGGAGAGCCTGCTTCTCCTCCTTCTACTGCTCCCCCTGCTCTTCCCCTAGCCCCTGCTTGCACTCTGTCTCTCTCTCAAATAAATAAAATCTTAAAAAAAAAATGTTTCTGAGATTGATCCATATTACTGGATGTATTAATACAAGTTTTGGTTTTGCTTGTTGCTTAGTACCCCGTCGTATGACTTACAAAATTTATTTACCCATTCTTCTGTTGATGGTCTTTGCTGTCATAAGGAGCCTGAACGTTTGGACCAGTCTTTCCATGGGGGTAGCATTCGTGTTTCTCGGTGTGTTACTAGAACAGGAATTGCTGAAGCATGCTGTAGTGTGTATTTAGCTGTCATTTTAGAAAGCTGTTGAACTCCCCTGCAGGCAAGGTAGGAGACTTCGGTTGCTTTGCATACCCCCCAATACTCGGTGTTGTCAGTTATTCCATGTCTAGTATTCTGGTGGTTGTATAGTTGTACTTAGAGTAATTTCTTTTCAATCCATCGTACCTGTTTATTTTTGCTCTATAAAAACACTAAAAGAATAAAAAACTGAAATAATGCTTAGATTTCATGAACAAATACAGTGCTTTTGAGTTTATTCACATGTTTAAAAATGAACTATTTATAAAATTTTGCTTTATCATTTTTTTCTAGATTGCTTGATTTTTTTTTTTTAAACCCTTGCTATTCTGAACCCACAAATATGGGTGATAAGAAGACATCAGTTCCTCTTTTTACAAAGAAAAGTGTGACTCTGTTGAATGTCTCCCATTATCACCCTAAGGAATAGGCAGTCAGAAAACTGGGATGTCCCTGTATTCTCTATTCTCCTCTGCACCCAAGCAGAGGGTGTCCTGAGCCATTACCGCTTATGCCTCAGGGAGGGATGAGCAGACGGGGTGCAGATGTGCCTGTCAGATGGGCCTGTTGCATCTACACTCCTGCCCTCCCAGATGCCCTTGTATGCGTGTGTGGACCATGGCCCAGAGCTAGCCAAAGGATGCCACAGCTGTGTCAGAGTTCTTTTCAAAAAATGAAAACAGCTTTTTTTTTCTTTTTTCTTTTTCTTTTTTTTTAAGGAAAAAAAGCAATGTGCCTCAGTATGAGTACCTGTGTAATAAAAATCTTAAAAAGTGCATGGAATGGACAACTCCAAAATCCAGAATCGTAGTTATCCCTGCAGACAGAAGTATCATGGGAAGGAATAGAGACAGGGCTCACCTAGTTGTTAGCATTTTCTTTCTTTCTTCCTTTTTTTCTTAAAGACTTTGAGAGACAGATGGGGAAAGAGCATATACATATAAGGTGTGGAGGGGCAGAGGGAGACACAGACTCCTCGCTGAGCGGGGAACACTATGTGGGGCTCGATCCCAGGACCTCGGGATCATGACCTGAGCCGAAGGCAGTTGCTTAATCAACTGAGCCACCCAGGCACTCTGGCATTTTATTTATTAAGCTGAGGGTGAGTTTACATGTTTTTGTGGCAACGTTCTTCAGACCATTTTGAAATCCTAAATGTTGCAAATAGTTCATTCTCATTATTAATGATGTATGTATCAATGTCACGTATGAAAGAAATGGAAATCACCTCTTATTTCTGCCCCTATGCAAAGGAAATACTACTTTTAACATTTTGGCCTATGTTCTTCCAAGATTTTGTATCCTATTCTCTCTCTCTATAATATATATATGTTTATTAACATAAATAATTCCGTAGTGGAATTTGTTCATATAGAAAGAGACAAAAAATGTATATAAATGAGCTATACTCTATATTCCATTTTTATACTTTCCTTTTTTTAAACAAATTCCATTGTGGAACTATTTATACATTCATAAATACAGCTATATTATCATTTTAATGGGTACATATTAGCCTATGTATGGGTTTACTATAAGTTTCTTTAACCCTTTCTTGGTGAACCTTTAGGTAGTTAAAAAAAAAAATCATTACTTTGTAACAGTGTAACACTGAACAGCTGTATTTATATCTTGTGAACACTAGTCCAGTTAATCCTTTAGGATAAATTTCCATCGGGGGTTGCTGAGTCTAAAGATGGACACAACTGAGATTTTAGAATATTTCACCAAAGTGTCCTCCAGAAATATGTCGCAGTGTAGAATGTATAGGTGTCTGTTTTGTCCTTCCTTACCCACAGTGAGGATTAGGATTTTTTAGGATTTTTTTTTTTTTTTTTTAAGTAATGGCTATACCCAACATGGAGCTCCGACTCCTAACCCAAGATCAAGAGTCCCATGCTCTACTGCCTAAGCCAGCCAGGTGCTTCTAGGATTTTTCTGAATTTTTCCCAGCTTGAAAAACTTAAACAATAACCAAAGTGCATATCCCATTGTTACAATTTTCATCCATTTGATTTGCTACCTTATTAATGTGTTTTTCTCTTTACAGAAGTAATATCAGTGTGGAAATTTGGTAAAAATGATGAAAATACTTAAGTTTTTCCACCCAGAGTTAATCATGGTTAATATTTATGGGTATTTTCTTCTAGGTTTTCTTTTTTTTTTCTTGTGTATATTTTTTCAGAATCCTACCATACATAGAATTTTGTCATCTGCTATTTTTAAGTATATTGAGAGCATTTTTTGCCTCTAAATATATTTTTTTAAAGATTTTATGTATTTATTTGACAGAGACAATGAGAGAGGGGACACAAGCAGGGGGAGTGGGAGTGGGAGAAGCAGGCTTCCCACTGAGCGGGGAGCCCGATGAGGGGCTCGATCCCAGGACCCTGGGATCATGACCTGAGCTGAAGGCAGACACTTAACGACTGAGCCACCCAGCACCCCCAAATATTTTTTTAAATAATCATTTGGCAGCATTAATACCTGGAACTTAACCATTTCCCATCGGTCATGGGATAGTTCTCTATTTTTCACTGTTACAAAGAATGCCATGATACCCTCTGACATGTTTCTAGAATGGAGATTCAGGGTGTGGAGACTTGACCGCTGATAGAGATTGTCACATTATTTCCATAAAGAGTGGTAATCAGTTCTCATTCTTACCAGCAGTGAATGAGAATATTGTTTCAGTGTTTCCTTGCTGGCATTAAGGATGACCATTTTTAAAACTTAGCCAATTTAATATTAAGGAAAATGTCGGTACATAATGCTTATGAAATGACCAATGTGATGAATCTGCTCTTTTTTTTTTTTTTTTTTTTTTTAGTAGAATGAATCTCTGTTCTTAATGTAAACAGGGCCATGACCTAGAACAGGGCCAGTAGATCTTTTCAACAACACATAAAGGAAGGCTATAATTTCCAAGCTGTCTTCTGGACAGCTTTCAAAAGGGTACTGAATATGAGACCCGGATAGAAGACAAAACTTATGCCCCAGTCCCTGTAGAACAATGATCAAATCATTCATATAAAATTATAGAGTCCATTGCTTGAGACTGAATGACTAAACATTTGAATGATTCCCAAGGAATCAAAGATCATCTTGCACTCAGATATGTTCCTTCCTTTCTACCATTTGCATCATTCTGTGAAAATCACAAAGGCCCTGGACGAGGAGGGAACCAGATGTAAGGGGGTGGAAAAAGAGAAGGTGTGTTGGCTGATTTCTGCTCCCATCTCTTTTTCAACAGCTACTCCCTCCAGCCTACAGCTTCCCTTCCATCTTCCCCACATGTGCAGAAGTCTAAGGTGAGAGACTATTGGGAAATGGTAATTGAGCCTTTTCCAATCCCTTGGCTTCTTCAGGTAGACCCCGATTAGCCCCGTTCTTATGCCTGCGAGATCCACACCATCTTGCAGTCAACCTGGATGTCCCTTCCGTTTTCTTTCTTTTGGTTTTTGGTCTGAACTTAAGCAGCTGGGTGGTGAAGGCACTCTCCTCTTTGTTGCTTACACTGCTGCTTCGCAAGTTACCAGATCGGCATCCCAGACCTCAAACGGAATTAAAGCACTGGAAGGAACATTCTAAGCAGGGGACCACGGGAAGGTCAGACAAGATTATCCTTTGAGAGTTTCCTAAGAATTTTGTTTATCCAAAAGGTTCAACCAATATGAAGGCATGAAAATAAACCTGCCTTTCCCACCAGAGATCTGGCTACCAGTAAAGATCGTGGCCCCCCTGTTATCCTGCTTCTCTGTATTTACAGGGCTTCTGCAAAGGGATAATGCCATGTATGGGCTTCGTCTCATTCCAGGCATGGCCGCATTCCATACACTAGCACCAGTGGTGTCCTTTGCCTTCCAGGGGTCCCCCCGCCCGCACAAGCACGACTGTGTCCAGGGTCAACCTCAAACGATGTTTTTCTCACTTGTGACAGGAATAGAATTTTGCATCTCACTCTCCACCTCTGTTCATCGCCAAACCACTGCAATTCCCTCGTCACCGCTTCAATCTGCACAAAGTGAGGTTTCATTACTATATTTGCAATAAAAATACCATAAATCACGAAAGGCTGGTGTAAGACAGAGCGGGTGGGGATAAAAGAAAAACAGTGCTCTTCCCAAGTTAAACTCCAACCCAGCATCTGCGCGAGGCACCTTCTCGGAAGAGCCCGGCCTTGAGCTAGCGGGAACCTCACCTGGCCGTGTGGAGTTGCTGAATGCATTGTGCAGTGTTAATGTGTCGAATACTGTTTCTTTTAGCAAATCTTCCAGCACTGAAAAGCGCCGCCAGTGTTTCCTGACTACATTTCCGTGTTTTGTAATAGTAGGGAGAGGAGGATTCAGATACTTCCAGTTGCTCTCCGATGGAACGTTTGTGACAAAATACAGAAATACATGGGTCTAAGTGATAAGTCGCTTGACAGTATTTTTCTGTCTCTTGTTTTTGTGTGCACAGTGGCCGGATTGGTCATGTGGTTTTATTCATGCAGTCGTATCTTTACCCCCTGCCTCCCGACTTGTTCTAGGGGATGGGACAAGACGCACTTTAGAAGTTAAATTCAAACAAGATGTGCGGAATGACTTTCTTTTAGGGATAAGGCAGGAATGCCTTCTGGTCGAGAAGGATTTATGATTTTTGGCTTTGTTTTTCTCTTTCGTTTTTCATCAGGCTTGAGCACATTAGATTTTGGTAGGTCTAAAGATTTATAAAATACAGGGCTCTTTCATTTCTTGTCAGGACTAAAGATCAAGAAGGGTTAGTCAGCACTCAACTGAGTATACTCCAGCATACCTGCCCAAAAGACGTATTGCACAGAAATATAAATTGTTTAAACGGGGAGACATTCGCCAGTCTTCATCACGTAGTCAAATTTGGGGAAATTTAAGGAGGTTGGGGTGTATAGCTCTTATTCATCTGCAGTAGTAATTTTGAGATGTCAGAGTTTTGAGTGATGGACCTTGATGTGTGTTCACTATCAGCCATAAGGAAGACTTATTTATGCTGCGGGAGACAACCTGACTGTAACAATGAACATGTTCCAATCTGTTATTTTAGACTCTGCATAGAGAATGGACGCATTTTTTCATTAGCTGCCTTTTTGTTGGCTTATTTGTGTTATAAAAAAATGTCACGGAACAAAGTTATCTTGGGTGTACAACGACTTGAAAAAAAAATAAATGCAACATTTTGGTACGGTCAGAGTTACGCTCTTTGCTTAGATTTCATGCTGCAGAACAATATGCACATATTCTAACCTTTGAGTCAGTGAAATGTGCAGTGTCAGTGTCTGGAAATGAAACCCTGTGGCTGGCACAGCTGCCTTGACTTCTGAAAAATCTACAGCGCATTCCTAGTCATTCTCATGCTGATAGTGTCAGAAAAAAGAAACACATGCGGACGTACTCGCACACTCAGTCCCAGACAGCACGGCCGATTCCAGACCACAGGATGGACTGGGACTGTCTCCGTCTCCCTCCCTCTCCCTCTCTCTCTCTCTCTGATTTTTCTTGAAATTAGCTGGGCGTTTTAGCTACTGGTTTAAAGGACTGACAGGTTAATGACTTACTATCATTGGCACCTGCTCTGACCCAACCAACCCTCGATAAGATTCACAACCACCAGAATGGGTGGGTTCCTTTTCTCTGCTTTCCTTAGTCATCTCTCCTGCTTGACTCCTTCCTAAAACAAACAACTTTATATATACTCTGTGGACCACAAAAAAAAGGTGTTTTGTTTTGTTTAAAGTAAGGAAATCCTGAGGTACCCTTTAAAGATGGTGGCCTTGGGGCACCTGGGTGGCTCAGTGGGTTAAAGGCTCTGCCTTCGGCTCAGGTCATGATCCCAGGGTCCTGGGATCGAGCCCCGCATCGGGCTCTCTGCTCAGCAGGGAGCCTGCTTCCTCCTCTCTCTCTGCTGCCTCTCTGCCTACTTGTGATCTCTGTCAAATAAATAAAAATCTTAAAAAAAAAAAAATAATAAAGATGGTGGCCTGGTAGTGGAATATTTGTATTCTCCAATTTTAGCACAATATCTTGGTGTTCCTTTTGATTTTGAGTCTCAATCTAATTTTATAGATGTCTGTGTAAGATTATAATTGTGCCATACATTTAACTGTGTCTTTTCATGAAGATTTTCCCTGTTGCCACATCTTCAAAATTACTGTTTGTAAAATGACCACATAATATTCCTTCCGTAAGATCAAGTTCACAAAAACAGGGACTCCATAATGTCATATGACAGCTTATAAACTTTCATTATTAAAAAAATACATAAAGTTTCTTTATTGTGGATTACACCGAAGTAAGCCGTGGTTAACGTGCCAGTAGCTTTTTCCTTTTAGGTTATTTTCATAAGACTTTTTCTCAGAAGTGGATGCTATTTTACCAGTGAGTCTCCAACTTCTGCCACAACATACATATTGGATGATTATATTCATTACACATTCCCAAGGGAAACAGATTTCTACTAAATCCCAAAGCATTTGGAGGACAAGGAGTCTCGGGGAAGCACTGGAGAAATTGACATTCGCCATCAGTATATTACAGGCCCCTAAGTAACCAGTTCATATGTTGGCGTCTTCGTCCTCCGTAAGAAATGGTGTTAGGATAAGAGGAAATACTACTCACATACAATTAACCACAAGTCTACCTCAGTTTGTTTACAATGGAGTCATTTACAAATCTCAGTATATGTGTTTTAACCTGTACGATTATTTATGGGGACACCACACCTGTGTGCAGAATGGACGACCACTCCCATACCACCATTTTAATCTAATATGAATAATTATAGGGACAGAATTTGAAATGAAGCAGAGTAATTTTTTTCTCTTCCAAAAATAAGCTTTGATCCTCTTTAACAGGTGGAAATGTAGCCCAAAAGCTACATTGTTTCAAATTTACAGTTAATTGAAACTTAGCTGTGATCTACAAGAGGATTGTTTTTGTACTCCTAAAATTGTCATTGACTTAATTATATGTTTGCAGAATGCTCTAGGCCAAACTATACATAGTACGTATGAGGTTATATTCCCCAGAAAATCCTGTCTTATTATCTGTGTTCACCTTGATTTATAGAAAATCAATCCCAAAGAATTCCACTTCAAAGCACAATATACTTTGGAATTTGAATTCCCTAATTCTGAAAGCTTGCTGTGTTCAGTTTGCTGCTTTTTATTAAATTAAAGGTAAATGTTAACCCTATAGAGTGAGGTCTTAAAGGATTGTGGGTGGAATCATTTATGTTAACCTTTGGAGAACTTTAGCCTATTGATTTAAAGGAGACCAAAAAAAGGAGAAAGATTTGCAGTTTATTCCAGACAGGCTCACGTAGGGTTGTTCTACAACGAGGCCAAAGTTCAAATTCCCTTCAATATCAGGGGAAATTCTCTCTTCAGCATGTTACTGTTTTAAAAACAACTGCCTTTCTTGCTGATTAAAAGTGATTTTAACTCTAGTGCTAAATACCAAAATGAAAGCAGCAGATAGGGAAGTGCTTGCATGTCTATTTGCTTTTACCCTAAGCCTGGCCATTAAAGGTAATTAATTTATGGCCTGGCAAAGCCTTTCTGCCTTTCTTCTTTGGATTTGTTAGCTCTGCGTTCAGTATGGGATTCCACATATAACTTGTATCCACCATTTCTGATCCCTTTGGTTCCCCTCGTCTCTTGGAGTGCCCAGGATTAGCATGAAAGCCTTCTGTTCTTAGAAAAGCAAATCTTCACTCTTGGGGATTGGAGAAGACTGAATCATCCAGTCATTAGACCAAGTTGGATAAACTTCATAAGCAGCATGTATGCACTGTGAGCTGCCCTTCCTGACACTTAAAGCCATGGACCTTGTAGTAATTTCCCCAAATAATTATAAAGTTATAATAGTTATAATGATCATTGTTACTCTTTTCTAACGTAAGGTCAGCAAAGTTAATAAGCACATCTCTAGTCAGAAAAGCTTGAAGAAAAGTGATTTGATACTTCTTGTCTACATGAATTTCCTTTACCATGTAGCTAGTCTTGTATATGGTAGATACTCATTATGTTGGGTGAAAATACCCATTTTGTTCTGAATTATAGAAGACTGTCCGGAATTCATGCTAGCCAAAAATTGATACGCAAAAAGCAGATAATAATTTTGAAATTATTTAAATAATTATTATGGCTGTGCCATCATCATTTTCTAGATGAGCAGACTGGAGCAAAAAGAGGTTCCTCACCAGTAGCAGAGCTGAGATTTGAACTTGGGTCTTTCAGGTTCCGAAGCGCTGGACAAGCACAGCTTTCTGCCTCTGGGTGATGACAGTACACCTTTGATAGCCATGACGGAAAGACCCTGAGAACACCCCAGACCCTTAGATTCTCACATACCATCACATGGGCATACAGTGGAAATGCAGGCTTCCTTTGGCTGGAGCTCTTACCGAAACTCTTAATGGTGACGTTTCTTTGTTTTAAATAAAATGTCTGGTGGTCTGTATCCTAGGCTGATCAGAGCCAGCGTTCCATTCTTGAATTTATCCAAGAACAAATTCCAGCAAATCCTGTCTTTTCCTGCCATCGTTAGCTCTCACCGTCAGCTTTCTTTGGGGTGGAGGGAGGATATTTTCTGAAAAAATAAATGCTTTACCATCTTCACCAGTGTTCTAGGCATGTGCATGTGCATGGGGACAAATAGGAGACCGCTTCCAACAGCGAGGCAGTATGAGGGGGTTGGTGGGGCCAAGTCGCCTCTTGTGCGCTCTCTGACATACCCCAGCGCTGGGTAGCAGTGAGGATTCTAAGTCCTGCCCCTGGGCAATTGCAGCTCTTGTACACCTCCTGTATCCTGTGTTATCATTGCTTGCCGTGCGTCTGTGGGAGATGGTATAGCTGAGGGGCTACGTACATAGCCTTTGGAGACAGACTTCGTGTGTTCAAATCTCCTCTCTCCCTTTGGTAAACTGTGCAGCCTTGGGCAAGGTACTTAACCTCTCTGTGCTTCAGTTTTCCCATGGGTAGAGGTTGTGGTAAGTGCTAAATAAGGTAGTACGCGGGAAGCACTTAGAACAGTGCCTGATGCCTAGTAAACACTGTGTGGTTGATAGCTGCTGTGGTCTTCAGTGTTTCTCACAGAAGTAGTTTTAAACAGGAAGCCTTCCAATGCCAGGTTTCTGTTGTGGTGAGCCTTTATTTACCCGTGTATGTGGCTGTTCTGTTGCCTTCTCACACAGGCTCCCTTTTTAGCACCACCGTTTTTCTGGTGTTATCTTTGGTCTGTCCTGCTTCCATTTGGCTTCTTGTTCTTGGCTGTGTCTGCCCTCTGTTCTTCCCACCTTTGGGGTCTCCCTGAGCTCTTCCCTGGTAGTTTCATCCTTTTCTGCTCACCTCCCAGCGGGCTTTGCAGCAGGCTCTAAACGGCAGGTGCAGGTTGAGTTGGAGGGGTGCTGCCTTTACCCCCACCCCCCGCCCCGGATGTCATCCTCCTGCAGCTTCACTTCACCAGACTTCCTCAGTTCTCACTGTGGATGTGCCAACCCCACCATTGTCACTCACCGCAAGGCTGAGGGTCCGCCTCCAACCACAGCACGACTTCCCTTTGCATCAAAGAACAGACCGGCAAAGACTATCCAAAATCGTTACATCCTTGTCACATTTTTGCACCATGTCTCTTTTAAGTTCCTGGTGCTAGGTTCATTTATAAAATGAACGTAACCTAAAGAAAATTCCTGTGAAAGGTAAGTGCACTGCCCCCAGGAAGAAAGATAACGCAGGTTAAGAACTAGCACTTAGAAACCAGAGGTTTCTCCCAAAGGAGTAAATTCTCATTCTGGACTCCTTGGGTGCTTTCACTCCCGTGGTTTAAGAGAGACCCTTGAAATGTTGACTGTATAACACTTTCCAGCGAAAAGCTATTTGGTTACATAAACACAGTAGGTCTAATGAATTGGGAAGATTTCGTGTTTTAAAGTTTGCCTTTTTCTGTGAGAAAGTTGCTCACAGATGTATACCTTTTCCAAAGAGAAGAATCTGGGGAATGGATGCGTTTTTCTGCTGAGTAAGTGGGAAGGTGATGGCATTTCACCCGAGCCCTGCTCAGGGCCCTCCTTACCTTGCTGCTCTGATGGGCCTTCTCTTTGGTGGAATGAAGATCATGTACAAGTGACAGGTACAAAGAGCTCTGACATGTGGTCCATACACTCAAGGAAGAGCACACACACAGAGACATAAATACCCACGCCAAGTTGCATCCCAGCGGATTGCACTGAGTGCATGAGTAGCTCAGCTAGTCTGTGCAGTGACTAAGGAGGAACTAAACAATCAGGGAAGCTTCATCAGAGGAGGGAGAAAGTTGACTGGGCTTTGCAGTGTAAATAGGAGTTGGCTAGTAGAGAGGAAAAGAGAACAGCATTCCATGCAAAAGGATGGAAGAGTAACAGGCTTAGAGGGGTTTCCTGAGATTTGTCCAGAGGATGTGGAGTATGAAAAGAAAACATCAGGAACATAGTAATGAAAATCTAAAGTCTGTCGTTCACCCCATGTGTGGTTGTGTGATGACTAACCCCAGAGCCACTGTTTCTCATCTGTAAAGTGAGCGTAATAAAACTGAATAAACGTCTCAACAGCCTGCCATGCTCCGTAGGCATTTCCCCGAACGTTCGCTGGTATTGTCGATCTCCCGGCTGCTGTCACATTTCTGCCACCAGCGGCACTGTTGCTCATCTTACCACTACTCTCTCCTTCTGTTCCTGCTGTTATAGCCACTATTACTCCTCTTGTTAGTGCTGTGCTGATTTCTATGGACAGGTCCCAGCCTAGCTCTTTCCCTGAGTGTCCCCTTCCCCCTGACCCCCCATTGCCATCTGTTCTCTGCTCCCTGAGTTCTTTGTAAGGAGACCTGACTCAGCACGGTGGGCCTGGGGCAGGCCAGACTGCAAAACCACCTTCCAAGATTGAATTCAAAGGTAAAACATGGGACCTCGCTTTGCCTGTGAGTTACGGTGAGCAAACACGAGTCCCGAGGAACTGGACCTCTGGTTCGTCACACAAACGCATCAGAGAACCCGGACTGGGCTGTAGGCTCACTAGAGCCATTTTGCACAGCTCATGCTGTGAGTGGTGAGCAGTGAAGTCTAGCCTGTGAATTGCTGGGGCAGCCTCCCTGTGCCGGACAGCAGCCTGGCATGGGTAGCCGGCTAAGGGGGGGGGGGGGGGTCCCATGGCTCTGTTGTTATGCTTCCTTCCCCGTGACTTGGAACTGGTTGTGTGGAATTTTTTTTTTTTTTTTAAGATTTATTTATTTGACAGAGAGATCACAAGTAGGCAGAGAGAGAGAGAGAGAGAGAGGAGGAACCAGGCTCCCTGCTGAGCAGTGAGCCTGATGCGGAGCTTGATCCCAGAACCCTGAGATCATGACCCGAGCCAAAGGCAGAGGCCTAACCCACTGAGCCACCCAGGCGCCCCATTGTGTGGCATTTTTAAAAATGTTTTCTATCTACTTGCTTCAGAAGACCTCCTTCCCATCAACATTTGAACTGCTCTTTAATAGAAACTGTGCCATCAGTCACGTTAATGATGTTTATTTTGAACATTTTCTTGCCACACCACCATGAATATCAAGGGCATCCTTTAGGAACAGGAAAAGACACTAAAATATACAGACCAGGTAAAAACCCATGCATCTCTTAAATACGGCTTCATGCCACTGCAGAGAGAGGACTCTGTAGAGGAACGGGAGGCATAAGAAATGCGCAAGTCGATTAATAAAGATGGCCTTCGTTCCTTGTACCTGCTCTCTTTGTGATAATTTCCCATTTTCATTCTTGATCGATTAGACTGCTCTCAAGGTTTCCATCTAATGACCTAGCCCCTCATTTCTTATTTCACTGACCAAGTTTTCCTACTGCACAGATAGGTAGAACTTCTCTGGCGGGCTTGTTAGAGATGTGTTTTATTGCTGTAGCTAGAGGTCTGGAGTATTGTATATGCTATTCTTGGAATTTTCAATTAGCAAATTTTAATTAACTAATTGAGGTTTCTTATTAAGAAGCTTTTATGATTTGTCATAGTAGTCTAGCTGTGCGTGCACCCTATTCTATTAAGAAGCCATTAAATCCTTAGGAATGGCCTGTGAATGCATTAATCTTACTGTAATATTGCAGTCGTCAGAATGCAGAGGCAGAGGCATTTGTTAGCTGGAGCCCTAAAATAGGATCTTCTAGATGAGAAAATGTTGGAACAGTGGAGGTGGGGCAAAGGAGGCAGATCTGCGGAAAACCTGCAGCCACCCCATTTGGATTTATTTTTGAGTCAGTTTTATTTTGGTGGTGGTGGTGGTGGTGGTGGTGGTGGTGGTGGTGGTGGTGTGTGTGTGTGTGTGTTTTATGCCTTTCTATTGGGTGTTCTGGAAATTTGGGATACTTTATAACAGTTGTACAACTTGAAATCCTGCAGAAAGGTTTTTATAAGGCGGACCAGCCCAAGATGTTCAAGGTGGTCTCAGGGAAAGTGACATGACCCCTTGTGTCACCATTTTAGGTTTATTTTCTAAATAAGCACTGAAAGCCACTTCAGAAATGCCAAGAGGGGCCTAATATTTAGGATACAAAAGCTAGAAATTTCTGGAATAAAGGTGGCCAAATGGTATCAGGTTTAAGCTGGTTTCCTCAAAGGTCACAGGAGAAGTAACTGAGAAATTAAACACAGTTCACTTACCGAGGAGAGAACCAAGGGAGATGTGTATGTCAGATGGAAACAGGGGAAGGGGATTGGCCAATGCGGACTCAGCACAGAACAGAAATGAATCAACAGCATAAACTTTCCATCAACAAATGGCTTTACGAATTACAGTAATTCATTTTGTGTTTTAATAGAAAAGTTAAGATTTGCCATGATTCACCTGCAGCCTTGACTCTGGGATCACAAACACATACTCTCCAGAGGTAGCACTTCAACAAAGGTAACAGCCCCTCTGGTCTCTAGGACCCCATTTGGTTGAATTTATAATTTACAGACGTTCTCCTCACACTGGCCCTATGTCACAGAGGCAGGCATCTGCAGCAGCCAGACCAGGCCTTACCCAAAATGGTGAGATTGGTGGAGTTTGGCATGGCTGCCTTTTTCACCTGACTTCCTTGGTGTGACTTTCCTGGTGTTCTCTGGATGTGTGCCCTTCCCCATAAGGCCCCCTCCTCCAGAAAGCCGTTCCTGGCTTTACTGTGAGTGGGGAAAAAACCTTTCCACTCAGAAGCTCTGAGAATCCTGGTTGGGGGTAGAGAATGGGATGTAATAAATGACAATTCCAAGTAAAAGGACATTAGGGAATAATAATGAGCTCTGCTCATAAGGTTCAAGTACGAGGGGCATTGGCTGATCACAGCCTAATATATTACCCTCCCTGGTAGCATTCCCATGTTAAAATATTTCTTGAATGTGTGAGCCATAAACCCAAAGATCTTAATAGGGGTCTTTGGACCCATGGCAGAATCAGTCATTGAGTCAGGAGACCCCTTGATTTATAGAACTAGTTGGCTACCTGCTCTCATGGGAACACGAAAGGAGGGTAAAGAGTAAATCCAAAGTAGATCCGTGTTAGCCCATATATCACTTGCTACCCTGCTGCTTCATTAAAGCTCTCAGAGCTGAAGAAAGGGTCCTTCTCCTTGATCTTTAAGATCTATGCCCTGGTTCAGGACTTGGCTGGCCCTCCCACTACTATGTCCGTGCTGCAGCCCCCCACCCCCATCCAAACAGAAGTTCATCTCCATGTTCCTCCAGTACTACTTTAATCTGGGAAATGAAGTCCACAGGTCCAAAAGTTACTTCTTCATGACATTTATCCCATGAGATGCTCTTCAGAAGGATTCTCTGGTCAGTTTAAGTTTGGAAGATGCTATGCATCATAGATCCCTATTTGTGGTGCAAGTTGGAAAGATTCACAATGCAAGTTAAAGCTTCTGAGAATTTTTATTTTCATAAATATCTCTGATTAACTCATTTAGCCTAGGGCTTCCCTTCTATATTTGACTGTAGACCCTTTAGGAAGTGCTGCATTTGCATCTACATGGATGGAACTGGAGGGGATTATGTTAAATGAAGTGAGTCAAGCAGAGAAAGACAATTAACATATGGTTTTACTCATACATGGAACATAAGCAATAGCACGGAGGGCCATAGGGGAAGGGAGGGAAATCCCAAGGGGAGAAATCAGAGAGGGAGGTGAACCACCCTAGAGTGGTTCTCTAGAGTCCTAGAGACTATGGACCATGGGAAACAATCTGGGGATATCAGAGGGCGGGAGGGTGCAGGGAGGGGGTGATGGGTATTGAGGAGGGCACATGCTGTGATGAGCACTGGGTGTTATACTTAACTAATGGATCACTAACACTACATCAAGAACTGATGATGTACTAGACAGCTGCTAACTGAAAATAATAATAAAGAATAATTTATAATGGGAAAAAAAAGGAAGTGCTGCATTAAGTCAAGGTCATGCCCAATGGTGACCTATCTTACTACCACTCTCCACTGACTGTTTTTTTATAAAAGCCTGCCTTTGGGTGACACCTTCACCATCAGCTGTAAAATTAAAGGATGGTAGGCAGGTCACTGAGTGGGCTTGGGGTTTGGATGAGAGGGTAGAGAAGGACACCTGTCCACCAGAATCCCTCACAGCTGCCCTCAGGGTCACCAGTCTGTTCTTGACCCACAGAAAGCCTGAAATTCGAAGAATATGAGTCAACTTCTTGTTCATTTTTAGAAGCCAGGAAACTGAACAAGGCTTTGGGGAGGTGATGTCCATCAGGAAAACACTCTAGAAAGCTAGCTGAAAGGCTGTGAGCACTGAAAGTGTTTCACGGAAACAAATCACCGCGGCCGATTGGAAAGGTCTCGGTCAAAAGCAGCCAAGGGCATCAGCTTAGCACCGTGGTAAATGAAACGATATAAATTACACCTCTTTCTAAAAACACACTGAGTTCGGGAATGTGCGTTGGCTTGATTTTCATAGGAGTTACAAAGGATGTTTCACTTATTACTGCTTTTTTCTATTACTTCACAAATCTGGCAGAAACTGATGTTAAATATGTAAAAGACTAATATATATCTTAAGAAGTATAGGTAGGCCAAACCACAAGAATTTATTGGCCAGCCTCCTTAATTGTCATGAAGTCAGAAGAAGTCAATTAAGAGAGTCCCACTCGAGCCTGAAAAGTCAAGTGTGGGGCTCAGAGATTGACTTGGGCAGATTTTGAGCCGAGCCTGCCTTGTCCTCCACAGGGACCTTGACTGTGGTGCCTCTGATTTTCACCCAGTAATCATGTATACACATAACGGGGGGGTACCCTAAGCCACCTTTCTTTGAGTTGCTGAATTTGGCCTTCCTGTGTGGGCTGACCATTCACGGGTGTGAAAAACTGCTGGAGCTCAAGGCTGGACTTCTTTTGGGAGTGAAAGACAGGATTGGTATCGCAGGTGGACCAGAAGGTCCCATAAAAGCCACCGTCCTCAATAACTGTTTCCAGACTCAGCATTCCCACTCCTGGCCCACTAAGCCCTGTTCCTCGGTTAGCCTTCCTCTACAGGTAGCAGCGGGCACTCCTCTCCCCAAGGGCCGTCAGCCGGGCTGCGCAGGGTGGTTGGAGAAAATTCAATGAAGGGGATCAGGGAAAAGAAACACTACAGCACGTGTGAACCCATGTGTGTACCTTTAGGAGCTGTGAGGAGAGGGACTCCTACCCTAGGGGCGAAGGATGTCTTTCCGAAGTCTCTAGATGTCTGCAGGTAGACGTCTAAAGCCCCATTTTTGCTGGTTCCCAGAGCCTGGCTGGGAGGACCCGGCTGAAGAATGAGCAGGTGCCCTGCAGAGAGGTGCCTGGCAAAACCCCATTAGGGACTCAGAGGTCACAGTATCCAGCGCCAGGGTGTCCTTCCTCATTTACCAGGCCAGAGTGATGGTAACACTGTCGCTGTGGCCTCTCGGGTGAGATCTCCAGGGAGGACCCGGCTGCATTCTGATGGTCCGGGACAAGCAGTCCATCTTCTCCCTGGGTTGTTGGAGCAGCGATGCTCATTACGCTCTCTCAGACCCAGCCCGTGACTTAAAATCGGTGTGTTTTTTCCAGACCTGTGGTCGAATCTTAAAGGGGTTCAAGCATCATTTTCAGTCTGTTGGAAAACAGTTGTTCAAGGTAAATTGATCTTGTTTCCCGCGTTTCCCCCAACAAAAGAATGTAGGTGTGTATGGGCTGTTGGCCTGGGGCCCTGTTTAGAGATTCTGAGGATCTGGACCCCCTGATGAGGTCAGTTCTGAGGTCGCACACCCCAGCCAAACTGCGGGGCTTTGGGGAGCCCTGCTCCCCGAACCTTGCCCTCTCGAAGCTGAGCCTGCCATCTGCTCCTGGCACTTCGGCTAACTACAATGTTAAGCGGCTGGATTTGTCATTTGCCTTGGTGACTAAAACAGCATATTTCAGATTGAGCATGAAGTTTGTAAATCCTTTTTATACACATAAATTTTAATCTCAAATGTTACCTTCCAAATGCATGCCAGAATTGGGTTTGGACAGTTTTTGCCTCCTGGGTGAAGTTAACACAGCCCACACCTCAAAATGTTGTTCAAGCTTAAAATTTATCCACCTGCACATTGGATTAGAGGGGCTTGAAAAATTGAGAAAGTGGAGAGAATATTTTTAGTAATAGGGCTCCATAGCCTTAAATGACTTAACTTTTCAGATTATGGCTGCCAGCTGGAAAAACTTGAGTTTGGTAGAACTTGAGGCCTCCTCAAATGTGTGTTCCATGCTTTTAAAGTAAAGTAAGCTCAGGATTGTGCTAATGCTGTAACTAATATCCCGTGCTACTGCCTTTAGAGCAGGGAAGAAAAAAATGCCCCCCCCCTTTTTTCCTCTGCTAAAGATGATTTTGTTTAATATATGAAGCTCTTTGTTGATCAGGATGTGGTTCCATTTGGTAACATTTAAGGGATCAAATAGGTAAGATTTTTATATTGAATATTGAAAGCAGGTGCCTTCAAATCCCTACCATGTTTGTACTCTCATAAGAATAAAAATATCTTAATGTGTTTTTTCCTGAACATGTTTTAAATGCATTTCTGCATCTGTACTTGTAAAGAAGAAAATGGACTAAAGTTGATAACATCTGATTTTAATCCAAGAGGAGCATTCTTGTCTAGCTCTCCCAGCCCTGAGCTGCTTTCAGTTCTCTTCAGTCCCTTTTCCTTGGCGATCGTGGTCTAGAGACCACTCCACTCCCAGCTGATGCTCAGCCACTTTGGGAAGGCCTAAAGGGAATTGATTTCTTTGACCCAAATCTGTATTTCGGCTATTGGTGTTACTTACGAGACCTATGAAAGAATGTTAACAGAATCAGTGGATTAGGCTGTAATCTTGTGCTCATGGGCTGTTCTGCATTGGCAGAGGGTCCCCTGTTTGGATGGGTGGCACAGGTGAAGCCTAGGAACCATTCCTCTGTGTGCCAGGATCGATGCCCTCATCCCCTTTTCTCTCTGGTAAACTCTTAACTGATCCCTCGAAAGCCAACTTCTCCAGAGCGACTTCCTGACTTCTCCTAACCCCCTACACTTAATTACTCCTCTGTGCCGAGTGTTGTCTTCAGCTTGTGCAGAAGTGATGATGGTTCTCTGTGTACCTGTCTTCCCTCTAGACTATGGGCTCTTTGCAGGCAGGGGCTGGTTTTTTCCTTATGCCCCAAGAACTGAGCACAAACGCCTTGTTACATTGAATTGAATTGCTGCTAATACAGCTGTTCTGACCCACCCCACTCACCTCCTCATTAACCAGTTTTTCATTCTGCAACTCTTTACTGAGAATCCTGAATACCAGAAGTTGAGTGTTTGCTGAATGAACCATTTCATCGTGTAGGAATAGATTGCTGTAACTACATAGCAATCATATGATCAGAATCAGATTTTACTTTTCATTTGCATGTACTGTGATGGCAAATGCTTTAGAAGCTGCTAAGAACCGCATTATTAAATATCAGAGACCTGCGTGTTTGATTGGGCTCATAGTAGGAGTCTTTCAGCTTTAGCAGAACTAAACCATCCGGGAATACAGCATAAAGACTGTTGTAAGCCATCAAAGGGTAGACTACAGCATTATCCCTGAGGAACTTATCAAACCCAGATTAAAATGAAAGCCCATATTTACGTGGAGGAGATGGGCATAACTGTCTGGAGCCCTTACTGTGTGACGGGCCCTGAGCCAAGCTTCCTGAGTAAGATGGGTGAACAGAAGTAATAGTAAATATAGTAAGTAATAGTAAGTCCAGTAAGTCCATAGCTTATGGTCATGAAAGAATGGGCAAGATAATGGAATACATACAACCATTTATTTAAATGCCAGTTAAAAAAGGAAAACATAGTAGCCTTGTTTTGTATTTGCAGAAAATTAGAGAAAGGTTAAGTCCTCCTGTGTTGTGTGTAAGTAGAATATCTTTTTTACGATTGAAATTCAGATCATTTAAACCATCGGTGCATTTTTAGTAGAAACTTTTTGGTCAGATTTGTAATATTGTGTCCTGTCTGGCCTTGGAATAACCATTAATTTATGGATACTGTGACAACTACTTAAGTGAGTTCTCTGCAGCACATTGAAGGCTAAGTACTGGAATAAATGAAATATTTAGCTCATAGCACATAGTCCTACTAAGTGGGACAATACGGAGTTCAAGTTTTGTTAACTAAGTTTGGCTCAAAGTTAAAATGATTTCATAGGGGGTGCCTGCGTGGCTTAGTTGTTAAGCATTTGCGTTAGGCTCAGGTCCTGGGATCAAGCCCCGCATCCGGCTCCCCACTTGGCGTGGAGCTTGCTTCTCCCTCTGCCTGCTGCTCCCCCTACTTCTGTTCACTCTCTCTGTCAAATAAATAAATAAAATCTTAAAAAAAAATAAAATGACTTCATATATCCAGCCCAATATTTGATCTATGGTTTTTTATTACTATGGGTTGACAGTTATTGGAGCCATTAACATAAAGCGCTTTTTTTTTTGAGGGGGGGTACAGTGTATGCCTATCTAGAATTACTCAGGGAGGTCCCATGCTCATGAGAGCTGGCCCTTCATGGATTGTCTTCCATAGGCGCATTTTTGTCACATTTAGATGGGGGTCACTGGACAATCCCAGCCCCTCTTGGGGAAGGGATAGAGTTCTAAGCAGATGCTCTAAGCACACGTAAGACCACTGAACCATCTTGAAGATAAAGCAGCTTTGCCTGTTTAGGTCCTCAAATGATTTCCTGTCAACCATCCAGGGTGGCACCCAGGTGTCCTACTATAACTTTAGGCTGAATAGACTCAACAACATTGCAAAGTAAAGGGGAGGTCTTCCACTGAGATCTGGCTGTCCCGAGTAACCACTTCTATATTACTTTGTAGATTACAAAATACTTTAGTAAGTGTAATCTCATTTATTGTGTTCATGATTATACTACAAAAGCTTGAACCTCGAAAATGGGAACTGTGAAAATTCAAGTGGATGCCCATGTCTAACAAGGGAGGTGGGCTGTGGGGTGAGCTGGTATCAGGAATATCGTGAAGAGCAGGGAAATCTCTAATGGGTCTGATGCGGGGTATCCAGTAAATGGAAGGGACACTTAAAGTCAGGAATCCCAGGCAGTTTCCAAGTTGGAGTTGGGGGGAGGAGTCGTTTTGCCTAAGTCTTTAGACTTTTCGCCTTTAGGCGAAACTTGAGGCTCCTGATGGCAAACCTGGCAGAGCTGTGAGATGGAGCTTCTTGAAGACTGGCACTGGCTAGGAGGTCAACCTCCAAATGACCACAGAGCCCATTTCATGGGTCAGGAGCCATGTGGCAAAGATGGTCTTCATTGCCATGAGCATGGCGGCACTTCCCTGCATATAATTTGGATTCTGGGACTACACTTGCAGTCTGAAAGCTGGCAGTGTGGGGACCTCAGCTACAAAAGAGGAAATGGGAAAAACTGCACAACCACAAAAGAATCACGGGAGTCAGGTGGTGCCCAAGGGTCGGTCAGCAAGATCAACCAGGCTACTCGGTTGAGAGTTGCCTTTTACCACAAACTCTAACCTTTCACCCCACCTCTCCCTAACCTCCCAGAATTCTGATACAGAGCAGTATTGTTGTACAGAATGTATCAGAGTGTCTGTTGAATTGGAGGATTCCTCAGGGTTGGTGGAGGCAAGAAACAACAATCTGGGTAGTGAGTGATGCAAAGCATGTACCTGATGGAGGGAGCAGCTTTTATGGGATAAGTATACAGCTGAAAATGGGGCCCCATGAATACACCCTCTTATTTAGCCTTGTGAATTTGTGGGTATACATTTTAGCATATGTCCTAGGCCTTCCAGGTATCCAGAAAATGGGTGTCTTCTAAGGGCAGGTGGTAGCTAGTGATGTTAGCTGCCAAGTGTTCTGATCACTGGTGTGAAGTCAACCACCGGCACAATTGTGGTTTGGGTCTAGATAACACAGTTTCCGAAATAGAGCTCCAAAACTCCACTACTACTCAAGTATGATAGCTTAAATCCTATAATCTCCATTTTTCTTAACCACCAGAAAGATGGAATATGGCTTGCAGGACGGACTCTAGCTGGGTTAACATTATTGTGATGAGAACTGATGAATAAAACTCATCCAGCTTTCTCTAAGTCTTGAAAGTTCTGGAGCTATCCAGAAGCCCTTGTAGGTTATCAGTGTATACAGACCATTGCTGTACTCCCATTCCTTACACCCTGGCCGTACATGCTCATACGTGCCTGAAGGTAATCTTCAGAATACGGGGCTATCGGGATTATTCCAACCCCATGAAAATACACAGATGCACAAATGCTAAGTCCCTTGTGGCTGTAACAAGAGGCTATTGTGTGGTTTCCGCGTGGGCTCTTTTTCCAGAGGCATTGTAGTATAGTGGGAAAAATTAATGTACAAAAAAATGTGCTTCGTTTGGAACTTTTTTTTAAATTAGATTTTATTTGAGAGAGAGCGAATGAGCGAGAGAGTGAGAGTGTGTACAAGGGTGGGGGGCTCAGAGGGAGAAGCTCCCGCTGAGCAGAGAACCCGATGCAGGACTCGATCTCAGGACTCCAGCATCATGACCTGAGCTGAAGGCAGTCACTTAACCAACTGAGCCACCCAGGTGCCCCTCATTTGGACCTTAAAGTATCTATATTTATCACTAGATGTATTTGATTAGATGAAACTGTTGTTGGGGGGTGCACACTGCCTGTGTATTAATTTTACCAAATAGCAGCATGTCGTGTCTACTTGACCACCTTTGTGGTGATAACCTGGAGTGCCTCATACAGTTTCTCTCTTCACCTGGCATCCCTTGAGTCCCTTGCCCGCCCCCCATGTCAGCATGTCGCCTGTCACCCACCAACCAGCTGAGTCGCCCTGGTCACTGTCATCAGCATGACGGCCTCTGTACATCATACCCAGTCCCTAGTCCCCGGCGTCCTCTCGGGCTTTTTGGCTTCTGTGGCACCTTCTGCTACAAGTTGACCAAAAACCTCGGTGAGGTGAGGAAAGAGAAAGAGGAAGGCAGGTGGAGCCTGGGCCTGGAGGAGGGAGTCAGGGTTGGCTGGTGGTCGTCAGTATCATCTCCAGGCAGGAGGGGCGGCGGGCACTGGCAGCAGCCAAGTGGGAATCCGTGGGCAGAGGCCTAATAAATGTTCATCAAGCATTCCTGGGCTTTGATCCACAGTGAAGAGTGGCTGGTGATGGCAGTTTATTACCATACGTCACTATGGATGTAAATAACCAAAGAGAAGGGGGGAGGTGAATAAACTTGCTACATTTTTTTTTTTTAAGATTTTATTTATTTGAGAGAGAAAGCACGAGAGAGGGAAGGGTCAGAGGGAGAAGCAGACTTCCTGCTGAGCAGGGAGCCCAGTGCAGGACTCAATCCCAGGGCTCCAGAATCATGACCTGAGCCAAAGGCTGTCAACCAACTGAGCCACCCAGGCACCCCAAACTTGCTACATTTTGAATTTTACAGATTTTTGGTTGGTTTTGCAAGTCATCACAGATCCAGGGGAAAATACTAAGGAGTGTGGACTTGACTAAATTATGGGAAATGTCAAGAAATAAGTGCTGTATTAAAGCAGATTCATTTGGGGACGCCTGGGTGGCTCAGTCGATTGAGTGCCCAACTCGGTTTTGGCTCAGATCATGACCCTCCAAGTCCCGGTGAGCTCTGAGCTCAACGCAGAGTCTACTTGTCTCTCTCCTTCCCCCCCCCCCCCGCCCCATGTGCAGGTTCATACTCTCTCAAATAAATGAACAAAATTTAAAAAAAAAAAAACAATTCATTTGAAAGAAGCAGAAGCTCTTATGAGCCACAAATGCTAAAAACAGAACAGTTACTGACTGTTGGATTTTTAGTAAACTATTTCCTATTATGTTGTTATTGATGGCTACTATTATGTAATGGTTATAAATCCACTAGCAGCAGTATGCCAAAGATATGATTGATCTGTCAACAGAGAGCAAAATAAGACTTTTTTTTTTTAATCTTAGAAGTATTTGAAGGCTTTTAAAACTGTTTTGCAAATAGATGGCATTATGAGCATCGTTGGGCTTGGTGATTGAATAATCTACCCTACTAGGAAGCAACAACAACGTAGACTCTCTGAAGATAATCAGAATGCATAGTATTACTTGCTATATTAGGTAACATGACACACGGAACAAAGTTTTTATTTTCACCTCAGAGAAAAACCGTTTCGTGCTCCTGCTCTAAGATATTCTGGACTTCCTGAAAGAAGAAATACAGAACCATTTCTGATTAAGTGCAGTGGACACAAGATAACATAGCTACGCAGAACATTTTGAATTCTTTTTTCCCTCTTAGGACAGTGGCACTTGTTGGTAGTTTCATTTCTATTTTGGGGCCTCACTGTCCTTCCAAGGGGCAGAAAAAGAGTTTAGATCATTTAGCTCTGCAGGAAACACTTTGCCTAGCTTCTCTTTCTCGAAACCACACCCTTTCTGGAATCCTCTCCTCAGCTATGATGGGATTATTAACACATTTTGGAATTTAAGAAATAATCTTTGACACCTCCCCGCTATACATTATCATCTTTAAACTATCACAAGGCCTTAGAATTCACATTGGTACTTCTGGGTTACTGAATGCGGCGGGGGGGGGGGCATCGCCCGTGCAGGGTAGTGGGAGGGTCGCAAGGGGAAAACCTTTTAAAAATCAAGACCAGAGCTTAAACACACAGCTGTTGGACGCATTTGCCTTCTTAGGGCAGTGGCGCTTGTTGGTAGAGATAGTCTGTCCTTGCTTATGGGAGTAAGTTTACTAATAACCACATGGGCACAACCTTGAAATAGTCAAAACCCTACTTCACCTTTGGATTCACAAGCCTACTTAGTCTGAATCTTCCTATAAATCTGCATGACGAAGTTAAATAGTAGCAAAGTTCAAGCCACCTTTGGAGCCACTCAGTGGCCTGGAACAAATGGCTCCTACCTGTGGACCTTCCTCCCAGTCATCTAAGGATGTCATGAAGACACAAGCTCTAGGCTCCAGCCTCTAGAGATTTTGGTTTAGAACAAATGCCCTGCAGCCCGGGCATTTGTATTCTAATGTTCCTGGTTGTCTTTTGGAAGGCACTCACAACCCTGGGGGGGGGGGGGCTCCACATTCTCAAGGAGACTCAATTGGTTGTTAGGGGGACCATGGAGACTCTTGGACTTTTTTTTAGTAGGAGGTCAAGTAACACAGAGGTCCCGTCATCCCTAGTCCCTGTCGGCGGCTGCTGAACGTCAGGCCCCACAAGATTCCAGAGAGCCTTCAGAATTGCATATTAGATGGTTTTTAGGTTAATTCTTCAAAAATATTTATCCCCATGTGGTACGTGTGGTAACTAGAATATTTAATTTCCCTTTCAGACTAAATAAATCGACTGCAGATTTAGACACATCTCTTGGTTCCCCAAGTAGAGTGAGCATTCCGCTGGTGAGAGTTTGGAAAGTGACTACAGTTGTTGGTATTCTGAGGACTGTTCCAGATTCTTAGATCACTCATGAACTCTTTTTTTTTTTTTTTAGACTATTTATTTATTTGACAGAGAGGGATCACAAGCAGATAGAGAGGCAGGTGAGGTGGCGGGGGCGGGGGGCAGAAGCAGGCTCCCTGCTGAGCAGAGACCCCGATGTGGGGCTCAATCCCAGGACCCTGAGATCATGACCTGAGCCAAAGGCAGAGGCTTAACCCACTGAGCTACCCGGGCACCCCAATCACTCGTGAACTCTTGAGAAATTAGTTCTTCTCTCTTTTTTTTTTTTTTTTTAAAGATTTTATTTATTTATTGGACAGAGAGAGCATAAGCAGGGAGAGCAGGAGAGGGAGAAGCAGGCTCCCACTGAGCAGGGAGCCCAATACAGGGCTTGATCCCAGGACCCTGAGATCATGACCTGAGCCGAAGGCAAATGCTTAACCAACTGAGCCACCCCAGGCACGCCTAGAAATTATTTTCAGGAAAGGTCTATCAGTTCCAGACCAGTGCTACAAAATTCATAACTGTGGAGTAGAGTCCATTTTGGACAGGTGCACAGGTCTGTCCGATGCTGATGCTGTGATCCTGAGACCCCTGGCAACAGGACCATGATGAACCAGACCCCTGATATGTGGTGGTTACTGGTGTGGAGGGAATCAGATAGCCATAAAAATCTGACTGGTGTAATCAGACCTGGTGGGGGAAATGGTGGTAAGTCGGGGGGTGTGGGCATTGGAGGGGAGTAGGAATTTCTGGGAAGATGTATGTTACAGGAAACCACAGGCCCTGGGACTGAGAGAGGAGGTATAGAGGGCTTTGCTAGTCGACCTCAAGGTCAGAGCCTAGAAGATGCCGCGTAGGAGCTCAGTAGGGATAGTCAGGATTGCTTTTCACAGTCCAGACAGTCAGTGCTGGGTTAGCACTGGGCTATGTTGGATATTTTATGCACACACTCGATTCTATTTGAAATAATGCCTTCTTGTTTTACTTTGCTTAAAAGTGTGCCCAGTAGCTGTGTGGTTAAGCTCTGGTCTTGAAAGGTTTTTTAAAGGCTTCCCTCCCACCGCCAAGTTCAGTATCCCAGAAGTACCAAAGTAGATTCTCAAACACTTCCCCAAAGATCCAAGATAGAAGGATTGTTTTCTTCTATGTCTTGTGATCATTTTAAGATGATAATGCATAGCGGGGAGGTGTCAAAGATTATTTCCTAAATTCCAAAAATCATAGCTGAGGAGAGGATTCCAGAAAGGGTGTGGTTTTGAGAAATAGAAGCTAAGCAAGGGGTTTCCTGCAGAGCTGAATGATCCAAACTCTTTTTCTGCCCCTTGGAAGGACAGTGAGGCCCCAAAATAGAAATGAAGCTCCCTAGGGCTGGCTTTACTCAGACTGCTGGAGTGCTAACTGCTGACATGTGTTTTTATGAATATTGTTGCTAATGGAAACAGCTTCGGGCAAATGACAGCACCCAAGATTCTCATGTGACCCCCGTGTAATTTTTGGAAAAACGTGACTTTACCAAAAACAATAAATGAAATCCCGCGTCCATATGTTTCAGGCAAGTTCAAGAAATGATTTTGTTGGCCTGAGACCAGGACTGTGAAATAAATAGCAGGCATAATTAATTTTTAAGATGTGGTCACCATTGTAAAATGAAAAATCTGATAATAGCTGCTTAAATCTGGCATCCACATACAAAACAAATTATAGTCTACCACTTAAGTCACAGTTTATATTTCAGATTACTTGATATTTTTTTTTCAGTAGAAATGTGTCGACAGGCCTATTTTTCAAAATAGGAAGCCAAATGGCAAATGGTAGGATCCTCGGAAAGTTAAGGGATCGGTCTACAGGCGAGCAAAGGCCTGTGAAAACCTAGTGAACTGTTGACTCTGCCTTTGAGCTACGCGTTCAGTTGAACTGGATTCCCGGGTCGAACAGCTTGGAATATGGAGGACACAAGTACAGCTCTGAGAGCACAGCGAGTACATGTATCGCATTCCTCATTAGTAGAGTGTTTGGAAAGATTCAGCTCCCTTTGTAGTGTTCTGAGAGAGTTAAATGGTATCAGACCGTCGAGCTCTGCCCAGCGGGGCAATAACTCGCATGCTGAACTTGTCTGCGGAGGATGTGTTTCCATAGTTTTTGCAAAACCTTATGTGGAATTTGAACGTATATCTAAGAACATGCCAGGGAGGGATGTGGTACAAAGCCATTTCCACATGAATATTGCATCGTGTCCTAGGAATCCAAGGAAATGTGAAAATCAGGAGACACACTTAAGCCTGTGAGGTTTCCTTCCCAGCCCAAATCAGAGTTTGCCTGGATGCAGAGCAAGGTGAGGAGAAGCTTCAGGTGCCTCCATGGAGTGCGTGGAGCGTCCCTGGGGAAGGAGCTGTGGATCTTGCCCCAGAAGACAGCAGCCCTCGTCTAAGCGAGTGTGGGCGTGTTACTTGTGGGGGCAGCAGGGAATATGCTCACGCGGGGGGATGACTGAAGCGCCAGCGGAAAGAAAATTAGCCCACGCAGTGTTGATGTTATGCTCTCATGGCAGTAATTTGGCATCCTATGGAGGAGAAAGATTGGTTCCCTAATTTGAGATTGTACATGAGGGAAGTAATGGAGTAGGCCCGAGGTGTCAGGGAAGAGGGAACACATTATTTCAGAAGGAAATGACCGCATTCCTTTCTTGCATCTCCCCGGATCTGTCGCGGGAGACCCTCATCTGGGTCTCATTAGCTATCCAGCCGCGCGCAGCCTCCTGCTGGTCGTGGAGGCGTCTACCCTGCTCTCCCCTCCTCTGTGTTTCCCACAGCCTTGGAACCTTCTCACAAGCCATCTTAGGTGTGGCCCCTCTCTGGACGGGGTGCATTCTCTGTCCTTTCCGCATCGGCCTCCTGGCCCAGAAGGAGGCATGTGAACATCTGTGTTTTCACAGGGGCCCACTTGAGAGGGGCCCCATCTAATCTGGTAAAATTCAGAACCAGCTTTGTGGAGCTTGCTTCAATTATGCTCAGAACCTCTGTGCTGCTCTGGGTTCCTAGCAGGCTAGCTTGGGAAAGGCAGGCGGGTGAGGCAAGGCAAGGGGTCCTGTGGCAGATTGAATAGTGGTGGTATTTCCACTTGAAAAAGCAAGGCTCCCAGGAGTTGCAAAAGCCAGGGGAGAGGAGGTCTGTGCCCCAGAATTACTATCTGTGGCTGAAAAGGCCTGAGGTCATGTGATGAAGTCATCCCCCACCCCCACCCTCACTCCCAGAACCCCCTGCACCCATGAAAAGATAGAGGCTTATGTCTTGGGCTTGGTCCTGCCCTGCTGCTTTGTGCTTGGTCACAGCCAAGAGTCAGAGAGACACGTGTCATTTACCGTGCTGTGTAATTAAAATGCCACATAACAGTGTAGGGTAATACTCTCAGGCCAGTGTCAACCTCTCCCATCCTTTCCGCTAAAAGCATTTGTCAGAGTAAATAAAATCCAGGGGTCCCCTTTTTAGGGAAGTGGGAGCCTTGGCTTTGGCTCATTCCGCCCTGGCTCTGGACCATACCAGTTGTGGGATGTTGGGCTAGTCCTTTCACCTCTCTTAACCTATTTCCTGGTCTCCAAAGGGAAAATGATCAGAGGGATATCGTGTGGCATCAACAAAGGAAAGCTCTCCCCAGCAGGGTCTGGCCTGGAATAAATGCTCGGTTCAGTAGATGCTGGCCCATTCTCTCTGGCCAAGGCAGGCTTGCCTCCAATGATCGTTCAGAAGAGTCTCATCTTTGGTGTTGAATAGTAGGTACAAATGCCCTCTATCTGTAGGAAGCTGTAGTAAACGATCTGGGGGAGTAACGTACAGCTCAGCTAGTCTCTTAAATTCTGGCTAGGGTAAGGGAGGGAGGGACTGAGTGACAGGACTGAGGTAGGACATTGTGCTGAGCACAGAGTGGGCGGTTCATAAATGTCACTGTGGCTGATCCTATCTTGATCCTGGGAACGGAAACGGGGAGAAAGTAATCGGGTATTCATCCCCCACTGTGCGATGGCACTATGCAAAGTGTTGTGGTACTTGTGACCTCTTAATCCTCACCCCAGACCCTAGTCAGCGAGGAGATGGTGTCGGCCCCATTCTTCGTTGAAGCGATTCATTCCAAATCACAGCAAGTCAGGGACAGAGCTGAAACTGAACCCAGATCCTGACTGCAGATGCCCTGAGGAGTCCTAGAATTGTGCCATTGTACACCTCCATCTCTCTTAGCCTCCACATTGCAGTAGCTTCCCTCCTGTGGGCCATGCTTAAGCTGGCATAAATTTCAAAAAACAGCTAATTCTTCCTGCTGGACAGGCCATAAGTAAGATGCATCATAATTAGCTATGTCTGATTGACCTCCTGTTGTCCTAAGCTGTAGCCCCTAATTGTCTGTGGTGGGGGTGTTGCTATGGCTAGTTTTATCATTCTGACAGTTTGCTAATAAAAGGTCACCACAAGTACAGACGTGCTCTGATTTACATATGGCAAGTAAAAGGGCATTATGGGAAGTCAGCGTATAAGGTGGGCCTGTGCATTTGTTGCTATTGACACCCATGCTGAGATTCCATAATTGACAAGAAATGCTATTATTAAGCAGGTCTGTTGAGATAATTAGCACTCAGGGTTGCATTTTTAATCGGACTTGAGTCAGATAATTTATCACAGCAGTAGCAAGCTGTCAGGGTCACACAATAAATACTCATTAAGGCTGAATAAAGATTAACTGCAGGCTGAAAGAAAATTAGGCCAACTAGTAACATTTGATTTCAATATTTACAGTGCTAATTTGGACTGGTATTGGCAAAAAGATCAGATCCCCAAATTGAGCTCATTTATGAAGGAAGAAGAGATGTTGAGATGCCTGAGTGGGAATCTTTTTAAAGCTCGAAGTTTATTCCTAACTGATGGCCAGAAGTATTAATTTTGAAAGGTTCATTTGGCACGGCTGTTCTGGGAGCCTTGATATCTCTGCATTAATAAGATGACAACTCCAAACAGAGAAATTGTGCATCTTGAAGGCATGCCTAATTTGTTAACATTAGTCAGATCCTGCACTTTTAATTTAATGCAACTCGCTTGTCTTTGGTTCATACATGGGCAGTTTATGGCACTTCAAGTTAATTAGAAACACCTACCATTAAAACATGCAACATCTTTAAAGGAAAAAGGAAGTCATTTCAGGCCACTATATTACCAGGCCAAGACATTTATGTACTTGCTGATAATTTACAGTATACTAAAGATAGGGAACCAAATGAGAACATTAGTATTTATGAATACAGTAAATTTTGTTGACAAAACCAGTGTAAAAGGTCAGATACAGAATACACAGCAAATTGCGGTTTGTTTATCAGACCAAGAGGCTTAGATTTTAATAGAAAATTAATTTCAAGGGCCGTAACATGGCTGTAAAACCCCAGTGAAGACCCAAGACCCACAGCAACCTCTAGCGGAGCCTACCCCCCCACCCAAGGACCAATGATCATTGGCCGACATGGACCATCGTTAGCATCTTAGTGCTGTTATCAGACTTAAGGGATTTCAGCCCGATTGCTGTCATCATTAGAGAACTTTTGTTAAAAGCCTAGTTCCGCCTGCAGTCTTTTCTCTGTAGAAAGATGATAGGTGAACTCCTGAGACAGACAGGGTGTCTGTATACCAGAGATGCAGAGCCTAGAAAGACAATGGATTAGACTGAGGCAGGGACTCTGAGGTGGGTTTAGGACACAGAAAAGGCACTTGAGGGCATGAGGGGACCAGGCTGAGGGGTTTGGATGTCCTGAGGTCAGGAGCTGCCAGGAGGAGATTGATCCCAGAGGGGAGAAAAAGGAGAGAGCAGGGTGAGGGTTGGGGTTGTGTGGTGGCCACAGCAGAAAGGTGTTGCCTTTTTCACCAGCCCTTCCAGGGAACTTACCAGAAATAAACCGAAGAGGTCTTGGTGTTCCGGGGTTCATTCCAGGGGTGGCAAGCTCAGGACAGGTGGAGTGTTGGGTGGCAAGCAGGTAAGAGCGGGACAGAGGACAGGTGGCAGGAGTTGGCTTTCTTCCCAGGAGACTGGGTGCTGCTCACTGCTGTCACCTGGGGGTCGTGATCCTCAGCCCTCAGAACCCTTCTCATTGGCCATGGCAGCCACAGAATAAATAGCTTTCCATCTTAGCTGGAAAGAGGCAGGGTTAATTACAGACAAATAGGAAAGCAGAGCCCCTGACCCCGGTTTACTCATCTCCGTCGACGGTGTGTTGACCTTGTGATGGGAAGCCAGGGACAAAAGCAGGTCTGAATCCTCAGAGCTTCTCACGAACTTGGGAGACACACCAGTATGTAACCGTAAAACCAGGCTCCTATGGTGAGTGCCAAATGTAGGAAAAACGGCAACACGCAGGATCATCCCACTTCCTAAAGGTCAGAAGGAACTTCTGCAGGAAGTAACAGGGCTGCCTAGGCCAGAGTTGCACAGCTCATCCCCTTCTCTGCAGATCCTGAGTCCCCTCCACCGGGCCCGCTGCTCTCCGAGTGCTGGGGACAGAGGTGGGCCTGTGACCTGCACATGGATGCTGAGGCTTTCCTTCCCAACCCACTGCTCCTTCTAGGCTACTCCTCCCCCGGTTCTCAGTCCTTCCCCACCCCAAGCCGTTATTTCTACCTATCTTGGCTTAGCTCCCTCTCAGTCCATCTTTGCTAAGCTGTGAGCTGATAACTAAAGGGTTTATCTTCCTGAATCTTGATATTTTAAGCAGTGAATTCCTGATAACCAAACCGCTCCCAAGGTCTCAAGTAACGGATCTCTAACTGTAGTGTATTGTTAGTGTGTTTTGGAGCAGAGAGGTCTGCTCCGTGCCCCTCAAACCACACTGCGTGGCCAGCCTGGCTTTGGCTCTGCCACACTAGGAGTATTTCAGAGACATGGCCCCATTGTCTGGTTTCTAGCCAAACAGTGATGGAGGTGAAGGAGGCTGAAGGCCCTTAGGGAAACAAGAGTGAGAAGCACTCCCCACGTGGGGTGCAGAACTCACAATTTTCAGGTCCTAAAAAAGAATCCTTTAAAAGCAACCACGTAACTGTTAACAATCTTGGCTACCACTTATTGCCACACCTGATCCAAGCACTTTGCGTTGTGTTCATTCAGTCCCCATATCCGAATGATCCCCACTTCACAGATGAGGTGCTTGAGGCACAGAGATAAGAAGTAGCTCATCCAAGGCTGTAGCACCCCTGAGGTGGGAAGCTGAGATTAACATGCTCTGGAACACCGTGGAAATTGCCACAGAGCGAAGGGCTGCTGAACGGATACCAGGCCCTGGGCAGAGAAACAGGCTCCCAGAGGATCTGAGCACAAACACAGAGGCTTTGGGGGTTTTTGTTTGTTGGTATTTCAAGGTAAAGTTAATGTTAAAAAACAAAGCAGGCCATGTGCCTACGGACAATAGAACCTAAATTCCATCCTGCGAAAAAGACCTAAAATGGCAGGGTTCCCTTCAGGATTGCATCTGGCCCTTCATTCCAACAGATAATGATGAAACTTCGAAGAACCTTTGTTAAATTGGCTAGAGCCTGGGTCAAGCCATGGATCTGTTCAGAATTTGGCTGTGAAAGTGTTTGTGATAGAAAAAAAAAAAAACTAAAAATAACCAAAATGCTTTTTTTTAAGTTGGAGATTGAGTCAATAAATTCAGTGTATTCATCCTATTTAAAACCATGAGGTGGTGACCCAAAAATATGTCCATGGTATATTGCTAAGTTTTAAAGGGGAAAAAAAACAAGAAATTTTCAAAGTGCTACAGTCTTTCATGTATGTATATATTAAAAATTGGTAAGGAGAATACACTGAAAAATACATTTTGGAGGCGTCTCCAGCAACTGACAGTGGTTGGGATGGGACTGTACAAACTTTCCCTTTTTACATTATAAATAATTCTGTAACATTTGGATGTTTATGGTGAGATATGTTGCTTTTGAATTCCAAAGAAACAAAGAGATGAAAACTAAGTTTTAATCGACAGTCCTCTTCAGTCAGGTAAATGAGATTTCCTAATGGGATATAAAGCTTTTTCATAGCATATTGATTCTACTGTTACTCATCCATAAAAACAAGAGAGAACACGGATTGCTTAATCTTTTTTCTTATTTGTAAGCAATAAATCCATTCTGCTGATAATTTTGAGTGTTTTTGAGTCAACAGTTTATTTTCCACTTAGTAGTTGTGCCCTGGAAAGAGAGAGATCATATTTTGGGTACCCAGGAGCCAATCAGAATAAGAGCACATCATAGATGCATCCAAAAGGCAAAGTTCAACAACAACAAAAATAGGCACTGCCTTTATTGAGTAACTGCTCTGCCCCGAATTTGCTCCTCACAAGGCCCCCTGGAGTGTTCTGTTGGTCCCTGTTTCCCGGGAAGGAAAAGCAAGGCAAAGCTAGGGTGGTAAGTCATAATGTGGGCCCTCAGACCTTCTCTGAGTTCCTCTTCTGGAGTCCTTGTTAACCATTAAGCTTAACTGCTTCTCCCTGGAGTAAATGGCTTGAGGACCAAAGCTTTCTTTATAACGGCCACGTCTCCTAGGCCTCTAAGGGCTATGTCCAGAAAGTCTTTGGCAAGACTTCAACTCCGGTTGACACCAGGTACTCTCAAGTACATGAAGACAACTGAACATGGTCGGCAAAGCGCCACAGGAGGATTTAGGAATGAGTAAACTGCTTGTCTGGGGAGACAAATAGAGCAAAACCAAACGTTAGAATGTTAACACCCAGGCATTTATTTAACTTGCAGCGTAATGGGATCCTAAAACTGGAGTCACCGAGCATGTCCGTGATGTCAAATATTTGGCTATGATTAAAGCAGGAAATGGTATGAAAATGTTTAAAGCATCCAGTTCATTCCAGAGGGGATAATAAATAGGGAATCTTTGACAACAGCAAATAAATCAGAACATGTAAATAGAAAGGCTGGCCTTATGAGCCATTTT
Source organism: Mellivora capensis (assembly GCA_004024625.1). Taxonomy (NCBI): domain Eukaryota; kingdom Metazoa; phylum Chordata; class Mammalia; order Carnivora; family Mustelidae; genus Mellivora; species Mellivora capensis. Next base: position 99,681 of record PISX010000244.1, on the reverse strand, counting down.
ATGCCATCGACAGGCAAGATAGGTAATCAAGATAGACATGGGAGAGCGTTTTAGTCTTTACTACCATCATCTGTTATCAGTCATGAGAGAAGTAAACAAGGGGACGAAATAAAGCTGAAAGCCTACTTACCCTTTCAGGAATACTTCGTACCTGACTTTGTGCACTGGAGAGAAACCAAGCAACGTGTGAAGGATGTGTGCTGAGCTCACTTTAGAGAGAATGCGTAAATGTGCAAATAAAAAAGAAAGGATTGTTGAGCAGCAATAATTCAGCATTTCTACTGCAACAGACTCTGGCCACCGATAAGCTTTATTTTCCATAATGGAAACCTTTACTCATTGTGCTCCAGACGAAGCTCAACCAATGACAAGAAGCATGTTGGTATAGACACAGATGAGTGAGAGGGTTGGCCAGTTATTGGTTGACCTGGCAACTGTAGTAGGCACGTTGCAAAGGAAGACCGTGCTAAATGAAACAGTTAAAATGAGCAATGTTGTTCCTTCTGGTCACCAGAGAAAACATGTCCTCTTGGCAAGCAGGTACTTTTTCTCACTTGGTTTTCCTTCCAAACTCTGCCTAACCTCTCATTCTTGGGGTCATTTCTGTTTTCCCTCAAGTAAAAGGAAAGAAATCTTTTCTTTTTCTTCACGGATATTTGTAGGAAAAAATGAGGAGTGACAGCGGAGGCTTTAACAGTAGTGTTCCCGTTTACAGACGGTCTTGTTCTGAGCCTTGCAAGGAGGCCACGAGGAACCACGGCCGGCCCAAGCAAGCAGGGACTGAGAGTGGCATCTGGTTCAGTACTGTGCCCCAGATCTCTTGCCTCGCCTTGGTCCCCCAACCCGCATGGAACGGGGGCAGCCCTGGTTCAGATCCCACTTCTGCCTCCTCTAGCTGTTCTTCCATTGAGCAGTTGAAAACTCTTCACCTGAATCTTTAACAGCTCTATTGAGATAGAACTCCCATGCCATCCATTTCACGTATTTAAAATATACACTTACACGGTTTTAGTGTATTCAGTTATGTGATCATTGCCACAATATTAATTGTGTGATAGTTTCATCTCTCTTAAAAGGAAACACACGCACATTAGTTTCCCCTCATTCCCCTCCCTGCACACCCCCGCCACTTCTTTCCCAGCCCAAGGCTACTTCTAATCTACTTCTAGATTTGCCTATTCTGGGTATTATATATAAATGAAGTAATACAATATGTGACCTTTAGTGTCTCAGCTGCTTTCACTTAGCACAGTGTTTTCAGGATTTACTCATGTTACAGCACGTATCAGTACTTTGTTTCTTTTGCCAAATAATGTTTCAGTATGTGGATATACCCTACTTTATCTGTTAATTGGTTGAGGTAAAGTTCCATTTTGAGGATCTCCCAAACTAATTTCCAAAGCAACTCCACCGTTTTTGCATTCCACCCCCCCAGCCATGTATGAAGATTCCAATTTCTCTATATCCTCACCGACACTTAATATTGTCTGTCTGTCTGATTATAACCATCTTTGTGAGTGTGAAATGGAATCTCATTGTGGTTTAGGTGTTCATTTCCCTAACGACTAATGATGAACATTTTTTTCATAGGCTTATTGGCTATTTGTATATCATCTTTGGAGAAATATCTATTCATATCCTAGCTCGTGTGGAAAATTGGGTTATTTATCTCCTTATCATTGAGCTATGAGTTCTTTATATATTTTGGATACAAGTCCCTTATCAGATACATGAGTTGCAAGTATGTCCCCCCATTCTGTGGGGTAGCCTTTACTTTCCTGATGGCATTGTTTGCAACCCAAAGTTTTTAGTTTTATTGAAGTCCGATGATCTGTTCTTCCTTTTGTTGCTTGTGCTTTTGGCGTCCTATCTTAGGAACTGTGCCTAACCCAAGGTTAGGAGGATTTACTCTTGTGTTTTCTTCTAGGGGTTTTAATAGTTTTAGCTCCCACATTGAGGTCTGTGAGCCGTTTAAGTTCGTTCAGCTGAGTTTAAACTTCCACAGAATGATCTGTGGATTGGATTGATTTTGTCTAATTTTTCAGACGGGATGTAGGGCCAGAATATAACCGCTCCAGAGACTACCCCACAACGTACCATCTGTCAGACTCCATCTATCATAGCAATCTTGCACACAGTTCCTCAGGGCAGCATGGAAAGTCCTTACGCTTTGTTTAGTTTTGAATGCCTTTAAATGCCCTTTAGGTGGCGCTATTGCATTTCCTCGGGGTTTTTTCTTTCTTTTTGGCTTTGAGAAGGAAAGGGTGTGTGTTCTGCTTTGGTGCGCCTCTTAAGTTACTGGAGGAAAACATTACACCGAAGTAGAAACCTGAAATACTGCATTCAGCTGACATTTACCTGGTGGTCCTTACCCAACCGAAATCCTTCTAGACGTTCCCCGGTGAAGACTGTTCTCCACCTTGGTGACTTCAAATGTGGGCCTTAACCAGCAAGCAAGCCTGCGGGCTTCTGAGAAGCGGCTGTGCAACTAGTTAGGACCTCCATGTGGCAGTGATGATGATTTCCAGCTCTTTCAACTTCCATGTGGCTAATTAAAAAGTAAAACTTTCAAGTGGTTGACTTCCTAAAGAGATTTACAAAATGTGTCTTCTGTTAGGGAACCTGTGTACAGTTTTTACATCTTTTTCCTGGATTATCTTCCTTGTGCCAACTCACAGTGTGGGACATTAGGACACGGCATGCCTTTTTTTTTTTTTTTCCTAACCACTTAAAAAATTCCCAGGAAGGTTTTTTTTCCACTCCAACTGCCTTCCCACTATGTCCTGCAGTCTGCCAAGCTTGCCAGAACTCAGCAGGTAGCCCGCATGGTATGCGTGTCTGTGTGAGAAAGCTCCCCTGATGTGGACAAGATGTTGGTTGTAAAATGAAGCCAACATCTTGTCCACAAGTGTGCAAAAATACAGTATATCCGCAAGCACCGAGGCTGTTAAGAATGTTTAGTCAAATATAGCTCGCTAGAACGACTCTGTTGTTGTAAATGTGATTCAGAGATCAGAACTTCTAAATCTAGGGGCGAGAAGTCGATGGCCAGACTACCCGTTTTTCTTTGGACGTTTCCCTAACACAGAACCTCATAATATTCGACTCGGAGAGTCCCCGAGGAGGGTCCGAAGAGATTTTCCTGTCGACTGTTTCCTACTGTAGAGCAGTTCCACTGGTTTTCTGGGGCGTCCATTTCCATGGCTTCTGACTGTCTCAGGGCTTGAAGTATTATCTTGGAAAAAATACCTGCTCAGGAGTTACCGGTCAGCTGATGATTGCTATTGGTGCCTTCTCTGTCTGAAGCCAACTGCATGTCTGTTTGCCTGTGGAGTGAATGCAATCTTTATGAAACCTTCAACACTGATTTTTAGCGCATTATAAAAGGTATTTGGTCCTCTTTGGTCTGTTTTTACCAGGAACATTTTGGACCACATATAAAGATAAATTATAAGGGTGAGAATTTGAGTGTGTTTACTAAAAACAAACAGTGACATTTCCAAAGTGGAGGTGTTGGAAGGGAGCACTGAACAGCCTTGCTGTGTTTACGTACGCCTAGAGTTCTGTAGAGTTTTGTATGCATTGCCCCGGTTGCACTGTAGACTCCTGGAAGTGACGGGCTCCAATTTGTCCTAATAACTAAGCTGTGACTACCCCAGAGCCAGCCCCAAGTAGGTACTCCTTCAGCGTTTGTGGCCTGGAATTGGATTCCTAGCTCCTGGCACGGAAGCTATAGCCAAGAACAAGACCAGAAAAGACTATGGTAACTTTTTTCTTCGGGCATATTACTTAGGAGTTTATGTGATGAAGTTTTCCACTGTATTTCTTCTCCAAACTAAGGGTGGTCTTTGGAATGTTGGCAGAAGCTTTTTTAGACAGCCGCCACCACCTAGTCAAAATTCAGGTGGGATGTGAAAGAAAGAAGGTGGAGTTTGGAGGGATGGAGATAGTATTTTGTGAAAGGTGATAATCTGGCCTCTGTTCTGCTCCTGTATTCCTGCTTTTTACCAAGTTAAAATGGAGGTGTGGGTTACTCTTGGCCCGTACCGTGCCCTGGCCTTGTTTCTGTGCCTGGGAATCCACTTACTGGCGCTGTCACCCATGGGACTGGGAGCAGCTCTCTGGGAGCACATGGGAACAATACCGGGACTGACCTTTGAGTGACTGTATGGGAAGCAGTTGGGGAGCGTAACCTCAGAATGCTAAGCCGGTCAAAAATGCCGCCTTCTACTTCACGCGCGTCTGGTTTATAGGCAGCCTGAACTTACCGATGGGGTGGATTGCAAACGTCCATTTATAAATCAACCGCAAAATAATAAAAAGACCCTTCCCCTAGAAACAGTGTTATACACAGTGACCAGGTTCACGGGTTAGCCTACAAAAGCTCATCCAGACATAATGTAGCTGGAATTTTGTACATGTGTGATAACAAATGAAAAAAAAAACAAAACCCACAATGGCAATTAACTGAATAGAAGGAAGTGATTGTTTGTATTGAATATTATAGTCTAAGAACATTTTAATTAGGGAAGAGAGGGAAGTGGAAGTAGTCCTTATATTCCAGAAGTATTAAGGAAAGGAAAACAGAGAGCAATTCTGAATAATCCAACCTAGGAAGAAGGGGGGGGAAAGAGGAAAGGATATACAAAGTTAAAAATCTAAACAATTAAAAATCTCTCCCCAGAGAAGTTATCTGACCTATAAAGAATAAGAGACCTTACAGGAAAGCTTTTGAATCCTCCCCTGATTTTAAGTGAATAAAGGCATTTCTTGCTAAGATTTCAGAGGCCTCCACGATGTTCATTTATTCTTACACGGGAATAGGCGTGGGAGCTTTTGAATATTTCTGTGTGTGAAGGGCATGGTATTAGGAGTTTAAAAAAAAATTCTGCTGGAAGATTGGATGTTTATGGCCTATCCTTTTCTTTGGTATTCACTCACTTGAAAATGTTTCACATTTGTCATAGGCGGAAGTAAGGCTTAATGGATTTTGGAGTCAGGCCCCAGTTTGAGCCTCAGATCACTTCATCTAAGACTTGGGTCACCATGGACATCTTGACATCACTGAGCCCACTTTCCTTTATTAGAAAATGGAAATAAGGGGCACCTGGGTGGCTCAGTCAATTAAGCATCTGCCATCAGCTCAAGTGTGATCCTGGGCTCCTGGGATCAAGCCCCGCACGTGGTTCCCTGCTCAGCAGGGAGCCTGTTTCATCCCTCCTCCCTACTCGTGCTCTCTCTCACTATCTCTGTCTCTCTCAAATAAAATATATTTTTTTAATTTTTTAAATTTATTTATTTGTCAGAGAGAGAGGAAGAGAGAGCGAGCACAGGCAGACAGAGTGGCAGGCAGAGGCAGAGGGAGAAGCAGCCTCCCTGCCGAGCAAGGAGCCCGACATGGGACTCGATCCTAGGACGCTGGGATCATGACCTGAGCCGAAGGCAGCCGCTTAACCCACTGAGCCACCAGGCGTCCCTCAAATAAAATATATATATATTTTTTTAAAGAAAATAGAAGAGTGTCTGGGTGGCTCAGTGGGTTAAGCCTCTGCCTTCGGCTCAGGTCATGATCTCAGGGTCCCAGGATCGAACCCCACACTCTCTGCTTGGTAGGGAGCATGCTTCCCCCTCTCTCTGCCTGCCTCTCTGCCTACTTGTGATCTCTCTCTCTGTCAAATAAATAAATAAAAATCTTAAAAAAAAAAAAGAAAATAGAAATAATAACATCCATATCACAAGGTTGTGAGTGTGTCCACCCTGGAAACATGAAGCACCTCCCGGCCTGCTGGTAAAATGCTCCGTGAATGACAGCCATCGCTACCAGACCTTGTAGACCCAGTTTCTTACAGGCTTGGCCCGTTCATGTTTATACAGAATATCAACAACAGTAGCAGGCTAGCGGTGCCTGGCTGGTGCAGTTGGTGGAGCATGTGACTCTTGATCTCTCAAGGTTTTGAATTGAAGCCCCACATTGGGCGTGGAGCCTGTTGGAAAAACAAACAAAAAACAGCAGCAGCGTAAAGAAGAGTAAAAAATGTTTAAATTGGGTTCGTATATAAACTTCAAAGCTAGAAGAAAAGAATCTTACTTCTTGGGAGTCTACCAGCTCACCACGCACTTAAATCGTTCTAAAGTCATTCAGCACATAGGCTTGCTGGAGAGGAAGTGAGGGGTCTTATTAAATATTACCCTCATTGGGTTCGTTTTCACATCTTGAAAGACTTCATTTTTCATCTTTGGTCTTGATTTAGTTCTATCTGTAGCTATTTAAAGAAAAGATGAGGATGCTGGAGATGGATGCACGTTAAAACGGTTTGGGATAAACCACATGGGATCAAAACGTTCATTTAAAAAAAAAAAAGTCTCTATGGTACGCTGGGAATGGAGTTTCCTGTAGCGTTTCAGGCTGATTTCAGAGATGAGTAAGAGCACACGTGCCCTCCCTCCTGTCTGCACCTGCTGTCATGGCTGACGGGCTCTGATTATGTAGTGGTAGCCATCGCCAAGTGCTCCATTGTGATGTGGCCTGTCCAATACCAGCACGTTTCTCACCTGTGACTGCCCTTGGAGCCGACTTCAGACTGCATTCCAGCTACCCATGGGCTGACACAACCCCTGCATCAGTGATCCAGGGGAGAATTTTAGAACAATTAGGGAAAGTGCCTTAGTTAATGAATTGCCTTGTCCCCTCCAGCCCCAAATGGACTTCCAAACCTTGGGTTTCCCTTTCTTTTCCTTTCTCATTCGCCATACTCCGGGAACTCTTCTCTGTCCCTGCCCCCCCTTTTCCTAGGCTTGTCACTCCCCTGGCCCCATTTTAAGACATCACAGTAGCCCATTCTTTCAGCACATTAAATGAGTTTCTGCTCAGGACTCAGCTTGTGATGACTCAAGGAGAATTCTTCCCGAGTTTCACTGTCTTGTCCAAACCATACATATACTGCCCAAGGCTACCTCAAATCTGTCTCACCCCGTAGCAAAATGTATTCTCCTACTGTGCGATAGTCCTGTGTTCTTCATTTTTAGGGGAAAAGGCCTTGAAAGAATGGTTTTATAGTTGTTTTGTACCTGTACACCAGGGACCAACAAACTATGGCTTTTAAGCCAAACCTGGCCCTCCCCTGTCTTTTGTAAATAAAGTTTTATTGGAATACAGCCACACCCATTTGTTGAGGAATTCTCTAGGGCGGCTGTCACACTATCATGGCAGAGTTAACTAGTAAGGGAGACCATTTGGCCCACAAATCCTAGAATATGTACTGTCTGGCCCTATATAGGAGAATTTTTCTGACCCATGCCCTGTATCTAATCTCATTGCAGATGGCCTTCCAGAAAACAAAGATTTAGTACTCCACCGAGAAATTCTCTTTTGCCACAAACTTACCCAAGGGTCAGTAGCCACAGTCATTTAATCTCCTTAGGTCTGATATCACATTCTGTAAAATGAGATTAACACCTGCTTTGTTTTTCTGAGAGCAAAGTGAGAACAACTTCAAATTCTTGTTCATATATATTCCGAGATGCTGACATTGAATGTCAGGCCACTGCCCTGGTTCTGACTGTGTTCATATCTAGCATATACTTTTCTCAGCATTTAGCATTTTCTTTTTTTATAATTTCCTTTCAATTTATAGTAGATTATTGGGTGGAATATTTGTATTGCTGTGATAAGATATAAACATTTTCTTTTTTTTAATATTTTATTTATTTGATAGAGCGCACAAGCAGGGGGAGTGGCAGGGAGAGGGAAAAGCCGGCTCCCCACTGAGCAGAGTCTGATGTGGGGCTCCATCCCAGGATCCTGCGATCATGACCTGACCCAAAGGCAGATGCTTAACCTACTGAGCCACTCAGGTGCCTAGATATAAACATTTTCTTAATATCGAACAGGGGTGCCTGGGTGGTTCAGTTAATTAAGCAACTGCTTTTGGCTCAGGTCATGATCCTGTAGTCACGGGATGGGTCTCACGTTGAGTTCCCTGCTCAGCATGGAGTCTGCTTCTCTCTCTGACCTTCCCCTTCTCATGCTCGTGCTCTCAAATAAATAAATAAATAAAATCTATTTTTTTAAAAAAGAATATAGAACAAATATATGAATATAAAATTATATAGAACATAAATTATATGAACATTTTCTTGGTAATAGAGCAAATTTCTATATTTTGGGGTTCTTATGAAAGCCTGTGAGGAAAAACTATTAAGTCATGTTTTTTTCCATGAAAAGTTGATATTTCCTTTTTTTTAAAATATTTTATTTATTTATTTGACAGAGACAGAGATCACAAGTAGGTAGAGAGGCAGACAGAGAGAGAGGAGGAAGCAGGCTCCCAGCTGAGCAGAGAGCCCGATGCGGGGCTTGATCCCAGGACCCTGAGATCATGACCTGAGCTGAAGGCAGAGGCTTAACCGACTGAGCCACCCAGGCGCCCCTGATATTTCCTTTTTTAAAAAAAAAGTTCAAAATCAAGTTACCAAAAAGTGAATATATATGTATATATACACATATTCGTATTGACCTTTTTCTATCATTACAAATATGCCTTTTTTCATTAACATCAGTGTGACCACTTGTGATGTGTCCTTTCTGGGGGAAAATGGAGGATAATGATTGGAATGTTCCAGAGGCTACTAAGGAAGACAAATGTCAGGATTGCAATAATATTTTCTCATCTTGTTTTTCTTCATGGTCATTTCTTTATTATTTTCATGTAAGATATAGTTTAATTATAATTTCATACTCAAAAAGTAATATGTGTTTATTATAGAAAATGTAGAAAATACAGAAAAAAACACATAGAAGGAAGAATTCCTATAATCTCACCACCTAGAGATAATGCTGTTGACATTTTGGTGTAAGTCTTTCCAGACCATTTTTCATATATATTATATGATTTTTTTCAAAATTGCTATTATACTTTCTGAGAAAAAAATAATACTGCCATTTATCGAATATCTGATTCAACTACATAGTTTGCTAACAGCTTCGTACACTTGGTCTCGTTTTATCTTTACAGCATCCCTCTGGTATGCAAGTATTATAAACTCATTTTGAGAAACTAACAGGAGGTTAAGTCATTTGCCCAAGGTCACACAGCCCTCCCCTGAACTCACTCTCACTCCCCGTGCTCTGCTACCTACAAACTTTTGTGTCACGTCAATAAGCTAGTGTTTGAATCCGGCAAGTTAAGGAACGTCTTTGTGGTTAATGTCCTAGTTAGTAAAAGTGGTTCTTCTGTAGTGCACCCTGGGGTGAGTGTTTTCATTGAAGATTCCAGAATGACCCTCACTTCCTGCTGCGAGCCTGGCTCTCCTCCACATGGTTGCTGGAGACCTCCCTGGCCTGCTGGCCACCAGAATTTTCAAAGCAGCTGGCATTTCTCCCTCCCCCTGCTGGCCACAGCACACAGTATCTGGTCATCCCACAGGCCGCTGCCAGTGCCTGGCTGCCCACTGGAGCCACTGACCCGAAATCATAGAGAAATACTTGAACCACTAAATAAATCCTCAGACAGAAGGTAGCAGCTCCTATGGAGGAGTCGGCCCCTGGAAGACTGTTATTTTTAAGTTTTGAAGAAGAGTCCAGAGGGAGAAGTTGCTTAGAATCTTTTAGTTGCAAGGAAACTGAGCTGCCAGTTTAAATCAAATTTTGAATTACCCCTCCCACCCCGCCCACACACACACACAACCAACCCTTGCCTGTGCTTGGGTTTAGAGCCTTCAGGTAAACACTGTCCCTGGCCTCCTGTCGCTCAGTGCCCTGCGCTCTGTTTAAAAGGCTATAACTCCAAGATGGTTAAGGAAGTTAGTTGCACAATACAGGGAGGGCATTAGGGAAGAGCAAAGAAAAGAATTAGTGTACTTTAGAACATACTGAATTAAAAGCTAACATAAGATTTTAACAATTGTTTTCTTCTGTGTTAGAAGGTAAATCCAAAATCAACTGCAAAGTTCTTTAGTGAGAGTCATAAAAGGCCTTGCCTGCAACTGGCTTTCCATTGGGAAACCTAATAAAAATTTGTTAATGCATTGTGATTGAAAATTACTATGAAAGTTAAGAATGATAAAGCAGAACCTAAATAAAGTGCTCTTAACTGTGTTTATATCTGCATTAGGGCTTAAGCTGTGCTGGCAATTACATGTTTTTACTTTTCATTGTTCAATAGTTTCAAATGTACCAGAAAATGCTGGCCAAAGACTGTTGCCTAACTGAAACCAGATAGGTCCAGACTTCCAAAAGCTCCAAGAAGAAAATAAATCCCTCTGTTCAAAATAACCTGAACATTTTTAAGTATAGCAATCACGTACCATTTGACATAATTCGGTTCAAGGCTGTGTTGCTTTTCAGTAAATATAGGATTCAATAAATACAAATGAACTATTCAGATAATACCCGAACCTGCTGACACGAAGTTATATGACCTCACGTTGCCTGCCGGCCTCGTAGATTCAATTAGTATTTCACTTTATCAGTAACCTGTAACACGAGAAGTCTTCAGTGTAGGGTCCCTGAACATTGATTCCAGGGAAGAAACTCTTACTTCCAGAATTAGTTCTGACGGTCTTGTAGAATACTACTTAGCATTTAAAATGATTTAAAGGGTGCTGAGGATCCTTTACGCAAATAGTACTCCCAGATCAACCATTATGAATTAGTGCCTTTTTGGAACCTGTCACCATAGTTCTTTTTTAAAATGCAGATGCTCTCGTGAAAGTCTTATTCCAACAAGAAGCATGGATTGATGACTCCATGTCATAGACCCCATGGGCCCTGCCCTCGGCAGGCTTACAGTTGAGAGAAACAAGAAAAAAGGCACCAAATTTCAATACTTGTAAAAGGCAGTGTGTGGAAGTAAGAACGGAAATGCTGGAGTTCATTTGTTCACTTGCACGTGTGTGTGTGTATGTGTGTGCCTATGCGCGCGTGCCAGACACTGTTGTAAGCACTTCACGTCTGTTCTCTCAGCCAGAGCTTACGACAGTTCGGTAAGGAAGGTACGGTTGCCCCATTTTACAATGAAGATACATAGGCCCAGAGATGCTGAGTAACTCGCCCCTGCTCACCCGGAGAGTAGAGGGCCAAGCTGGGATTTGAAACACTGCAGAGGGTTCCAGAGCCCATTGTCCACTTAACACGTCTCTAAGGGACCCTCATCCTAATGAGAGCTCCGTCATTCATTTCTGTAGGAAATACTGTAAGTAGAAGTTCATGGGAGCATGTGGGGGTTGAGACTCCACCAGGAATTCCCGGATGAGCGGGAGCTAGCTAGAGCTGCTGCCTCTCAGAGCCTCAAGCTCTGAAGGCGAGGAAGCCGCCTCTGGCCTCCTGGTGCAGCCCCAGCTTCTCATCACAGACCTCTGCTCTTTTGCGTGTTGGGGGAGCAGGGGCTGTTCAAGGGCAGACTCCTGGTTATTCCCCTTCTCCTGCCTCCCTCAACATCTAGGAGCCCTTAGTGTTTATCTGAATCAGTTCACAGAAAAACTCACTCTAGTCCTTGACCCCTGCAACACCACAGAGATGAAAGGGAGAAGTCTGTCCATTACAAAATGAAGGTCTCCCAGGGAGACCTGCTGTTCCCCGAGAAGGAAGAGAACAAGGCTGCTAGTCCCTTAATAGGAATGCTGTTGGCGTGTACCCTCTTTTGGAAAACTTACTTCTTTGTTGCCTCCTGCCACTAAGCCTGGGGTCTGCTGAATCTCCAGTTCCCAGCATGGAATAGACTGGGAAGAGCACCAGCCTGGAGGGAGCCTTGAACTTCTGCAAAAGCACTACGTACCTGTTAGCCATTCTGTGTGTCTGTTTCCTTGTCTGTAAAATGGCTCTTGTGACACTTTTCTGAACTATATCACTTGGTTTTGAGGATCGTAAAATCTTCATCTGTATTGGCATATATTGTGGAATGCCTAATACGGCTGAGGAAATGACCGAAGAGGACAACAACATAGGCTGGGGTGCCTATAGGGGGACACATCTTTATTCTGCGCGTCAGTTGGTAGAGCACCCCACATGCTGTATTAGCGAAAGCCTGAGGATCTCTTGACATGCACAGATTATCCAAGAACCCAGTGGTGGTTCAGTCCAGAGGGTTAGCCTCCCCTTCAGACGCCAAGAGGAAGGTGAAAGCTAGGTTCTCAGCAGGTCTGTCCTGCCATCTTTCTTGACCATTGCTGCTGCGCGAGGCATGTCCTGTCCATCACAAGGACAGGTCTTGCACTGTGAGGCCGCGCTTGCGGGTCCAGTTAGGGCCCACGCCAAAGGTAGAGCCCCACACGTGCCTCCGGCTGCAGCTGTTTCATCCTCCTCCTGTTAAGCCTTTGCCCCCCGCCAAAGCCAAGGGCTACGCCAGGAAGCTGGATACAGAGGCGCTGCTAACAGTCGCACACTGTCTCCAGACCAGCCTCACTCTCCATCTCGAGCCTGTGCCATTTGTCCATATTCTTCCTGCCCTGGGGGTGACCTCTCTCTCCTTTTGGGACTCTCCTCCCACACGCCCGAGTGGTTCAGTTCCTCTCCAGCGCGAGGCTCCGTAGACGGCAGGGGAGTGTCCAGGCTGGCCGCGGTGAGGTTCCCAAAGTTTCTAGTACACCTTTCCTCGTAACTCCGTTTTATATGTGCGTGTGTGTGCGTGGACACAAATACTAAGTTATAAAGAGTCAAGTCCCTACCCGAAAGAAAGACACTCTGCAGCTAGGTGACCTCGGCAGGGGAAAGGCTACAGTGATTTTAAGGATGCCCGTGGTGGACATTTTGCTTCCTTTCTGCCACACACGTGCGCCAGAATGACCCTTCCGCGTGAGTATTGTCCTTTAAAGGTGTCCCACGGGGAGATGTCTGCAGGTGTATTTCTCTGAAGCTCTTGTTGCTTGAAACTAGAAGCATGTCCACAGCGTCCTTCTGGCGTGGCCTTCCAAGCAGCTCCAGTCCGCAGAAGAGGTCTATACTGCCCGTTAGCGGCACCTTATTTGTTTTGGGGGAGTTGTGCTGTGTGCATTTTACCCTGTGGGGGCCTTGGGGGTTGAGTCCTCCAGTCCTCTTCTCCAGACTTGATTACAAATGGCCTTTGGCTCCACAGCGACCAAGAGCTCCCCCCTCAGTGAAATGCCACCGAATTCCAGGCTTTTCCCAAAGTTGTTTTGAGGAGGAAGTGTAAGATATTTTTGAGTAATGGCCGCGTGGTAGACAAAGGTACATGGGGCTGCGTAAGATGGCTGTGTGAACGAGGAGAGCGCTTTTTATATGTGCTCTGGCATTTGTCTTAAAATAGTCTGATTACTTTATGGGGAGGCATACCACACTGGGAAAGTATTGTGTTTAGGGTGGGTGGCGATGGTTTGTGTCCTAAGCAGTTAAAGGTTTGTGCTTACGGGGAGTGAACTCATTATTTTAGCAAAAAACAAGTGAAAGCATCTTATGCAGATCTGCCCAGAGAATGCACATGGAACCTTACTGGCTTCATAAAAATAAGAAACTCTTAATGGCATCTGTTTTTCTAGGTATGTTAATATAACAGCAGATTGAACTATGAGCCGCCGCCTTGCCTGCTTCCATTGGATGACACAGTTGTCTAAATACTCATTAAAAAAAAATAATAAATCACCTCCCTTCCTGGCTTTCCAGAAAGAAAAGGCTTCAGAAGATGAAAATATATTTGACGGGTGTTAATTCCCTCTTTATTTATTCACTCGACTTTTGTGAAAGGTTTAAGAAATGTCTTTATGCTCCTACTTATTATAGTGAAAAAAAAAAATTCCAAAAAACGTTCTGTTTCTGAAATACCTAATTGTCAGACTGTTTCTGAATTTGGCGGCAGGCAACAAGACTGCAGACCTCGCCAGGGTCTGGAAATGCTTCCTGCACAGATAGTGATAATGGCCCAGATCCGCACGCGTGCACACACACACACCGTCCAGCAAGAATGAGGTGAAGGAGGCATTTCTTGTGTCCAAGAAGAAAGCCCACGCATACTCTATGGGTAAATTTTAAACACCTTGGACCCAAACTGATTGCTTTCTTTCTGTTTCTTCCATTAACCCTGGACTAGCCCGTCCCTGCCAGATGTGTTGCATTTCAGATCTCCTTCCCTCAGTTGCCTGGTGTTCAGAAATTGGTCTAGGACTTTCTCGGGTTTAAGTTCAGCCACTAAATCATGTCACTGTGGTGTTAATTTCCTTCCCTGTGCTGAGGATATGCAAATACGCTCGGCTTAATCCTCATCACCTGTCCACTCCTCGTGGCCAAGTCGGCTGGCAGGCCAGGCCTTGGTGGGACTGGGCTCGGGGGGCCGTGGGGAGCGGGGGCGGGAGGAATGACTGTAAATGTTGGCGGCGCCAGGCCCGGTCGCGCTCCCGTTGCTGGCAGCCGGACATCTGCTGGGAAGCGTGCGCCTCCATCCAGTCGGCCACAGCCTCCCGGTGGGAGATAAGCCCCCAGTGAAGGAGGCTGAGCCTGGCAGCCGGATTCCAGGCCGGGTAGGATAATGTCTGACATTCAACTCTGTGAGGTTGGGATGGGGTGCACGAAGATGATGCCACAGGAACCAGCAGCTGCCCTATTTTAACTTCGGCTGTTGACAGTTCATGCTCAGAGCACTTGTTCTGAACTCCACAGAGCTGGAAGCTCAGTGTTTTAATTTGGGGTTTTCATTTGGAAGAGTCATTTTACGGGAACCAAAATGTCTCCTGACATTACCCTGAGAACATGCTGGTCTTGTCTACGCCCTGGAGTCGAGGAGATCAGAAAACCCTCCAACACTGAATGTGCGTCTTTGGGAAAAGCAGCCAAGCCACCAGAGAGTGTGCGGTTGGCTGGTTAGACTGTCACCAGGGTCCCCAGGGAAACACGGAGGATCAACCACAGATTGACTGCCAACATTTGCAGCCCTGGTCCTCGCCCCAGACCACTGCCGCCCCTTGACTCTCCCTATAGATCCTTCAAAAAGATCGTGTTAACTGATTAAAAGTCCTGAGGAGGGAAGTTTCAATACCTACAATATCAGGTTCTTTTCCATCGTCATATGACTTCCCGTTTATTCCACTTATCCGGGCTTCCAGATGAATGTAGACCATACCGTTTTTCTTGCTGTAGAGAGGAACTTTGGGGAGCCAGCCCCAGACCCTTAGAGAATTATTAGAAGCATGTATCTCTGGGTGCTCCAGGTACTATGGGAATTACCGGGTACAGATGAAACTCAGTAAAAGGAAATATTGTGGTCAAATGCTTCCTCTTTTAAATTAATACTCTCTTGACTGTTCTGGGGGGAAAAAAAGTCACCCACTATTAAAATTTGTTAGTACTTTTGCTGACTTGAAAATATTATGAAAAATTTTCCTATTTGTTGGTTATTTTGCTGACTTTAAGAATATTTTACAACCAACATAAAATGTGGTTTGAAAGGTACCATCTGAATGAAAATGAGAGCTTGTTTTATTTTTGTTCTGTCCTCAGTATACTTCCTCATATTTATCTTTATATACGGATTTCTTTCAGTAATGATTTATATTTGTTCTGTCCAAAAAGTTTAAAACACAACATAAAATGCCCTGTAAAAATTTATACTCAGTTCCCTAAAACACTTGAGACATTCACTGGATTTTGCTAGGCATACACTTCAGTCACTAGAATGAAAACTTGGCTGAGGCAATCATGACATTTGTTCACATAGCTAACTTCTAGTTTATTCTTCCCTGTATCCTGACCCCTAAAACCCAAATGTACTAGAAATTGCCTTTTTTTTTTTTTTTAAGTGAACTCCTCAGGGCCCCATGTTCTTAAGAATTATTTCGGCGACCATGATGATATTGTCCCTAATACTTTGCCGTGCATTTTAGGAAGATGTCCTAGGGACTTACAGAAAGTTTGTATAAAAGGAAACTTTGTATAAAAGGCAGCAGGCGTTGACAGAAGTGTTTGTTTGTTTGTTTGTTTGTTTTTGGTTTTTTAAGTGAGTCCTTTGGAAGAATCAATGTCTGCCTGCCTTTTTGACAAGTAGCTTTCCAATTATACTGCAAATTTATTAAGTCCGTGCTGGTAAGCGCCTTCAAAACTTCTGGCCTGCAGAGGGCTCTCTAATACCGCGTTTTCTTAGTCCTCACTTGGAAAAAGTGAAAAAACCATATTGCTGGAAGGGGGAAGGGTAAGCCCAGAGGCTTCATAACGTTCCTGTAGTCAGATGGTCAGTCTGGTGGCACTCGGGTAAACAGACTAGGAATTGTGGGCAAAGTCCTTCTCTTGAGTTTTGTACCAAGAAAGAGATCGGGGGACTCTGTCGGGACTCATTACTTTAATAGCCTAGAGCTAGTTCACGTAGCAGCAGGAGTCTACCAAAAAGGCATTTCATTATTGAAACCAAAACTGGTACATTGTAACTGCCGATTAGTAGTAGTCAGTTTTTTTCAGCATTTCAAGTAATTTATAAAGCGTTTACACACATAAATAGCTCTAAATGCTGAAATTCCATAAAAAGTAAATAAAATATATTTTTGTGCATTAAGACTTAATTAAATGGTATAATTTCATGTCACAAATTTAAAACAGGCGGGTGAGACTTGCCAACATTACTGCAGCTGTGTTTTACATTAGGAAATTAATTAAAACAGTCATTTATGCTTTTTTCCACTTATAGGTATTTAGACCTCTCTGTATTACGCCATATATTTTCCCTTCAATCATATATTATGGTAATCTATCTTAGCAGGCTGTATCTTATTCTGATAGTGGTGGGGGGGGGGCATGAATCTAGTGTAAAATTTGTCCTGGGCTGGTGAGGCAAACCAGACAGGCTAAAGACACTTCCTGCTGACTTTGAAGGAAGGGGTGCTCCGTATTTATGCACACGTTCCCTCCTTTTTTCACGTCGGAGCAGAATTCTTTTTTACATTTCATTAGAACAGGGTTTCCCTTCTGCCCACTGGTGTCAGGAAGCAGGGGAAATCAGAAAAAATACTTGACCTGCCAGATGACACATCATCATTTAGACTTAGCTGTTCTGCGAGACCTTGTTTTTGAAGCCGACCTGCTTATAGAGCTCAGTTATGGAATGTGCTAAACCTAAAACAAATTAAAACACGCCCAAATGGATAGTCGATACATAGTTTGCAGTTCAAATATTGTCCTGATTTTCTGTATCAGCTAAATAATGACTCCCTTGAGCTATCAAGAACAAATCAATCACCCTCTACTTATTTACTGCAGTTATTTATGTTAACTGTAATAAAATTATTACTTGATGAAGTTTTAATGATGTAAGTAATTTTGCTTCCCAAGAGGCATCAGTTGCCAAATGAGGCTGAAGTTTTGAGAAAGCTAAAGACTGAGTGTACAAAACGTTACTGTAACATCTTTACTTTGGGATGTAATTCACAAGACTACTGACTAGTCCTAGGTCAGGGCCAGAGGCTTTTGGTTCCTCAAACACCAGAGGTACTTTCCTTAAATTATTTATACCTGTGAGACATCCGTGTGATGGGATTTTAAGGGTTGCAGTCCAGGAAGATTCTAACCCTGTGCAGTTACACGCTTGCACACAGTTAACTACTGTAAACAAGTATGTGTATACATGGTTATTAGTGGTATTTAGAGTTGAAGCCTATTTCCAACTTGTGTTTCTTGAGTGGAGTAGCTACTTTTAATTCTTTCACAAAAGGCAGAAGTAGAATTGGACTATTGGTATCCCTGAATGTTCCTAGCTCTCTGGAAGCCACATTCCTCCTGAGCGCGCCTGTAATCCAACAGCACGAGCCCAAGCCCATGCCTTCCTTTTGTAGCCTTAAGTCACCCCTCTTTTCTAAGACTTGACCCAAACCTGTTGTGTGCTTTCAAGCAAATTGGGCATTATTTTAGTCATTTTTGTGTTGTCGCCCTGTCGTAGAACATATCCTTACGCTTGTTCTGTCTGGCACTGCTAGGTTGCATTTTTGACAATAAAATATGCTCCCATAGTGCTCCCAGGTGTGTTGACATGCTTGCACTTGAGTAGTCCAACTCAGTGGTTCTCAAAGCAGCAGCAGCAGCGTCGCCTGGGAACCTGTTAGAAATGTACAGTCTCAGCTGCCACCCCAGACCTACTGAATCCATTTACCTTTGAAAAATCAATTGATTTTTTTTTTTAAACCCTCATCACAGGCTTGTGCATGATTGACTTAAGATCTTTATTCTTTATTGCCGTATGGCCCCCATTTTCCCTTTTTAGATCCTATTCACAGCTTGGGGCCAGGTCCAAAGTATTTCTCCTGAGAGCTCAGAAGTTGTAATTCCGCCAAGTATGATATCCCATCCTGATGATATATCCTATCGTCAGGATAATATCCTATCCCAACGTGACAGGTTGGGTAGTCCCCCCAACCTATGCTGAGTATTTAATGTTGCCCCTTGCTAGGTTCATTTATTAAGCTGTGACCTTCAGTGAGCCTCTTGCCTTTTAAGAACTTTAGTATTTTGCATGGTTTGAAAGCAAAAATCTTTAGATAGAGGGGTGGCCTAAGTGACTTCACAAAGTCCCAAATCAGATTATTGATATTAATGAAACACGTTAAAAAACAAAATCAATCTGAGTAAATTTGAAGATCTAACTGGCTTCTTTCAGGGGTTCTTGAATCAGGCAGCATCCCCTCCAGCGAATAGAAAGGTGCTCCAAGGACTGTACAAGATGGAAGGCTGTTATAAGCATCACTGTAGGGACGCCTGGGTGGCTCAGTTGGTTAAGCGGCTGCCTTCGGCTCAGGTCATGATCCCAGCGTCCTGGGATCGAGTCCCGCATCGGGCTCCTTGCTCAGCGGGGAGCCTGCTTCTCCCTCTGCCTCTGCCTGCCTCTCTGTCTGCCTGTGCTCGCTTTCTCTCTCTGATAAATAAGTAATCTTAAAAAAAAATAAATAAGCATCACTGTTTCTTTTCCAGTCCTTAGTTCATCTGGGGAAACTACAGTGAACAGGCCAATTGATAGTCCAATGAGTTAGTATATCATCAATATTAGTATATAATCAGAGAAATGGAAATTTCCATGGGTGGTAAAAATTGTAGCAGTTAATGACTGCTTGCAGCTCTGCTCACAGATGTTCAATATAACCGTACAGGGAAAACATGCCCAGTAACTTCCTCGTTGTACGCAAATAATGGAAAAGTTCAAATACTATGAACTATTGACTGCTCTACTCTTCAGCTAGATTCTGTCTGTAAGCTGCTAATTTCCCTCTTTTGCCCAAGAGGGTACAATAATGTCTATGATACGATCCCTGCCCTTCAAAGCCTCCAGTCTAATCAGGGATGTAATATTACTATTAATGAGCAATTAGAAAATAACCAAGTACTGAAACTTGTGATTTCCTTGTAGTCGGGATGGGGTGTCCACATGAGATACGTGTTGGCCAGAGCAATGATAAAATGTGAAATGTAATGTGAGCCAGGGCTTGAAGGATAATTAGCATTTTTAAGGGGGTATCTTAGCTATAAGGGAAAAAATAATATAAATGCAGCATTAAAATTGTATATACTTTAAAAAAATAAAAAATAAATAAAATTGTATATACTTTTTTTTTTAATTGTGTATACTTTATATTAGATGGGATGGGCTTGGTTATACTGCTTGAACAAATAATTTCCAAAACTCAGTGACTTACCGCCACAAAGTTTATTTTTTGCCCCCTGTGTACATCCAGTGTGGCTCAGGAGGAATATTCTGTCCATTTCAGTTTTCCAGTAACCTAGTCTGATAAAGCTTGAACCACAATCTGTAATCACTGTAGCAAGAAGAATCTCAGTTTGGGCCATCACTGCGCTGCGTATCTCACTGGCCAAATCCAGTCCCATGGCCATGCCCAATCCTGGGCCCAGAAACTGGAGAACCAGAGACACTTGGAGAGCAGTATCAATAATCTTTAGAAAGAATATAACAATTGATTAACTTAGTAATTAAAACTTTGGCAGGGGTGGGGATGGGAGAGGAGAGCCTGCACGCATGCACAAGGGATTGGGAGACAGAATCCCCAGCAGGGTGGAGCCAACACAGGGCTCTATCTCATGACCCTGAGATCATGACCTGGGCTGATATTGCGTCAGATGCTTAACCGTCAGAACCATCCATGCGCCCCAATAATTAAATCTCTTATGCAAGGTGAGCTTGATGATCTCTAGTTTACCTTTTGTGGGTTTTAATAGTTTGCTTGGTTTTAGCTTCCATCTAGAAAACTGGGAATACATGTCACTAGTGTTCTTCAAGCCCACTTGAAGGTACCCTCACCAGCGTTTCACCCGACGTCATAGGTTCCATAAAGAGTGTGTGTAGCTGCCATTATTGGTGGTCACCCAAAACTTTCCCTCTCCTTATTTGTTGAAAGAGCCCTAAGTTTGTTCAGGTGGTGAGTCTTGAATAGTCCAAGCTTAGTGGTTCTCAAACCGACAACACTAGCATCACCTGGAAACTTGTAAGAAATGTGAATTCTCAGATTCCTCCCCAGACCTGAATCAGAAACTTTGGTCTAAGCTGATGGTGGCAATTCATTCTCCTTGCCACTGACCAATGGACAGTTAATATTGGGGTGCAGGTCCAGCCAATGAAACATGATGGGACATGCCCTGGGTTGGAGGGTGAAGGAAGGCACTCTGGAAAAGGTCCTCACTATCTTTGAGAGACTGCATCTCCGTGAAAATATGTGATAATGTGATCTGATGCAACCTTCTTGCAACCAGAAGAGCATCCAACGTGCTAGGATGATAAAAAGATGGAAGGAACTAGAATCCTTGGTGCTACTGAATTAATTAGTCATCCTGGCACCACCCTTTTCCAACATTCTTGTAGGTAATAAATTCTGTGTTAATGAGATTCCTGGCAGAGAATCATCCCAGCTGTGGAACAGAAGTTCTGCTATATTCCCCCACAGTGTCGTCCTAGCTTTGCCCCAGTTCTCGGGAGGCTGCTGCTGCTTTGGGGATCAGAGACACAGGAATTGCTGGTCCCCCGCTAGTCTGTTCTACAGAAGACCCCCTTGACTCTGCAAGTAGCCCTGTCTCTTACCTCGCTGATTCTTCCACTGTGTACAATTCACATGTCAGGGTTTTTCCTCATTTGTACTCCACAGTCAGCTGAGTGTCAGGTTCAAAAGAAGATACTTAACAAATTCAAATTTGTGTCTGGGCCCCACTGTCTCAGTTCTGGAGCTTCAGTGGATTGGTCTCTGCCCACACGACTGCATAGGCAGGCTCTCCCTAGGACAGGCTTAAGACTGTGTCAGCTAATTGAACTGTGAAACCTAGAACAGAGATAAAGTCGTTCGCTCGTAAAGTGGCTTCTTTGCAGGTAGATCTGTACAAGTTATGAGGAGCCCATGAGACTTGAAGGACTACTTAAGGCCTTCCAGACCCATCACAGGTTCTTAGTATATTTTAAAAGAAGGCAGGTATCAAAACAAGAGGGCCTCTATGTCCTACTTAACATTACAAGAAAAACCCTTCCCGAAATGAATCCATGTCTTCCTCTCCAGGTAATTAAAGTGACCCCTAACAGCCAACACATCCTACAAATACCCTCTAATATCGTGGCTCTTATTACCTTATGTCTGTCCCAACACACTCAGTTACATGAGCAACTCCTCATGGAAGAATCTGATTTTTATTGTACCTTGCCAACTAAAATTCTTTGGGCTTATTTTGTTTGCTTGCTTGCTTGCTTGTGAGCGTGCAGACGAGGGTGGGGAAGGAGAGAGAGGGAGAAGTAGACTCCCCACTGAGTAGGGAGTCTGCCATGGGGCTCGATTCCAGGACCCTTGAGATCATGACCTGAGCCGAAGGCAGATCCTTAACTCACTGAGCCACCCAGGCGCCCCCTTTTGGCTCATTTTAAAACTTCATTTCTCCCCTTCCCTAGGTAAGAATCACTAATGTAGGAGCATCTGGCTAGCTCAGTCAGTAGAGCACACAACTCTTAATCTCAGGGTCCTGAGTTTGAGTCCCCATGCTGGGCATGGAACGTACTTTAAAAGAAGAAAATCAGTGACCTATTGGTTGCTTTTTGTTTGTTTAGAGATTGATTTTCTACCTAGTTCAGGTTCTCCAAGTTGGAGGGGGTCTGTTTGGCTATTTTCAGAAGGTAAGACCAACTGGCACAAAGTAGACATCTAGTAAGTGTTTACTGAAGAAGTATGATTAAAGATGCCTATGTCTAAGCAAGGGTTGGGAAATTCAAGTGCTCAAGAATCCGGCTCCCTGCTCCGCAGGTAGTCTGCTTCTCCCTCTGCCCCTCACCCTGCTTGTGTGTTCTCTCTCACTCTCAAATAAATAAAATGTTAAACCAGAAAAAAACACAAAAAAACGGGGTGCCTGGGTGGCTCCGTCGGTTAAGCATCTGCGTTTGACTCAGGTCATGATCCCAGGGTCCTGGGATCGACGGGAGCCTCCTTCTCCCTCTCCCTGCCGGCCCCCTGCTTGCTCGCTCTCTCTCTCTCTCTCTCTCTCTCTCTCTGTTGAGTGAATGAATGAATGAAATCTTTAAAAAAAAAAAAAATGTCAGCCAAATGATGTAAATGAACGGAGCTGGCTGGCTGCTGGAAAAATAGGGAGTGACTTTAGGAGCCCACGAGAGGCAGGTTGCTTCTCTGCTCTCAGCTCACTGTTGTGTGTAAGAACTGGGGGTCAGTGATGTCAGAGCCACTCATTTTCCAAAAGGATCTGGAAGACTAGATTGTCCTGTAAAGTCTCATTTTTAAATCTTGGATCAGCACTCCATAGACCATCAATTTGTGAGCTCTGGCTTTTTCAAGCTTTACTAAGTAAAGTATGTCTGTTCTGGCCCATACTTTAGAATGAGGGGCCTGTCATAAGGGGGAGATTCTTAAAAGTGAGAAAGCATTCTAGTGGATAAGCAAGGAACAACATATGGATGAATGAGTGGTATAAGCCTGTGGTATAAGGTACCATCAATTCTCATCCTTGGCAGATACATTATTTGTGAATTCTACTAGCTAAAATTTCTTCATAAATCCAGAGTCAGTATCTGTGACACGGTGGTTCGGTATTCAGTAATTCAGTGTTTGCAGCAACTCGTAAAACATAACTACTGTGAATAATTGAAGAATCAAGTGTAATTCTATTTACAGGGGGAAAAGAAAATTCCATTAGTCCCCTTTACATTTAATTAATTCTTTTTCCCTTTCCCTGAATCATCACTGACATGTTTTTGAGACTGAGGCTACACACCACCTTTTAGGTGTAACTAATGCCACTTTGGTATGTTTTATGAATTTTTAGAAACAACCAAAGCAATACTGATTGACCAGAGAATTCCAGTTCACAGGGGTGCAGAGTGATACAGAAAGCTCTTAGGGCCCTTCCCCACGTCTCTCTCTCTTTTCCCCTCCCTTTCTCCCTCCCTCTGTCCCTCTCTCTCTCTCCCTCTCATTCACATGCACACACACAATTGAAATAATTCTAAGGAACACAGGAAGTACAGGGAAAGAGGTTTGAGAAATAGTTCTAATGTGAACTGAAATTTTGGTTAAATTCCAGTTTGTATCATGATCAGATCTTCTCCTAAGAACCCCGGAATTTACCAAATAATATTTCACTGTTATCTTGAATAAGTCAATAAATCAAGTCCATCATATTTCAGATTTAATAGCTGCCTTATTAACCAAAATTGAGTATTAATAATAAAGTCAACATATTTACTGCCCTTTTCAGGGGGCTGGTTTTCATTATTCATTACTCAATTACTTTTGCAGTAAAAAGAAATGAGTTATGATTTGTTTTGGATGAGCATGTTATTAAATTAATGGCTTGTCACGAATGTTTTAACCTAAATCTTGTAGTTGAAAACATTAGTAAAACTTTGCACTTTACCTTATCCACGATAATAAACCTATTCTAATCAAAACATTAAAACTCACTCCATTTTTAATTACGATAGTATCTTATTGTTACATGATACCTGGAATATGAACTTTTTAAAAAGTTGTAGTGATCAAATTATGCACCTCAATTAATTAGGCAATAAGCCATGAAAGATCTATTGTTACCAGAGGATGAAAACTAGTTTACTATTTAATGACCCAAGCTGAAGTCAGGTTGAGCTAAGCTGAAAGAAGGCACTCGTTAACCACAGGAAGGATGAATTTTGAGAATTATAATTACCATATTAAATGGAATTTGGTGGTTTATTACAACCCCCTTTTGAAATGTAGCATTATAAAGAATTCCTGCCCTCAGCAAGGCAGGAAGCTTGATATCCTCCCCAGTTTATTTTATAATTACTCAATAAAATCCAGACGAAATTAGTTGTTACCAGTAATTAATGACCAGTTTAATAAAAAAGAAGGGAGTCTAGCAGATGGTGATTATTTTTTTAATAGGGCCCTGCTTGAAGGGATCATCCTAATAGTAAACTCTTAACGGTAATTTGTAGCTAAAATGGCTGGCGGTTGCCATCTTATTGGTTACGGAGGCTGAGTCTAATCCTTGCTTAAAAGCTGGGGCTCATTTCTTCATCAGCTAAAATTCTTTACTTAAAGTAAATGCTCTCATTACTGCTACAAATAAAATGGGTTCCATTAGCGCACCAGAGGAGGAGATTCTAAAAGACAGAGGAGCCCTATGCGTGTGTTGGTAAATTCGGAGGCTCGTTTTCTATGGGAACGTTGAGTGCAAAATGGAGTCGCAGTTGATCAGACATACAAGACCCCGAAAGAACCCTGTGTGAAAATAAAGTCCATATCATCTAGTGCTTTCTAAGAAGTGGTTCATCTATCTAGGGGACAAAGAAGGGCGAGGTCAGCATTGGCCACATGCCCCTGGTGGCTGGTGAGCAGGATTTTCCATTATGAGCAAGGGCTGATTTCTGGCAGTCATGCTAAATGATCGAGAGTCAGAAATACAGTCTGGAAACAAACGGTACACACAGTTCCTACAGACATAAACAGTAGGAGCTGTGGGTGACACGCACACACCGTTCTTCCTATCAGGACCGCAGCTCAGCCATACACAGCGCTCTCCTGCTTTTGTAACCCTCACCCTATTGCTGACATTCTCCCCACAGGCTGCTTCAGAATCTTCTATGCTCCCCTAAGACTCCCTGTAGAGCAGGGACCGTCTCCCTCCTTCTCCCCTCAGCCCATGCACCTTCATAGAGACTTGTTCAGTGGAATCCCAGCACATGTAGTCCTACGCTCAGTGACTGAGAATGTGGCGAGCAATCCCTTACGTCTGTTCAGAACTTCCCCATGTTTGGGGAACAGAAACATTCCCCAGAATGTTTCAGGAACATTCAATCCACTCCAGTTTGGTTTGGAACCACCCGTTCCTGCTTCTGTGCCATGTTCCCCGCCTTGTTTTGCCTCATTTCTTCTGCCCTTATCATTCTTCCTTTTTTACTAGACTTCCATGTATCCTGGAAAGGCACTTTTAATTCTTCCAGAACTGGTAGTAATAAATGAGTAAATAAAACTCTCTTTTTACAGATAAAAAAAAACTGAGTCCCAGAGAGGTTTAAAATTTGAACACAGGCATATAACCAGGCTGTGGTTGAGCTGGATACATGTCTTACAGTTCCCACCTTTGTTTTTCTGTTTACCGCCACCCCTGCTAAGTAGCAACCTAATCAAGAATGAGTTAGAGAAATTAAGCTTCAGTTAAAACACTGTAGGGCAGAAAGAAAGTGGCCAAAGTAGCTCTTTGCTTGCATGTAAGAGGAATGAGGCATCTGGAAGGCTTCCCACAGGTGGGCCTGGAATTCTTTCATCTGGAAATTTGAGTAAGGCAAGAGATGGAGGGGAAGGGAGGGATTTGAACTGAGCTCTGACCCAGCCTGAAAGAGAGCAAATTGTTTCCATCCTTAGCATTAAGTGTGCTGACCCCCCCCAGCATCCACAGGGCCCCTCGGAGGCAGTGTAGGCCTGGCCCCCCAAGCTCTCTTCACCAGGGGGGTCTGCACCTTATCTCTCTCCTCTGCCTTCCCTTAAAAAGATAGCCTTCTCCTCACCCATCCTTCTTGTGCAAACAGTATGGCCTCCTTCTAGTGTTTTCTTTTTTTTTTTTTTTTTTCTTAATGCATTGCATTGTTATGATGGAAAATTTAACATAAAAAAGATCAGAAAAAGTCAACTTGGTTACCGGAAAAAAAAAAAAAATCATATAAACTGTTCTGTAATGACCTCCCTTTGGTCCCATTAGGCCTGATGAAGCACATTCTCGGGGACCCTCAGGAGGTGAATTAACTCTTTCAAAGTCACTAGGGTTCCATTCAGTGAATTACCACTAAATGGCTCCCAGGTATCCTGAAAGATATAATGTCTCCTTGCAAATTCCTCATGTTCTCCCAGGGAGTGATGCCAACACAGAGAAAATGTGGTTAATTGCACAAATGGGGCAAAAGCCGTATGTAAGTTCAGCACCACCATTGTGAACACTATCTGCTACAATGGGTGGGGGGTGGGAGCTTCATTCTGGCATCCTCCATGCTTTCCCGGTATTAATAGGCAACGCCAGCCTTCTGTTTGCACACTTCACACGTTTTAACTCCCACAGTTCCTCTCTCCAATTCTAGATCGTGCACTTTGAGTACTCACCAAAGCCCTGTTGTAAATTATATAGGAAAGAAGTAGGACATGTTTTAATGGGCTTTTCAGAACTCGGAATTTCAAGGTTTTTGTTTTAACTCTAACCTCTATGTTAGCAGGCTCTTTTATCACCTTGCTAATCCCTTTCTCACCTACCCCTCCTTCCTCCCTATGCATCACCCCCTCCATGATGGCATGAGGAGGTGGGGAGGTGGGTGACAAATTCCCTTTTGAAGTTCAGTGGGAGTTCCAGACTCTGCTATTCTATAGGATGAAAAGTATAGGGTAAACTGGCCCAAGATTTTTCTCACCCTCTCAGATCTTTTCTCACCACTCAGATGAACCAAACAAAAATTCCTTACCGTTGAGGCTTCATGAGCTGTCTTTTCATTCCCAATAAGGAAAAGGATTAGGCTTTTTCTCTGAGTGACTTTGGTTACACAGTAAGAAATACAGGATCACAAAACTTCATGAAGAATCCCCCAGGCAACCGAAAGGGGGGGGAGGTTAAGCAAAAACCATTGTAAAGTACCCTTCACCGCAGGGCCCTAAGTCAGAGGTTTTATTTCAGCAAGTTCTGGGGCTCTCCTTATTTAAGGAGGTTTGGGTACATTTTGAAATTGAGTCTAAACCACTTCCTGCACGTTGCATCAAAGCCACGTGATATGGCGTCCTCTGCTAATGTCCTACTGAATATAGTGTTCCTGGCTCTGAGCGAGAAAGGGTAAATACCATGCCTTTCAAATGGGGGCCATTTTTGCACAAAACAGTAGAATTCATTAAAAAAAAACACAAACAAAACAGATCTTCAGTCTTAATATATTTGTTCCCCACATTTCACCTAAAAATGTAAGAGGAGAAATTATCAAGCCTGAAAAAAGTAACTCTGGGGGCTCCTCTTCTTCCTGTCTAAAATGTGGGTCTTTCCCACATTTCCAGTTTCTTCTGGATCTTGGTCCCTTCTCTCCCTCCATGCTCTCCTGCTTTCCTCCTCTGAGTGGTGACTCCTGATCTAGATCGCTGAGCTCTCTGTTTACACCCCTTGGAAGTCCCACCACCATTTCAAAACTAGCATATCCAGAACTGAACGGTACTCACTAGCCGCCCACTGTCCAGTAGAACTTCCTGTGATGATGAAAATGTTCTAAGTGCTATCCAGTACAGTAGCCACTAGCCACATGTGACTCTTTAGATTTAAATTAAATTTAAAGAGGCATCTGTATGGCTCAGTCCATCAGTGACTGATTTGGGCTCATGTCATGATCTTAGGGTCCTGGGATCTTCCTCTCCTTCTGCCTCTCCTGGACTTCCCCACTGGTGCTCTCTCTCAAATACATAGTTTCTTTAAAAATTAAGTTAGAAATAGAGTTGCTCAGTTTGACTAGGCCCATTCAAGTGTTCAGTAGCCCCACTTGGCTGATGGCTGTTGGATTGGACATCATATCTTTAATATTTTTGTTTGTATCTTTTCTATGGCATTTTATTAGCTGTGGATCCTTGAGCAAACTACCTAATGTCTCAGAGGTTCAACTTCGTCATCTGTAAAAGGGGACTGAGAGGGGTGCCTGTGTGGCTCAGTCGATAAAGCATGTGACTCTTGATCTTGGTATCGTGAGTTCAAGCCTCACATTGGGTGTAGAGATTGCTTAGGGAAAAAAAAAAGAAGGAAGGAAATGAAAGAAAGGTAGAAAAGAAAAGAAAGACTGATTAAAAAAAAAGAATAGAAAAGAAAAACTGACAATAACCACTGACAAGTTTGTAGTGAAGATTCAAGAAGGTAATAGTTATGGGGCATCTAGTGTAATACACACAAAAAGGCTTTTTTTGAATCATAGATTCTTTTCTCCTTACCCTTCCCTAATATTAATTTCCAAATATCCGTCTAGAGCTTAGATAAAGTGAACACTCACCAGGGCCATTTTAAGAATGGGTCAGTTTACACATTGCAGGAAACACCTTAAAACAACAACAACAACAAAAACCATGGGTTTAAGCTGCAGGCCTTGGTTACTGGAAAAGTTCTGAGTGTTTCTGTGCAGTTGAGTTCATACAGGAGTGCTCTACAGGATCGAACAAGATTCTCCTAGGTTGCTTGGAATATTCTAGTTAGGACATTGGCTTTGTTTTTCAGAGCATAATGACAGGAGAAAAATCCCCAGGAGACTAGTACCTGTAGGAGGCTTGAGAGGTGTCTCCATAATGAAAATGCCCATTGCTTTTAGTAGATACTGGGGAGGTGGGTGGGGGGCAGCTTGGTTTGCATGTGTGAACCTGACAGAGAGACTCCCTGAGCATCAGAAATGGCCAGGGTGTTGGGTGCAGCGGTGCCTGGGGCCTTCCTGGAGGGCAGGGCCCTCAGCACCTCAACAGGAAGCCCTCTGGCATGGACCAGACCTGCACACCCAACAAGTTTTAAAAAAGGGGGATTTGCATGGTTTATATCCTGGCTGCAATCCATTAAAGCTTTAATTACACTAATTAGGGGTTTGGGATAATCAGGTTGGCCTGCTTGAAATGGGGGCCTGTCCTCTTTGTAAAATAAACCAGCAGGATCAACAGGATTGTGGGGACACATGTATTTCTGGGAACCAGCTGATGCTAAGGGTTAGTGCATGCAAATGAAGGCTGTTCATTGAAAGCCAGAAGGGCTGGAGGCCTCCTCCAAGAAACACTTCATTAGCACTGAAATACAAGGGCATTCTTGAAAATTTTAAACACACCCACACACAAATACACCTGAATTTTTTCCCCCCAAATAACCTGTAAATTCCCCATTTGGGGTAGGACTTATAGAAGAAAGGTGCCTGGGGGATCTTGTAAAATAGGAATTCACGTCAAAGCAATCCTGAATACTAGTTCTGTGTTATTCTTCCCCTTTCACATGCATGCATGCATACACACACACAATCTAAGGGACACTAGAAATGCCATTATGATAGTCAAAGCACACCGACTGACTCTCCAATGGGGTCCCCATGGCTGAAGGAGTTAGGAACCACTGGCTCAGACCTTCCAAACTACCAAACCTTCATTATGTCATTCAGTAGTATGTGCTCTGTATAACAGTGCTCAGGCTTTGCAAGCAAAATAGTTTGGGGTGGGTGAGAGAGAGACAGACCCTGCAGTTATGCTGTTGTCTTACTCAATTCTGAATCTTCGTTAGGTCTTTTCCAAAAAATATGTTGAAAATTCTTTTTTCTCCCTTTTTTCCCCCCTTCTCTCCCGTTTTTTTTTTTTTTTCTCTTTTCTTTTTTCTTTTTTAATCCCTATATATTTTTCCAGTGGTTATGTGAACACAGGATAGGATTATATGACCGGTTAATAATCATGGGCTGAAGAGGGAGTAGGCAGGGAGAAAGCTTAAACCAGATGGCAAAATACTAATAACGAGACAATTCACCCCACTAACTTCTAGTTCTGCCTGCTTTTGAAATAATCTCTGACAAAAGTATGTTATCACCTTTGTCACCCCCATCTTCTTCAGCCGCAGTGTTTACACACAGCCTGAAGTTAACCGAGGATCTTGAGCATTCACGAACTCATTTGAGTTCACCCAAGCAGGAGGATGTGTACGTTATCTTTGATTTAAAAAAAAAAAATAGTTCAGGGCGCCTGGGTGGCTCAGTGGGTTGAGCCGCTGCCTTCGGCTCGGGTCATGATCTCGGGTCCTGGGATCGAGTCCCGCATCGGGCTCTCTACTCGGCAGGGAGCCTGCTTCCTCCTCTCTCTCTCTCTCTCTCTCTCTCTCTGCCTGCCTCTCTGTCTACTGTGGTCTCTCTCTGTCAAATAAATAAATAAATAAATCTTAAAAAAAAAAAAATAGTTCAGTCCCCTGTTGCGTGTGCTTATCTGAAGAACAGCTGCTTCCTGAAAACCAGGGAAAATCAAACTCTAGTCCCGAAGTAGCTTAACTGAGTTTTTGCAACAAAAGGAAAACACATCGGGGCTCCTCGGTGGCTCAGTGGGTTAAGCATCTGCCATCAGCTCAGGTCATGATCTCAGGGTCTTGGGATTGAGCCCCACATAAGGCTTCCTGCTTCTCTCTCTCCTACCCAATTTTCCGCTCTCTCGTGCACTCTCTTACTCTCAAATGAATAAAATATTAAAAACAAAAACAAATCACTTTGAAAAAGATCAGCCCCCAAGGCCCACAGATCTTGAGGTCTATAAGTCTGTGATGCCCACAGATGTATACATTGGGAAGGACAGCCCACGTACATAACTGACTTTGCCCCCAAAATGATTTCGCTGCCTAAATGGATTAATCTTTTTAAGAAAAATAGCTGTTGACTCCACTCTGTTCCCAACAGTGCTAATCCACTGACAGTTACCCTGTATATGAGTCACGTACATACAAAAATAAATTTCCATGAGCAGTTGGCCTTACAGTTGTATTCATGAATACATGCAGTTATCTGAGTGTGTGCTTAACATGCTTGCCTTACTTTGGAGATAGCTCTTGTCTTGGATGTAGCTTTCTATCAGATTTTTTTTTTTTACATTTTATTTAAGTAATTTCTATACCCGACGTGGGGCTCAGACTTGCACCCTGTGATCAAGAGTCACCTTCACTTTATGCATTAACCCTAATCAGTGGTTAGTGACCACATCAGGAGTGGCAATGGAGAAGTTAAGGCGGAATGCACAAGCAGCACAAGCAAGAGTGCTCTGGTCAATCAGTGATGGCTCTCATGGGCAGAGTGGGTTCTAAATGGCACCAGAGGAACAGAATGTTCCTGGCATAAACAAATCCTGCCTATTTGAGCTGTCCTCTGAAATGAGAGTCCTCTACAGTCTCCCTGACATCTCCTCCTCTTTCTCAACCTGGCATTTCATTAACCAGAGCCCTCTAGGGCACTCTATCCCCTGGCGCTGGATTCCTTTGGAGTCCCTTGTTCTCAGCTAAATGTCAGCTGTCACCTGGTTAAAAGAGCTCACCTAAGTAGAAGTTCATGGCAGCATCAGAGAAGGACTTCTCTTTGGAAATGGAGGCTTTTTTTTTTTTTTAAGATCTTATTTATTTATTTGACAGAGAGAGAGAGGAGGAAGCAGGCTCGCTGCTGAGCAGAGAGCCCAATGTGGGGCTCGATCCCAGAACCCTGGGATCACAACTTGAGCCGAAGGCAGAGGCTTTAACCCACTGAGCCACCCAGGCACCCCAGAAATGGAGGCTTTTGATCCTAGACTTAACATATCTATCTAAGCCCATCTATGGATTGCATCCCTTCCCACCCATCCATAACCACCACCACCACCCTCCCTCCCCCACCCACCTCCACAAGATGTCCTCTTCTGTAGGGATTATCCAGTTGGATGAGTGTTAGTTCTAGGAACAGTTTCTGATAGTTCCTGGGTGAGTCAGGTGCATAAGGCTTACACTCGTGGAAATACCAAGACTCTGGGTGGCCTCCTGATACATGTTGAGTATTCTGTTGGGCCAGCTGCTTTCCATACATTTATCTAATGAGATCCTGACAGAAACCTGGATGAGGTAGGTGTTTAGAGTTACCTCTCTTTTATGAATTAGGATCCCAAGGCTAGAGAGGGTGTGTATTTTGCTCAAGTTCGAATACCTAGCAGATCAGATTAGGAGTCTGCCTCCAGAGCCTGGACTTGCAACCACTAGGTTGTGTTCACAATTGTTAGTGATATTGGAACTAAAATTCCAGACTCCCTCTACCCAGTTTTTTACTTTGGTTTTTAAACCTCTCCCTCCTTATGGGGAGAGTTACATATCATCTCATTAGCATTTACATGGGAATCTCAAATAACTCATTTAATTTACTACCAGAAGAGGCAAAACAAAAAAACTCAAGCTATTTGTAGTTTTGTAACACAAAACCTCACAAAATGCAGCTTCTTTGTTTTGTTCATTGGTTTTGACACAGATGTCAAATTAGCAATGAAAACCATGTGTAAGAAATAGCTATAGTTTTCCCCAGCTCAGTGAACGTGGAAAGGGGACGGAAAGGGTGATGGAGAGATGCTGCCAAGAGAGGGATATTCCATTTGGCCTCCAAACCAAAGATTTGTGCATGTAGTTTTCAGAAGTGGTTTTTATTCTTGGCATTGATGATGAAAAAGACCACGGTTTACGCTATTCAGGCTAAAGTAAATCAAAATTAATTGCCTCACTGATAATTTATGCTGACCTGTGGCTTAAAATACTGGTTGCTGGAACCAGAACCAGAGCTCTCATTAAGATAGATTGACTTTATTACTCCTTAGTTGTTAGAAAAAAACCCAATATTTATTGGGAATGCACAGAGTAATGGTGTGCAGGAGCGGGATTTTGTGCATTATTGCAGTTACTTGGCTTCAGTACATGAATTCCATTTGAGTACTAAAATTCCAGAAGAGATTATTGGCTTAAAAAAAAAAAAAAAAGTAACTTCTAAGTACCACTCACAGAACAGCTGCTAGTCCTTGAATGATGCTGCTCATGAGGATGTTTCCAGTGGTGTACAGTCACCAAGTTGTCAAGGATGTGCAGGGCTGGGATCAGGGAGCCTCCCACACACCATGGCTCTCCTCTCCCCACTCCTGGGTGCCCTGCCATAGGCACTCAGCTCTTTCCATCTTGCTCCCAGCTCTTAGAGAAGCCACTGGGTTTGGGTATGCTTATATTTGGCTTCTTTTGTTTCGTTCAGCATAGGATTGCATATGATTCCTCCCACGTGTAGGAGTTTCATTTGGTCAGCATTCCTTGAAACAGAATTTTTAGCGATGACAGTGATGGACAATAAAGGTAGATGTTATTAATAACTTGTATCTAGAGAATAATTATAAACCATATATTGCAAACTGTATTACCATGTACAGATGACATAATTATAAAATGGTAAAATTACATTTAATATTGTAATTTTTCTGCATCTCAAAAAAATATTTTAAATGGTTTTATTATTTGTCAGAGAAAGAGAGCACAAGCAGGGGGAGTGTTAGGTAGAGGGAGAGGGAGAAGCAGACTCCCTGCTGAGCAAGGAGCCCAATGTGGGACTTGATCCCAGGCCCCTGGGATCATGACCTGAGCCAAAAGCAGATGCTTAACCAACTGAGCCACCCAGGCATCCCTGCATCTCAAAAATTTTTAAGTAAATTTATTCCTGTGTTTATTTTTATCATGGTTGCAGAATAAGAGCAATCTTTCTCAAGAAAGGATTGTTTTATTTAAGATTATATCCTCCTATTTTATGTTAAATGGCTTTTTCTTTTCAATGAGAGGCTGGTGATGGTAGATGGTAGGTAGATAAAGCAATATAAAAGTTGGCAAAGCAATGTTAGTTATTAAATAAATATTTTTGGAAGACTTAGAATACCCAGGCTAGATGCCATAGAAAATAAAAATTAACGGTAGCTGCCTTAAGAGGAAAAAAAAAAAGAAGAAGAAGAAAGGATATATGATTGTTAAGATTTGTTTCTTTATTTATAATAATCTCTACACCCATTGTGGGGATCAAACTCATGACCCTGAGATCAAGACTCTTGTGCTTTTCCAACTGAGCCAGCCAGGTGCCCCGAGAGTAGAATTTTTAAAAATCACCTATTGGCTTTTTGGTTTTTTTTTTTTCCTCTTACTCCCCTCTCTTTTTCCTTCTTGCTGGACCCAAAAATAAAATGAAAATTTACAAGAAAAATGAGCTACAAAATCTAATAGGAAAGTGGCTTGCCCTCGATGTTAGTTTATTTTGTGCAAATTAGATGGGAACATCTCAGAGCCCAAGATCAATATTCTGTATGTGTCGGATATAAACTTAAAGGGGAAAAGAGAGAAAAGTCTTACTTAATGCAGTAAATCTGTCAGCTTGGTTTGTACCCAGGAATAAAATCTGATTCATTGGCTGTGTACTTCACAAATTATGCCCACAACCCATGTGAATATCAGATGACAGTCCTCTACCAGAAAACCCTCACTCACAAGTGCCACACTGGTCTGATCAGATGGTGTGGGTTTTTTCCTGGTGCTGCTTTTAGTTTTATTATTTAGCATTAAATCTTTAATAACGGCATGTTAAAAGAGGCTCAAAGTTCTGGTGACATTGCAGAAATTTTTATGAAGCTTCAAAATCCACCCCATTGGCCTCAGATTGTGAAGTCAAAAATAGCTCTGGGATGAGAAGTGAAACGTATGCTTATTCAAAACATGATTAGAAACCTCCTGAAATCAGCATTACTTGGGAGTCTAAATTTTGTCTACTTTCGTCTACTGAACAGAACAACATTTATTTATTAAGTTCCCAGTGGTCACCAGAAAAGGCCCCCCGTTACTGAAGAGGCATGGACGAACCAGTACTCCACTTGTTGCTCACAGGTTATGTTTCACTGGCCAGCTGCTTTAACCAAATACTCCTCCAGCTGCATTGTGGCTTGAAGTTGCTGCTGAAATGTGAAGACCTGCCCCATGAGTTTATTAGCAGATGTGTGTTCTGAAAGCCATCATTACGTGGTGACCTAGAGCAGCAGTCAGATCTGCTGACATGTGGGCCATACACGGTCACATGCCAAAATGGACCCATCATTCCCATGGTCATTTCCCACAACCTATATTCTAATGTCCTGTGGGTAGTTTTACTTCCTTACTGGCTTTCTGTGCATCTTTGTCCTGGATTGCATGGAGTAGCAGACAAAGGAAAAGTTGGCGAGGTACAGTTTGGACTCTCCGCTGGAAAGATCGATTGTGTCCTGGCTGGGTCAGAAATCCCGTTATCCGGAGCTGTGAGTTACCAAATTTGGGAGTGCTTGGAACCTCATGGTCTACCTGTCAGCTCCCTGCAGCTTTCCTCAAAGGCTTTGTGGGTTTCACAGACTCATCTTCCCTAAAAGATGGCAGTGCCCAAAGGGCCCTTGAGAAAGCAGAACAAAGCTTTGGACTTCCAATGAAGTAGCTAGATGTGGCTCTTTGTACAGGGGGCTGGGTGTGGACCAGTCAGAGCCCTGTGCGGCTTTACGAATCTCCCAAGGCGAGGGCAGGCTTAAACTTCCTAGAAAGACGTCTTTCTGTCGGCTAGCTATGTGGATGGTCTCCTGTTGTTTGTCCTGCTAGAAGGACCTTCTTGGGTTTGGTTCTTCTCAGAGAAGTAAAGAAGTATGGGGGTTTACAGAAAGGCACCCTTTCCCCGAGCATTATGGCTTGACAACAAGCAGTGTTGTCCCTCAGGAGAGGGAACTTCTGCTCGTATTCTAGCTACTGAAACTACTTTCTCCAGTGTTCCTGGGATTGCGGCGCTAGGGTAATCAATGTGAGCAGAATCAGGGTGGCTCTTTGCTTTCTGAATCAGAATTTATGACGGCAAGTACTTACTGTTTAACTCAGTAATTCAGCTCAGAAATAACCAATTGCTGACGTAGGTGTCAGAGGTGAAAGATTTGGGAATTGGGATTTCCAGAACAATTTCATTCATATCCATCATGTACCAGGAACCTGACATTTATCAAGGTCAACGTGCCAGGCCCTGTTCCAAGTGCTTTACATGCATTAACTCAATCTTCACAACGACTCTGTAGGACAGGACCTGTTACTGACGTGTCACTCTTTCCAGAGAGAGAACTTGAGGCACAGAGAGGTAACTGGCCCAAGGTCTTACAGCTGGAGTGCATAGGGCAGAGATTACAATCTAAATGGTCTTCCTCCAAAGCGCACCACCGTCTTAACTGCTACACTCATATTTTCAGACTCTGGCTCTGACCCCGTTAGTAGGTCAAGAAATCAGTGACGAGCATGTTTCGTTAAAATGAAATAGAATAGAAAGATATCAGAGTGTATCACATGTAGGAAGGATTGTTTCGTGAAATTTTTGTTCCGGGCAAATTACATAAAAATTCTTCGTGTCCAGGTATGTTTTATAATTTTTCTGAATTCAGAAATTTTTCATACTTTTTTCTGATTTCAGAAAGATAATACGGTGCAAATGCTGCATATTACATAATGTTCCCTGCAGGGTCTGGGGCAGCCCCTGGAATCAACCACATTAATATTTGTGCAGTGAGGCATGTGAATATTCACACTAAATACAATAAATTGTATAAGTATCTTTAAGCAATTCAATTCAGGGTTTGTCTCCCAATGAATTCTGCTGCCAAACTTATAAAATGGTTTCCAGTTTTCGGAGCTTTGGATATTTCAAAATTGCCGATTGCAGACCTAATTATACAAAGTGTCCAGGCTCCCAATATGACATATGCTTCTATGGGTTGAGGTTTAAAAAAAAAAAAAAGTTTGGAAAATACTGCACGATGCTGTTGCTGAAATCATTGACTGCTGGGGCTGGGAAGGAACTTAAGTGTGCTATATTACATAGATCTGTAAAACCAGAACACTTCCATTTTAACAAGTAGACAAGCCAAGGCCAGAACGGAGAGCTTTGGGACTTCTGGAGGCCACCAGCTTCTTGGCCCCAGAATGAGCCTCCCAATGCACAGCTCAGGCCTCTGGACCACACGCCCTCTCCAGAGTCTTATAACAACAACCAAACCACATCACGCATTTCGGAGTTTGGATTCTTCTCAAGTTTCTCCGAGAGAGACCCACGTTTCGAGTGGTCACTTCCAGGCCTGAGTCCTCCAGAGCCAGGGAAAGCCATGTGGTTTTTCCCCAGCAGGACACTTGGGCTCAAGTGTTTGGCCGTAGAGCAGGTGGCAGTGGGGTTTCTGCCCCGCTTCCAGTGAAATCTGTAAATTTCCTGAGTTTGTGGTTGAAACTGGTCTCCCTGGACCAGCAGTTTGACATTTCCCCCCTGTGGTGTTATATTCACGTTTCCACATTTAACATGCCGGACTGAATGAACATTGTGGTCTAAGAGTTTAAAAGATTTATAACGGAGTCTTGAAAATTTACTTAAGGAATATGTACTTCCCCAAGCAATAACAAATATTACTACAAATGACCATATTAAATTAAAGTAACTCGGGCATTTCTGATTTGTAGGAAAGTTAAAATTAATCTTATGGCAGTTTCAGTTTCAAAATGAAAACACGGCTCTGCCTGACCACAGATTTCCAGGCTGTTAGTCAACAGTGAAAGAACTCTCAGGTGACTCTTTTTTTCCCCTAAGAGAAGAGTTTTCTCTATTCGTGGAAAGGCAATACTCGAAGGAAAATACCCTGAAAAATCAACCATACCTGTAACTGGAAACTGTAAAACTTCTGGTAATATTTTTTTCATAAGCTGGTGAGACTGTAGACTGTCATTTTTATTCTTTAAACGGCGCATGTAAATATGTACTCATTTGTGTGTGTGTGTCTGTGTGTGTATACGTGTACATTCCACAATTTGAAAAGATGTTTTTAAACAGGAGCCGCAAACCCATAAAAATGTTTACATAAGTGTATTTCAATGAGATGGATTTTTATAATTTTTAAAAGGAAAAGAAGACTTTCTTATATATTCTTTATCCCTTCCCTGATTGGCTGTGTTTTGTTTTGTTTTTTTAAACCACAGAGAATTTTTTTTTTAATTTATTTATTTGTCAGAGAGAGAGGGAGAGACAGCGAGTGAGCACAGGCAGACAGAGTGGCAGGCAGAGACAGAGGGAGAAGCAGACTCCAGGCAGAGGCAGAGGGAGAAGCAGGCTCCCTGCCGAGCAAGGAGCCCCATGTGGGACTCGATCCCAGGACGCTGGGATCATGACCTGAGCCGAAGGCAGCTGCTTAACCAACTGAGCCACCCAGGCGTCCCCTGATTGGCTGTGTTAATAGGCAAGTAGTCTTTCTACATTAAAAAAAAAATAATAATATTAACTATAAGGTATTCTGATAAATATTGAATAACTGACTTAGGGAGAGAAAAAAAAGCCCTGATTGGTAATATTTGCCAATTTCCGCAGTATAAATACCCACTGCAGACAGCTTCAAGCTAGCACCATGGTGTCATTGATCAGAGTTGGGAAAAGGTATATAAACAGCACACCATTATATGACAGGGATAGCAAACAGATAGGATATTAATGTAAATAACCCCCAAAACATAAATAATAGTAAAGTAGAGTAAAATAACTAAGAATTGGTAAGCTTTGCATATTTCCTTTTAAAAAACATACTTGTTTAATTATAAATTCACATAATTTAATTTTTACTAATTGGTATGCTTAACACCTGGCTCACAAGAGTCC
This sequence comes from Mellivora capensis, assembly GCA_004024625.1. NCBI lineage: Eukaryota > Metazoa > Chordata > Mammalia > Carnivora > Mustelidae > Mellivora > Mellivora capensis. Next base: position 61,042 of record PISX010000244.1, on the reverse strand, counting down.
CTGAAAATTTAATGATCAGCTCTCACAGTCCAGTACAAACCCACAGTAGCACAACTACTGCAACATTAGAATGGTTCCCATTGCAAAGCAGAAAGAATTCAGGGAGGCAGGCACAACCAGGCTTCCCCCGTCACAGTCCCATGAGGCTACAAAGCCAGGGCCCCCCCAGGAGTCAAGCAGCCCCACACAGCAGAACTTGGCCAACATGGAGAGAATGAGGCCTCCTGTCTCCCAACCCACCCCACTTCCAACATCTAAACCCCCAGAGGGATTCCCTGTACATTTCTCGAGGCCCTAAGCTCTGGTTCCTTTAAGCCCTTTCGACCTTGAAGACCAGGAGTCTGGAGCAAAAGGAAGAGAGCTCCGAGTTCTTTGACATGTCCGTGGCAGCATGGCAGATCATGGAGCATTGGAATCAACCCTGGGGCTGAACTTCTCTCCTGCCACCTCTGCCCTTCACCAGCAAAGTGAACTTGCACAGGCCACTCGACCTCTGTTCCCAGTTAACGTGAAACATGAGGGGCTTAGACTAAATGGTCTTCTTACCTGGGTTTCTTCTAGCTCTAAAGCCCCCAGGTTGGATCCTGCTACTGAAGGCTTGAAAAAAGATGACCCATCATGTCAAAATCCATCAAGAAAAACTCAGACCACAGGGTGATGTGGCTTCCCAAGCCTGACCTTCCTCTCAGCCGTGGGAATACAGGGGGACGTTCTGAAAGGACACTGGAAGGATTGGGGCTGTGGTCCTTCAAGGATGTGTCACAGGGCAGCTGCCTTCAAAGGTGGGAGGTAAATTGACCTGCCTTTCTGGTCAAAGCCAAACTTCGAGGGTCCCCCACTCCCGGCTGCACTCATGGCCTTTCTCTGCCTCATCAGGCTCTTTTATAAACTTGTCTACCAGAGGGATGCCTTGCCTTTGGGAATCTGCCCATCTTTTGACAAAGAGCTATATTGGTGGGACTTTACTTTAAAACACTGGGATTTGGGATTTAATAGGTCTCAGAAAATAAGTAGAGTCATGGTTGGTAAGTAGAAGAGGAAGAGGAACCAGGCAGTATAGCCAGTGAGAAGAAGCTGGTGAATTGTAACCACAGCACCTGAGGCATGTACCCCCGTGTGTGTGTGTGTGTGTGTGTGTGTGTGTGTGTGTGTTTCCCTGGGAATTATCATGCAGCTGTGTATGTTGGTATGGCAGGGTTGCCATGATTTACGAGTCGAGCTGCGAGCAAGTTCACAACCGGCAATCCAAGAGAGGAGGAGGGAGGGTGCATGGAGAGGAAGGTTGGCAGAAGTGCTTTATGAGTTTCATGTTTAATGCTTTTAACATGATGTCTCGTTCTCACTTCTAGAAAGCACTTAGCAGATATAAGCCAAAAATAGATTGCTGTCCGTAGCTGACCACACTCCTGTCGGGGTGAAGGTGGGTGATGTGGGGGCACGTTGTTGTGGTTTTTTATGGGTGTTGTTTTATATCTGAGCTGTAGGAGAGTATTTTACAGTAAAGGACATGAGCTATTGATACTGTTTCACTGGGGTGGGAGAAGACACAGAGAAGCCTGCCCTCCTGCCCCACGCCTGTCTCCCTCCTCTCCTACCTCCCTCTTTTGACAAGGGTTTCCAACTGGCACTGTCCCTCCCACCCCCCGCCCCTGGGCTGATTCCCAGTTGGCCAAGCCATAATCCGTTCTATAGATGAGGCACAATCCTGCAGGTTTCCGAGCTATGAACATGCAGTGAGTCCCCCAAGAAACTTGGAGTTAGGTGAGGTAGACAGGATGTATAGATAAAACCATATTAGAAAGGTTTATATAACGATAACAGCTTCCATGTTTTGAGCCACTTCCTGTATGACAGACACGACTACCTCATTTAATCCTTACAACCTTCCTCTGAGGTCAGCACTATCCCATCCGTTAGTGGGTGGTTTTCCTCGATCACGTACATTCAGACTCACAGGATGACCGGAAGCCACGGTGGACTCTGGGTCTCGTCAGAGGAATAGCGGGCAGAGCCACAGCTTGCCAGCGGGGCAGCATCTGGCCATGTGCCGAGTCCTCACCGGTACAAGGTAGACAAGATGCCCCGCAGGCGAAGGTGGGGGCTGCCCTGGCAGACGAGGCATCAGAGGTCCTGTGACACTGCACGGGCACACTCCATAGGCACGTTCCAAGGTACAAGATCACACCACACTCGGGAAGCCCAGGCTCTGACTCCCTTGTCCGCTGTGTGTAAATGGTCTCTCACTCTTCCCAGTCCAGGACCAGCCAGGGGTCAGTGGGACCTTGGGGAGTGTTGACTGTTAGCGTAGCTGACACACCCTCTTAGCAGATTACCTGAGCTTAACCAAAGATCAGACTCTCCAGCAGAAAGGGAAATGATGTCTGTTGACCCTTTGCCTGCAGTCATTATTCCCATTTTAGGGAGAATAAAGCTGAGGTTTTGAGAGGTTTATCATACTTGCCTCCAGTCACATAGGAACATGAGCAGGGCCAGAGCCCCCATCTGCCTGGCTCCAAGCCCTGCACTCTCACTAAGGTGCAAGATACACGTTTTGTGTTCTACTCCATAGGGTATCTGCTTTTTTTTTTTTTTTTTTTTTTTTTTAACCTTTCAAAAAACTGATGTGGCGGATGCCTGGCTGGCTCAGTCAGTAGAGCATGCAACTCCCTTGCTTTAAAAACACAACAAAACAAAAAACTGACTTGAATTACCTACGTTGAGAACCATTGGTCTTTCTTGAAGAGGCACTTTGTCTATGCTGTGGTTTTGCCCACTCCCCACATATCATGTACCTCAATGGAGAAGGTTGGCACTGTGCTAGTTAGTAATTCTACTTAGAATAATAGAAGAAAGCACTGGTTCTTTGCTTTTCTCTGAGAGTCCATATTTTGAGTAGAATTTTGGGGGACATGGGGGTGGTGGTGGAAAGCACTTTTAAGAAGAGTAGAGCCAACTTTGCACCTGAAAGTAAATGAGTACCTAGCTACCAGGTGCAAACAATTCTGTTTTGCTCCATCGTTCCTTTCTTTTTAAACCTTCTCCACCTTCTAACACAAAGCCTAAGAACTCAAGGCAAAGCATGTAGCTTTATTATCATTCAGCCCTTCATAAAAATCTGGATTATCATCTATCTAGATTGTATTGCAGGCGCCATTCAAGAAATGTGCCATCCGTGTTCCAAGTATGAAAGTAGACATTTTAAGACACTAACAATACTGTAATATTGTTTCATTGGGTATTTGGTTGGCTGTTTTTTTTAACCAGGCAATGAAACTATCTGCTGACTTCTAAAACTTCCTAGCATAATGAAGACAAATACTAAGAAATTTTTTAGACAGGATGTGAAATGTATTGGGTCATTAAGACCCTGTTTAAGTAGAATGGAATTAATTAATGATTAATTGTATTAAAATGGAACATAATGATGGGGGGTTGGGTACCGGGAGAACTTGATGGCCATGGCTAAGAGGACAAGGCAGTAGGCATGGGTGCCTATTTCATTCCCTAAATGTTTTCATGCACTTTGTTCGCTAGGCTTTCTGCCGGTTTTCAAAAATGCAGCTGACAAAGCCTGCCTGCCAATAATAAAAATAAATAAATAAATAAATAAATAAACGTTTGCTGGCAGCTTGGCTGGCTCAGTTGGTAGCACATGTGACTCTTGATCTCAGGGTAGTGAGTTCAAGCCCCATGTTGGGCTCAGAGCCTACTTTAAAAAAACGTCGTATAATGTCCGAAAAAAAGTTTGTTCTTAGGTGAGAGATACCACACCACAGATTGCTTTGAATCTTGAATTACATGAATTTATGAACTGTTATGCAGTGAGAAAAGAACAGTTTGAATGTTACTAACATAAGAGAAGTGTGGAAGGGATAACTTTGAAGCGTCCAAAGTGAAATGACTAGGAAAAGTCGCCTCTTTACAGTTAATAAAATCACAACCGGTCTTTAGCAGTCATCTTCCTCCTTGTACTGCTCCCTTCCCTTCTTGAATCTGCTTGGGCAGATTTCTTCATTCTGTCAATGTTTACTGAGATGGACTTGGCAGTGTGCCAGCCGCAATTATGGGGACCTGTGTCCTTTCCTTTCAGCTAATGGGTAGGGAGACAAGACCTTCAGTTGGCCAGGAAAATTTTTTAAAATCCAGATAACAAGATGAGAATCTGGAGTAATACAAGAAAGAATCCGTTTTCAGGAGGCCCTGCATATGTTAAGCGGCAGTGAAGCGGTAGGGACAATAAATCCGACCCACCCGCAGATGAAGGAGGCCCTTTCCCCCTGGGAGTGCTGGGGAGCTCTGAGAATGGGTGGGCTTTCTATGAGTTGAAAGATGAGAGGAGCTTCCAAGAGAGAGGAAGTCTTCTAACCAAAGGCACTGCCGCGGGTGTAGACATAGTGCATGTGCACACGGTTTGCCTCTGCAGGTAATGGGGCCTTCCCGTGAGGAACCGGAAGACCGTGAACTAGAAGATACTTTCATCCCATAGGAAAAGGGAATCTGTTACGAGTTTCTGAGATGGTGAACAACCCCCTTTCCCAAGGAGGGGCATCTGTCAAACTCGGGAGAACTGCCATAATTCCTCATGCTCCAGAGATGGGCCCAGTTACTCACCTTCCATTGTTCCTTCAGATTCATGACAGATGCTGCCCGCCGAGAGCAGGAGTCCCTAAAGAAGAAGATTCAGCCGAAGCTCTCATTGACCTTGTCCAGCTCCGTGTCTCGAGGGAATGTGTCCACTCCGCCACGCCACAGCAGTGGAAGCCTTACTCCTCCCGTGACCCCGCCCATCACCCCCTCCTCTTCATTCCGCAGCAGCACTCCCACGGGTGAGTGGCCTGGCCCTACCATCTGGGGCGCGGGGGGCGGACAGCGATAGTTGTTGGGGAACAGCGTGCACGTGAGTGCGACGTATGATACACTGGGGGAAGTAGGGGGCCGGGGACCGACTATGATTCTGACCCACTGCGTCTCTGACTCTTTATTGATCTCTGAGTTTGTTGATTTAGCCCTCTATCACTGATAAATTATTGTGTATAGAGTATGTGATAATGGTTTTATAGGTATTTTTTTTTGAGCCTTTGCCATGTGTGAAGCCTGAAGTGGATTTGCTTCAGTCAGGTCAAAGAGTAGATGAAACAAGATTGCCATGTGGTGATTATTGTTGGTGCTGGGTGACAAGTACACAGGGGTTCATTAGACCATTCTCCCTATTTTGCTTATTTTAAGCATTTTCCACAATAAATGTTAAAAAAATTCCGAGTGCCTCCTATGTGCCAGGCACCGAGCTACCATAGTGAGCTGAAGCAGACCTCATCCCTGTGCTGAAGGAGGTTAGCCCAGTGGAAGGCGTTGGCCTTCTAGGGGGCCAACAAGCACACCCTTGTCTTCCCCTCCCAGATGTAGAAGCAACTGGAAAATTAAACAGCAGCCAGAGGAAAGATCAAAATCAACTTTATTAGTGAATAAAGCCAAACTGCAGAATGGAACTTGGATCCGTAACTGTTGGACTTCTTTTAGTATGTCTTTCCTGAATTCAACTTATTTCCCAAACCGCCCTTTTACATGGAGGCCGAGCAGACCTGGGTGCCCCACAGGCCCTGAGATGAGCACACACAGCCCCTTCCACCCAAATCAGAGAGCGACTAAGTTGTGGCTCCTCCATGGGCAGGAATGTGCTTGTGGACAGTCCAAGGATGCTGGAAAGATCCCTCCTCGTCTTTTTCCCATTCGAGAAGCAGGGAATCTATTTCCCTGCTCCACAGTCAGAGTTTAGACCAGGCAGTAAATAAATAGAACCTTGTAACCATGACAAGTACTGCATGAAACTCAATGATATGAGAGCATCCTGACAGACATTCAGGAAAGGCTTTCCCTGAAAGATAAGTAGGACTCGAGTAGGTAAAGAGGGAAAGGAGGGACATCTCACCAGGGAACGTTTTGCAGAAGCTCTGTGAGGAGGAGGCGGGCTGACCCGCATGAGGTGAGACAGGGCATTAGGCAGGGATCAGGGCACTGTGGTTGATCCTGAGAGCAAAGAGAGGCCCCCTAAAATCACACCATCATCTCTGTTGTGTCAGCCCCTTGACTATGGCTAAGAAAGTTGATTTTCTCTGACAGTTTGCAGATCTCTCTTTCAGCCGTCTCCCGTCAAGGGAGGGAGGGAGGTGACTACAGTAGTATTTCTCAAATTGTGTTTCAGAATATTTACTTCATAAAATAGTAGTTGTAGGGAAAGAGATTTCCTAATCAGATGGGGGAAGTGATGGGTTAGACCAAAGTATACTGATTTCTCTAATGTAGGGCTTTAATATACATTGTTATTCTCCAAGGGGAGGATTTAGTAAGTTTCCCAAACTTAGTTGACTATGAGACTTAGTTAGACTTAAGTTGACTTAGTTGATTATGAGTCCCCCTACCTAAGGGCAGTTTGGGAGACTCATGGCTGATAGAGACCTTGTGTTTGGTCATGATTAGGCATTTTGAAGGTAAGACAGGCACGGGAGACAGACCAATCAGAGTTCCTATCTGTACTTCTCCCTTTACAGGTCACTAATAATACCCATATATATACCTGTATAAACAGGTTCTTGTGTGAGTTAAATGTGAGAGCATGTGTATACACCCAGCATTCAATAAATGTTCACCCCGTGGTCTGGAGTTATCAACTAGTAGCTTCAGGAACAGAATCGGCATCGCTCTCCTATAGAGGTAGAATTGGCTTATTTGTGTCAAGCATTTGTCTGATCCTTTAGATGGCCACTATATTTCCCTTCTCTTTTATTCTGTGAAGATTTACTTTCCAGAATCTTTGTGTAATATTTGCTGTGTGAATCTAAGGAATGCCATGAGAACATAGTGTAACTCTGCGATCCCTTTTCTGGGCATTTCTATGAATATTTATTCATATGTAATATGAATTATGGGGGTGGTTTTATGCTGGAGAGTGTTTTATACCTGACTTAATGTGGACTGACTCGTGGCCAAGGCCAGATAACCGTGACTGCACCAATTAGTAGCGGGTGCCATAGAACCCCATGAAAACAGACAGTTTAAAAGTGAGAGTTTATTATTTTTCATGTAAGAATTTTTGGAAGAAATGGAATCATTTCCTTTCCTTCAGACATAAAGAAACCTTTCTGACACCTTGCCTATTTTAACAATTTCCCACTGAGAGAATTAATTTATGTTGTGGTAAAGATGTATCATTTTCAGTCTGTCAAGATCATTGGTAACATATTTGCTGCTTGAAGAACATTCCATGTAAACATCAAAAATTAGGGGAAATGGTTGCTTAAACCTCTACCCTCTGCAATTTTGATTGTGTACATTTTTCAATGTTTGAAATGTTATTTTACCTGTAGTTAGAGAGATCAGCTTATTTTGCCTGACTAATGTGGTTTCATTCACTTTCTTTGCCAAGTTGTAAATAATATTCCAAGTTTCTACCTCCTAAATTCACTCTTCCAAGTTCCACATTGAAGGTATATTCCAGGTCCAGAAGTAATAGTCCTCTTGTAGAAAGTCTCATTTATAAAATAGTTCTTTAAAATATACTTTCTTTACTGTATTTCTCAGGTATTCTTGGACCTAATATGTATTTTGCAATTTCTAAATCCTAGGAGAATCTTTTTTTTCCCTCATCTTTTTCATTTTCTATTCTAAGTTGTTTTATTTTTTGAATATATATACATCTAGGTAAATGTATATATAAAAGAAAGTATTCACTTAAGGAAAGTTAGAATGTTTTAAATCATGAGTTAGCAAACCTTTTCCGTAAAGGACCAAATAGTAGATATTCCGTGCTTTCTAGGGCCTGTGGTCTCTGTTCCAGTGACTCAATCCTGCCGTGTAGCATGACAGCAGCCGTAGAACTCTATAAATGAACGAGCTTGGTGTGTTCCTTCAAAACTAGAAGTTTTTGTAAAACTTTATAAAAACAGGCCAGTTTTGGGGCGCCTGAGTGGCTCAGTGGATTAAGCCTCTGCCTTCGGCTTGGGTCATGATCTCAGGGTCCTGGGATCGAGCCCCACATCGGGCTCTCTGCTCAGTAGGGAGCCTGCTTCCTCCTCTCTGCCTACTTGTGATCTCTCTCTCTCTGTCAAATCTTAAAAAAAAAAAAAAAACAGGCCAGTTTTGGCTCACAGGCCATAGTTTGCCAACCCCTCGTTTAAATCATAAAGATATGTAATGTAAAGATCAACTTCATTAAATTCCCTGCAAATAAAGTGTCAAAAGAATTCATACCCATCTCCTCAGAAGTAATAACATCTAGAGTATAATCACTAAGGGGGAAAGACGACTAACATTTGTAGAGCGTTTCTTATACGCTTACTGTGTACTTGATGTATGGTGTCTTTAATCCCAACACCAGCTCAACTGAGGTGACATTATTATTCCCATATACAGATTAAAGAAACAGGGATGCCTGGGTGGCCCAGTGGGTTAAAGCCTCTGCCTTTGGCTCAGGTCATGATCTCAGGGTCCTGGGATCAAGCCCTGCATCAGGCTCTCTGCTCAGCGGGGAGCCTGCTTCCTCCTCTCTCTCTGTCTGCCTCTCTGCCTACTTGTGATCCCTGTCTGTCAATTAAATAAATAAAATCTTAAAAAAAAATAAACAGAGGCTTTAATAAGGTCAACTTCACAAAGCCCCACGTCTGTCCAAAAAAAATGTGGTCTTTCCAGTGCACTTACACTCGCCACATGAAGACCTTTTAGAAAACTTGTACTAGACCTTAAGCCATCTAGCTGCTCCAGTTACCAACTTGAAAACTCCAAACCCAAAATACAAGAGAATGTTAAGGTAACTGGATCTGTGGTTCCCTTTCACTCACGGAACTCCCGCTCTACCGTTCAAATAGCGGATCCCCTTCATTTAGCCGGGCTTTTCTTCAAGGATGAGCTGGACCTGATTGCAGAGAGCCAGTTGTTAAATAAATATTCAGGTTTGCAGACCAGTTGTTAGAAGGTTTGTCTTGAAATCCACCGTGATGGGAGTGTTTCCTTCAGTCACATTGGCAAATGCTACCCATCGGCCCCCCACGCCTCCCCACCCGCCACCTTTTCACCGTGATGCCAACAGTTTATCCTATCAGGAGTTACCAGATTAATCTTTGTCATTCAAGGGATCATGGTCCTAATTATGTCTCTGAGCAAACCTAAAGCAAGCCTCAATCACCAGGAAATAATGGCCACTTCAAACTACGGATTGCTTTGCAGTCATTCACTGCAATGTTTAGGGGCCCGTGTAGTGACATGGAAAGGTTTTCACATTGGTGGGTTATAAAACCACATGTGCAGCATGATCCCAATTGTATTTTTTACTCTAAAAAAGTTAATATGATGGGGAAAATGGGTGTCATTTTCTCCTTTCTCTTTTTTCCCATTCGGTAAGATGAGTCTGCTTTACTTTTATAATACAACTGTTTAGCGTATATAATGGGAAGATCGAGACAGGACTACTGATGGCCCCCTACCCTCCAAGAAAGAGTTTAATGAATTCATTTTCTTCAAGTTAATTTAATTATCTCTTCCTGGAGGAGGAAGGAGGTCATCCTGTAGGAAAGGTCTGGGGTTAGCTCTGGCAAATTGTATTGGTTATAGGGCCTGTGGATTAGTCAAGGAAGTAATTTCTCCCCCCCACCCCGACTACCCCCACCCCATATTTGCCACTGAATCTCTTAAAACAGTGACTCTCCATCAAAATCATCTGGAAGATTTTTTTTTTTATTTAATTTTACGTAAACTCTATGCCACACACGGGGCTCAAACGACCTCAAGGACAAGAGTCACATTTTTTACCCTCTGACCCACCCAGGCACCTCCCCACCTGCACCCCTCCCCCAAACCTGGAGGATATTTAAGCCACTTTTCACTTGGGCTCCATCCCTGAAACTCTGATAATTTGGTAGGTGAGGCTTGGGCACTGGGCGTTTTTTTAAAAGCTCTCTCAAACTAGATCATTCTAACCCATAGCCCAAGTTGGGAAAGCGCTCTTTTAAAAATGTGATCAGTCTAGTTGTCATTGCCGTGTGTTTTCTTGCTTGGGTTAACATATTTCCACCTTGCCTGGAGAAAGGTTACTGTAGTCGACTTGCTAGGACTCCAGAGATGGCTCCAATGGGACTGAACAGATGCTCACTTATGTCTTAATGGAGAAGCTATGGAAAGAGTTGGCTGGATTTCTGGTTATAATAGCATTGCATAGTCTCTCCTGGAAAATATTTGTATATATATTTTGGCCCACTTGGTGGGGGTGAGGGGCATTAAAATATTAAACCAGAGAAAGGCACCCAAGGAAATTAAACCAATTTTTTTTTGTTTTCTTGTTTAGGCTCCCTGTAATGAGTGTGAAGTCACAGATAATATCTATGAATGCATAATTTGAGTTTTTATGTTGTGTTATTTCCCTTCATATTTCTGTGTCTCCTGCTGTTTGGCCTTACAGTAGACCCTAACACTCCTTTATGGCTTTTGCAATAAGTTGCTCAGATTATAAGATTTCAAAATCTCCAGGAGTTACTGGTCCTCAGCAGGTCTTTTTAAAAAGTATTAATTTTTCTCTCAGGATGGAAATTACTGTGTAATATAGACTTCCAAAATTGATAAAATTTTACTTGACATTTAGAAACTGTTTAAATGGGGTTGAGATGGACTCTCCCCAGCCCTGCCATGCCCTTATTTTTAGAAGGCAAGATAAACTTACATAGGCTTAATAGAAGCAGAAAGTCTCAGAGATAACCAAGGTGAAGTCTAAACTAACATATCTCCCCCCCACCCACCTCAGGAGGAGGAGGAAATAGGAGGAAAAACCTTAAAGAGAGAAATCCTATTCTGTTTTATGGTGGAAAACGAGAAAGAAAAGCAAAATATTTCAGCAAGACGGAATTCTGTGACCTACTTATTGAATTCCTGAAGCCATCGTTTGGTCATTGGCACAGGTCCTGCCCTAAAGAGCTGACCATCTAGGCCATGCCGAAGAAACATTCCCCCAAATCTTCCTGTTAGGAAAACGGCCTCAATTCCCATTTGCCTTTCCACATAAAGTGCTGTCTTGTTGCCGGAGAATGACAAGATGTTGCTATTCTATCTGGCCTGCATTCTGTTCGGGATCACGAACACGCCCTTTCCTGGCCCATGGATTTTTTGCTTGTTTGTTTACATACTAATTTAGTCTAATCATTGTTCTTCCATCGTCTTTTTTTGATTGACTCGTAAAACCGTGATCCTGCTTCCTGAGGGTCACGCTCCCATCTTGGGGCCAGTTCTGCTTCCTTCCCCACCATTGCATGTAGCAACTTGTTTTTCATCTCCTCTTGCCTCTCAAAGTGTTGGTAGAGTAAGGATGGCAACAACAAAATAGTATTTCGATTACTTTTCCATAACTACACAACTTCTATATTCCTAAACAAAACTCTTTCTTGCCTGGAAGAAAACAGTCAACTCGGTGATCTGTAATAATAATAGATTAGATCTTTATAGCACTTTATAATGCATGGAAGCATTCACATTCACCATTATCAACCCCACTTTAAAGACAAAAGAAACTAGGTCTCACTTACATGACACCTTGCCCAAGTTCAAGTGGTTCCCAAATGGCATGGCTGCTGTTTTCCGTAGCACCAGGACTGGGCATCTTCTCATCTGACATAATTTACTAAGTAGCTCCTTTGTTAGAGGTGCTGTGCCACGTCTTGTGGGTACAGAAAAGTGTAAGGCATAGCGCTCATGGAGTAGAACTTACATCTTTTAGTAGAAGCCAGTTATAGACATGTAGGACAGACACGTAATGAACATGACATAAGCACAGATGGCCTAAATTATCACCATGGGTGATTAGTAAGACAAGAGAGATACAAACAGGGCCATTGCCTCTGTGCCATTTTAGCACAGTTACAAGCTGTATATGCACACCCATAAAATGTCTTAGATACTATAAGGCAAACGTAAATTCCAGAGGAGCTGGAATTAGATGAGATCAGTGGGAAAGTGACCTGGGGCAGACAGTTTTCTACTCCATGATCATTACCGAATGTCAGCTTGAGGAATTTTAGTGATCAGACCTGGGTATGTTAGCAAAAGATGTTAGGTGACCCAGAAAACCCCAGATTCACTTTCAAAACTCTGGGAGTGTAGAAGTAAAAGGGTGAGAGCCTTAAGCATCAGAGGGATCTGAATTCAAATCTAGGTTCTGCTGCTGGAGAGAGTGTTGGCCTTAAATTTTTCCAAGTCTCCATTTCCATATCTGTACGTGGGAGGCAATCCTACCTTACTGTGAAGATGAGTGAACTAGAGAGCAGGATGGCAGGATCTCCTTGTGTTAGCACTCAGTGGTGGTCTCTCCTGAAACCACCAGCTCAGAAAGGACATCTTTCTGAGGACATCTGGCTTTGGAAGGGCCCCACCCTGCAGAAGACCATACAGGGGTAGAGAAGCCCCACATGTTCCGGAACTGTCGGCTGGCAGAGGTGGGAAGAACTGATGCAGGCAGTCTAGTTAGGGCTTCTTGAAGTCTCTGGAATAGCACATTCCAAACAAAGAAAACACTTTCTGCTTTTAACTGAGCCCTTTTGGGCAGACAGTATCTCACCAGCCCCGGCCAGGGTGCTCGTGCATGTTTATTTTTGGTCTGCACTAACCTCAGAAAAAGCTGCTTCCAGGAATGTGCATTACAGGTGGTACTTGCTAATGACCTGCTCTGGGCAGAGGCCCATTTTCTGAAGGAGGGGGGAGGTGTCCTATCTGAAAACAAAAATGACACTCTACATTATTAATATGGGTACATTTACGATAACCACTTTATGACCAGGGATGGTAGAAGTAAAGAGTTAGCTGGTTCACGGATTTTTAGATCTTGTTTTGTTATTTTGGTTAACGTAATGAGAATAGCCCTTTTAATTGCGGAAATTCAAAGCACGATGAAAATGGAGTATTGAATGTTTCTAACAAATGCACACACTCCTTACGAGCTCTGTCCCCTCTCTTCTTGAAGGAAATGGCCACACAGGCGCAGCCACCACTGCAGTCGGAGGTGGGGGCACCCCTTGGCCCCACCCATTTTGAGGGGCTTTTTCATTTTCAGGGCCTTCATGATGTGGTAGAACTAAACATTGCACTAATAAGATACATCTAGGTCATAGGGCCACATAAAGGTCATCTCAAGGTCTTTAGGACCAGGTGAATTTTGACGACAGCATCTTAGAAATTCCCTGCTCTCCTTTCTCTGAAGGGCAGAGAACATCCTCAGAGCTGCCCTGAGGAGGGGGAGAGCATCAGAGGTCGCTGTTCCTCCACCCAGTTGAGGGGAATGAGATGCTCTCAGATCACATAGCTTCTTTGGGGCTCCAAAGCCAAAGTGCAGTTGGCCTGGCAATTCTGCTCCAAGAACTTACCCAAGGGTAGTGAAACCATGTCCACAAAAGACAAGTGCAAGGATGCACAGAGCAGCTCTATTCACAAGAAACCCAGAAGGTTAATTCACTTGTAGGTAAGTAGATAAACAAATCGTGATCTGTCCATACAGTGGCCTACAGAGTTGGCGATAAAAAGGAACAGAGTGATGTTACGCCGAAAAAACATGGATGAATCTTAAAGAAAAACCTACATGTACTGAGTGAGAGGAGGCAGAGTATGCAAGAAACTTAGCCACAGGCAAACCGGTTTGTGGAGACAAACTTCAGAACGGGGGTGACTCAGGGAGCATGGAGATAGGGCTGTGTGTACAAGACAACTTCCTGGTGTGATATTTCCCATATCTTGACTAAGATATTGGTTACCCAAAGGGATCCATTTGTTAGGTTTCTCAGTTAAACACTTGAGGTCTGTGCATTGCACTCTGGATGTGCTTGCCTAAGTTAAAAAAGAATCGGTGTCTCCGGGCAGAAATGAGGACTGGGAGCCCACAGTTTCCACCCATGCTTGAGGGAGCAAATAGCATTTCCTCTGCTGTAAACAATTCATTTAAGAACAAAGGAGGTAAATACATGCAGTGGGTCCTTGGAGTACTAAAATCTCTGGAATTTCCTCTCCATTGAAGACAGACAGTAAGTGGAATCCCGTATCCTCAGCTTTCTTAGGAACACTGAGGAATCAACAGCATGGTCAAATAAAACAGTGCCAATGCATACCAAGTGAAGAAATAAAGCGGGGAGAAAAGAAGAAAGAAGGGGAGACCAAGCAGAACTAGTTGTCAAACGCTTGGTCTTAGGTCACAGTTAGAATTGGCTAATGACTAAAAGGATTCCTGATAGAAAATTCTAGCATCTGGATCTTCCCATTGCCAAAACATTTTGCTTCTCATGAGATAAAGAGTGCTTCATTATGTTGAGAATTTTTTAGAAATTCAGAAAATTAAAATTTCAGAAATTCAGAAAATTAAAGCGGCTTAGTTTTATCCTCTGAAACTCTTAAAAAAAAAACAAACAACCAGTTTCTATCCTGGGCAGTCCTCAGAAGCGGCTTATCTTCCAATGTCATATTTGCAGTGACAGAGCTATCTATGGTTTACCTTCCAGTGAAAATATTTTTGAGGCCTACCATTTTAGCAATACCTTGCTTAACCATGGACATTTAACACTTAGTTATAAAGCAGAATTTCTTCTCTACTTTTAACTGTGTTGTTTAATTGAACTCAAGAAAAATAATATGTCCGCTATTAAGAATTCCCACGAGAAATCTTAAAAGTCTTGACAGTCCTCTTTCACCTCTTGCTGGAAACAGTTTGTAGCAAGGCTTTGGTTCTCCGTGGGAGTTGCTTTCTCTTTGTCCCAGCAGGGGTCTCTGCACCTGCCAAAAAAATATCAGGAGAGATCACAAGATAAAGTCATTTCAAAGGGCACACATGAAGACTGTGCTGTGCTCCCCTACCCCCGCCCCCCGCCAAAAAGTGCAGTCTCTTTAAGCCAAGGTCCAGAGCTCACTTGTATGCCAGCACCCATCAGTGCACACTTCTCAGTAATTTCCCTTGGAAAGCAAGTTCCAGAGCTGAAATCAGAGTGCTAAAGAGAGCAACGGATTGTAAGCCTGGAAAACGGTGCCGATTCCACTGGAAACATGAATAAACAGACGCCCGGTGCTCCCGGACACCTCTGCCACGAAGGCGATGGGGATTTAACACCTGATGAATTTGCATCCTGGCCAAACGTCTGTGTTTCCAAAGAAGGCTTTCCTTTTCCCTCCCATCTAAAATACAGCATATTAAAATCAGAGAAGCCCTGTCATCTTCATGGGTGTCACGGCAGCAAACTTATTTTAATGTCTTTTCCATGTGGGTCTAGTTTTCAAAATGAAATGATCCCTAGGCACGTCCAGCTGCACAGTGTTAAAGAATCTGCAGAAAAACGGGAAAGCAGTAAGCTAATTTGTGCCTGTGAGAAAGTCAAGGTACGGAATCTCCCCGCTCCTATCCCAGGGCTTTGTGCAGACTTCTTGGAGATGCACTAAAAAGAAAGTGGTATTTGACAGGAAGGGAGAAAGTTAGGCTACCAGACCCAATCTGGTGCCAGGGACACAGAAGTTTCTAGCAGCTTGCCACCGAGCTTACGTCGCTCCTCCTTGGAAAACTGTGTCACTTTATATCCATCAGACCAAAAATGAGTTGGCTTGATCTTAACCAGATCGAAGATGGGTTTCATACTCCCCTGGGCTCAATAAGTTGTTTCTTTAAACCTAGCCAATTCAGGCTCTCTTTGGCATGGAAACACACATCAAAAATCATCCCCGAGAAACTGAAGTTGGTTGGGGGACAGCTGTGTAGGAAATTGAGATTTAACTCTGCCATGATGTGCTGTGTTTTCTATGTAGGCACTCAGTTATTACTTTTTTTTCCCCCTACAGACAAAAAAGGTGGCCAAGGTGTTCCAGATGATTATAGGCCCGAGAACAAGTCACTCAGAGAAACCGGTTTTCCTCTTGTCCAATAATTTTGAATAAACTAGATAAAGTAGCTAGAGAGTGCCTGCCATTGTCGGCCAACTAAGATGTCTCTTTCCAGCCTTGGTCGGGGGGGATTTTTAGTTTTAAAATGGATACAGTTTTCAGAATTGCCCTAATAACAAGAAATACCAAATAATAAGAAAAACATGTATAAAGCAGATTTCTCTTGTAGCAAATAGTTTAAAAAAAAAAGTGTTTCTGTGTGAGATTTCTCAAGCTTTCTGTAGGCTCTGTAACTGCACGGTAAAAATTTTAGTCACAATGTTTGACAGGAAAACAATTGCATACAATTTTAAATTCCGGGGTGGAAAGGACCTCAACATGCTTTTCCGTCAGATGCTGTGTTCCCATTTCTGTCCACCAGGCAGAACCATGCAGCATTATTTAGGCTGAACTCCCGTAAACTCATAAACACAAGGGCCAGTGCCAGACACTGTTTTTGGGACACGATCATGATCCTATATCTTGAACAGGCCCCCGTACTATCCCCTTAGGTGACTACTCTGTAAAATTCCATAAAGTTCTAAACCGTAATCGTGTTGAAAGTCTCATCCCATGGGGGAAAAAAGTCTCCCTAAAATTCAACTCAATAAAGTTAATTTTGGCAGAGCATTCAGATGCTATGAACAGAATTTCACTGCCATTAAAATGAAATAGTCTTTGGAAAAAATTGTTTAATTAAATCCACTTGGTTTTAGTAATATATGTGTGTGTGATTTAGAATATGCTAGGCTGTACCTAAAGGAAATTATTTTCTTAAGACTAACAACACTTGACAAATCATTAGCTTTTAAAAGCATAAAATTAAAACATTGCAGCTCAGTTGGGAGTGACCTGCCAGAGGGCTCTGGCCTGGAGTTGGTTGTGACAGACTAGGTGGGTTCCTACTACCACCTCTGGACAACGCACCACAGTCTGGACGGTTGGTTGTTTTTTTGGAGTTCCCCCACCCCCAGAAATGAATAAGCCCCTTTTGGAAACTAAACCCATAATATTAAAATTATGAAGTAACTGCAAATCTAAAAATTGGAATTTTAAAATTCTCTTCAGGAATAAATTTGAGGTTCTGGGAGAGCCACATAAGAAGCTTGCATTACAGAAGCATGTGTACCCCGTTGGTAATTAATACATGATACTTGGCAAGTACACAACAAATTAAAAGTTAGGTAGAATCCAGCTAACACACATGTAAATAATCTATAGAGCCATGTTTCCTAAAATGAATCAGTAATAAATTTTCCAAAAAGGATTTCTTTTTTTCCTCCCTGTCTTCGCTTCTCTACAAAGATCTGTTTCCTGGCATCACCAGAAGAGGAAGGTTTGCCAGGTCTAGAAAGCTCGTCCTTTGTCAGGTGGGAACCGTTGAGCTAAAGCTGTCAATGTGGTACAGTGAGGAGCTTTGTCCCTTTAATTCTGTCAAGCAAGGACGGTAAACTGGAGATGAATTATGCTATATATAAACTTGAAAGGAGCTTCATGTTCACGGTAGCAGTGACTCTTAAAAATAGCATCTCACAGCCTCCTAGAATTTCTGTTCACTTTGTCTGTATTTTCTATTATATGATTGTATATTTTGGAAAGGTGACAGGAGTCAAAAGTGAGTGGATAGTTTCTCAGAACATTTTGCCTCTCTTGTCATCTTCCAGAAGATGGCAATTTATGACTCCTTCGGAGCAACGTCAGGTTCTTGTCTCGAAAGCGTTCTGGGTGGCCTGAATTTATTAGCGTCATAAACCAGGTTGTTACCTAGTTGCCCAATTAATAGTTGTCATTGGTTCTTCCCATTGACAGAGGAAGATACGAAACAATCAGTTCTGTGTGCTGGTTCCTTACAGTCTTGTGAGGTAAACCGTCTTCCCCTGGGTTCGTGATGCTCACCATCTGGAACTCTGTGGCTTGAAATTACTTCAGATGACCCCAGCACAGTGTTACTAAGCCTCAGGCCCTGGGCTTCATTCCCATGAGGGGCAGTTGACTTGACTGCATCCCAGGACCGTGACCTTGATGCTAGCTGAGTTACCAAACAACAGGTATTATGGTCCCTCGGTCTCTCTGGAGAGAGATGTGAAGCTCTGGTGAACACACCGGGGCAGATCGGGTTCTTGAAGCATTGCTTTCCTCTAGTTCGGCCCAAGGGGATCGAGGTCTGTGAAAATAAGATCACGCAGGAAACAGTTCAAAGTGCCTGTCTCTGAAGTACTCTGAATGGCCCCAATCTAGCCGTAACACATTCATCTTCCCGGTTTTACTGAGTCTCCTTCCCAGAAGCCCGTTTTTCCTCCCAAAGAGGTAGCTAAGCAGAGGCCCAGGCTTTCCAGACAGGTGTTTTCTCTTGGCTTGGTCCTGGGGTAGGTGAAAATGATTTCTTCCAAGTATCACAGGAGAACATACAGCCGCCTACCTCTATCTGTCCCGTAAAGCCTAAGGTCAAAATCGTTGTGAGTTCCTCCGGGTTTTAGCAGCACAGCTGTGGTATTTTGGGAAGCAATTTCCCCCTATACGTAGTCTGGACCACCGTATCTTTACACACACTGTTGCAACGGTCCAAAGATGCAGAGAAAGTCAAAACAACCTATGTAGAAAACATAAAGCAGAAAAAGGGTCAGCTTTCCTCTGTTTCTCCAAGCAAGCCCCGTCTTCTAGGTCAGAGCTGTGTGGGCAGCCTTCTTTCTTCGTCCTCCCTTATTACCTTGAGTTGATTTTTCTCACTAGGGCTATTGTCCCCTTTTCCTGTCCTTGTTTTGACAAGGAAGAAAAGAAACCTAGTCGGTGATAAAGCCTGGGAGTGCCGGGTTTCCAACTGCAGCCTCTGCCAAAGGCCAGCATCCTCTCGGTAGCCTGCCCTTCGGCATGGTAATTAGTAGTATGGGAATTTTTACAGTAACCTCCCTGAGGAGCAATTTCACCAAAGAGTAACCCTCTTGTCTAGACCGTACAAACCCATAAAGTCATCACTAGCTGGGATTTCCAAGCTACAACGCGGCAGTAGAAAAGACTGCCTCTAGTCTTGAAGGGCTTTCACGTATAGAGCGCCCATTGTGGAGACCGGCTGTCTGCCCCAGAGCACGGACCCCTGTCCAGGAAGAGTAAAAGGAGACTCTCCCACTGACTCTGTCAATCGAGGAAAGCCCCCCAGCTGGGAATTTCTGCTTTATTGGCATCTACGAAGCCTTGCCACCTCCTTGCATTTTTAAGCCTAGCACACTCTCTGGACTTGGTTATTACAATATACTTTCGAGAATGATCCAGCTGTACCTTTTTCTTTCTTGCTTGCCAAAGCTAATTATTAATTAGTGAGATAAAAGCAGTTTAATGCTTGACATTTTAAGAAACAGAGGCTGGCAAAACTTAGAGAGAGAGAGAGAGGGTTCAGACTTTTAACCCAGTGTTCCTTCCACTTTAGGTACTTAGCTGAGTACGGGCATTTGTAAGGATGATAGTGTTAGTCACACTGGATAGTGGAAACATGCCCACTGGAGGGAGAAGGGCAGAAGGGGTAAGGCGTGTCCTGAGGCGCCTGTCAGAGTCTCCGCTGAGTAGAGTGGAATCAGATGCCTGAACTTTATTGCCAGTAGCCTGTTCTTTTAAGAAATGATGTTTGTTTGTTTGTTAAGTAATTTCTACACCGAACATGGGGCTCAAACTCATGACCCCGAGATCAAGAGTCACATGTTCCACCAACTAAGCCAATCAGGTGCCCTGGAAATTCTGTTAAAACAGATCACCCAAGGAGAAAAACAGATCAGGTAATAGGACTTAAGGAATAGAATAGTCATGAAAACCGTCGAAGAAAGACCCTCTGATCCCTACCCCAGCTTGGCTAGGGGCATTAGAGTTACCCGTGATGCTCCTGCCTGGAAGAAAGAGAAGAAGAATGTTAAGAGCGCCTGGAGGGCAAGTCTGTTCAGCATCTGACTCTTGATCTTAGCTCAGAGCTGTGAGTCCAAGCGCTGTGTGGGGTTACACGCTGGGTGTGGAGTCGACTTTAAAAGAGAGAGAGAAAGAAGTAACAACGTTAGATTTTTCACATCCATTTTACATTTGTAATGGAAACTGTGAGGTCAGAGATGTTAAGTAACATGCCCAAGGGCACGCTGTTGGTGTGTTTGGGTGCCTGGATCTTAACCCAGGTCTGCCTTTTTCCAAAGCACACTCCTGGTTGCTCTCCTCTGTGACCCCTGGAAATGAGAAATGCAACTCATTTGTATGCCCTGCAGCAGTACTTAGTGCACCCTCTTCCTCTAGGATGACTATTTTCCAGGAATAACTAGGAGGGGTATCCTTGTTGATTCACAGAACAAGCACTTGAGTGTGTACTGTGTGTCAGACATGTGTGCCAAGATAAAAGCCATAACCCCCGTCCTCAAGGAGCCCAGAGGCAAGTGGGGAAGAGACAGATGATGAAACTCACTAGAGATGCTAAGCTCCTTGATGGAGACAAGTTTGGCGTGTACACAGAAGGGACACCTAGCCCAACCTTGGAGGGAGGCATCACGTAGGACTTCTTGGAAGCAGTGACACTCACTCTGAGTTTTAAAAATCAGTACATCTTAGATGAAGAAAAAGAGAGTGTATGGTTAGGTGGGTAGGGAGGGAGAAAAATGTCCAGCTGATAAGAGTTTGCCCCCCCCTTCTTTTTAAGTATAATGGGAGACCACTGGAGGATTTTTACATAGGGGAATGTCATGGTTTGCCTTACATTTTTAAAAGATGATTCTGACTGATTAATGACCTTTGGGAGACAGGCAGAGAATGGCAAAGGGGGAGTTGGTATCTGCTGCAGCCCCCCAGGAGAGGCGGCAGCAACAGGACAGGGGCATGGGGTGGAATGTGGAGGGACGTGGGGTGTTGGGAGGTAGGTCCTACAGGAGTTACAGGGGGGGAGGGAGAGGGAAAGGCCCCCGGGTTCCTTGCCAGAGCAGCTGAGTGGGTGATGGCGCCATTTCCTGGGCACGGTGCGGCAGGAACAGGTTTTTGGGGACAATACACAGTCAAGTACTCTCTTTCAGAACCAAGACACCATCTTAAATCACTGACTGTCTCTATCATGATAGTCTGTATTTCAGTAGTTCTCCAATTCTTCCCCGTCTGGGAGCATCCTAAAAATATGGATCCCTGGGATCCACTCTAAATTTTGTCAAACATAACAAGGAGAGCCAGGAATTGGGAGCTTCTAGCAGTTTCCAGGTGATTCTACCACCACCAGCCCAGCATCAAGCCACAGACCTGGTTTGCAAATGAACCTCTGCTGTTTCATATTTGCCAAGGCCAGTCGTGATGACCTGCAGGCTATTTGAGCAGCATTCCTGCCCAGACGCAAAGCCCCTGTTGTGCTGAACCACCAGCAGTTTTCCCAGATAAGTCATTCTAAAATTAAAGGTTTGCTGACTGGCCTGACTCAGGCTGTGCGTCTTTGATGTTTTCCCCTCCGTGTCAGGCATAGTTCTAAGAAGTGGGAAACCTTGAAAGAATAGCCTTTTCCTAAATGACAGGAATGTTCCCACATACTAGTGTTTTTCATAAGGACCTAAGGCTCAGATGTCTGTCTGAATGATCTGATCCTCGTAAATCGGTGGATTGGTTCTGGAAATCCCATGAGCCTCAGCTTTCTTGAGAGATTTATGGCACTTCCCGCTCTTGTTGAGGCCAGGAATAACATCATAGCTCCCTCAGCCCTTCTGGTTTTCGTTCCTGAGGGGGGCGGCGAAGGAAGGGAGAGGTGTGCTGAACCAATACCACTTCGAAAGAAAACCATCTAGACTTCTTTTCCAAAACCTCAAAAAAAAAAGAAAAAGAGCCTCGTGTTCTGCTAGAGTGTAACAGTTTTCTGCCCTCTGGTCTACCCTCCCTGGGGATTTTCCCATCACCTTCACCCAAGTGGGTCTGTGGTGTGGGAATGGGGCCAGAGCTGGTGGGAGCTCATGGGCAACTTCCGAGGTGAGCCCACGTTTTAAGACACTTCCAGAACAATGTTAACTGAAGAATAGCAGTTAATTCCCTCTTGGCCTGACCAAGAAAAGGGACTAATGAAGACTACCCTTCTAGTTAGAACCCACGCCAGGCAAACCAAATTACGCATTATATTGGCCAAAGCAAGTGTGAGAGTTTGTAGCCCACCCGATGATGACATCAGAGTCTCCACATCTACCATAGCAGCTGTCAGACAAGCATCAGAAACTGTTCCACTAGCTCTCTAGGAGAGCGACAACAAGGGCCTGGGTCTAAAGACTCTTCCTGGAATACCCGATTCTGTGGGGAGGGGATGAAAGATGAGAAAGGAATCCCTGCCCTCCAGGGGACCAGAATCTAGCTACAGAGGAAGACAAGTGTGTAAGTAAGGCACCTCGAAGACTCGGAACCTAAGAGCCTAAAATCAAGTGTTGTCATTGTCAAAGAAAGGGGCAGTCCCTTCTACCTGGGGACAATCCAATTCATATTCAGTTACCTGGGGAGACGGAGCATTGGAGAGAGGCCCTCAGGGATGAGCTCAGGTAAGGGGTACGCGGTGAAGTGGGTGTTGTGTTACGGATTCCAGTCCCCCAGATCTTTCCAGACGACAGGAAGGTGGTGTGGGGACCATAGTGTACACACACCTCTTGGTTGGTGTGTAAGAGTCGCGACATGGACACAGATACAACAGCCTTTAGTGCAGGGCTAGGGAACTGGTGTTTTATAGAGTTGGCAGCAGGAAGGCATTTTTAGTACGAGAGGTAACTACTGCAGTCAAAGAAGAGCAATGTGATGGACTGCGGCTCTTTGGAGGACAGGTTGGAGGGCGTGAGACTGGAGGCTACTGGTAGACCAGTTAGGAGGTTGGTTCAAGAGCCGGGGTGCACATACGGGAGTAGATTGGATTTTCTTGATGAAGTTTCTGCATGTCGAAGGGGAAATGACTTGATGTGGAAGGCTTTTCAACGCCGTTCTGTGTAACACACAAATCCCTCCAAGTTGATAGAGACCTGCCCGGCTTGCTCAACATAAGTAAACCTCGTAGACATTGGAATGTTTATGTTCAGCCCAAAATGGCTCTGGTTTTTTACACAGCTGTAAAGTGTATTTAACTCCCAAATATAAAACACTTCTTGACTACTGTTTCATAGCTTCATAAAACCAGCCTCAATTGCGTAGGTGCTTTCTGTTGTCATCCCCTATCTTTCTACGCAAATCTGTTTCCTGATATTGTTTTTCCAAGGGAAGAAAAATGCAGCCCAGCATAAACTACCTTTTTTACAAGCAGCCATAAGAAAGCCCTGAAGACAATAAGGAGCCTCTGCATTTATATTTTTAACCCAAGATTACAGATCTAACTAGCTAGGAAGCAAGGTTGCTTTAATTATTGAATGTTTTTCATTGTGGTTGTGAGTGTAAGTCAGTAACAGATGTTCATTTTCCCTCAGCTCAACTGTTTTTAATTCTTTCTTGAACATGGAGAGAGAAATCTTTAAACGTTTGCCAAAGTTCAATTAACATCCCTGGCTAAAGGTGGAAAATGCCCTACTTTGTTTTCTCTCCACCACGTACCTGCGTTGGCCGCCTATGCCGCGGAGCACCAGGGAAAGGTTCCAACTGGCACAGGTTTTATGGCTGCAAACTTAATTTGCAGAATAAGCCTTTGGCGGGAGGGGTCTGTTGGACTTTTTATATATTTATTTATTTACTCTTTTTCAGTTATAAATAAAATTACACTGTAAAACATTGCAGCTTAATTGCAGGAAACCCGGCGCTTTTTTTTTTTTTTTTTTTTTTTTTTTTTTTTTTTTTTTTTTTTTTTTTTTTTTTTTTTTTTTTTTTTTTTTTTTTTTTTTTTTTTTTTTTTTTTTTTTTTTTTTTTTTTTTTTTTTTTTTTTTTTTTTTTTTTTTTTTTTTTTTTTTTTTTGGTTTTTGTTCTGCAAGTGGTTAATGGCTCATGTTTTATTTATACGAAGCTGTAGAAATCTTGTGTAAGAATATGTTTACAGCCAAGGCTGTGTGACTCGGTTTATCATGTTTTTCCTGTGCTCTGTGGAACAGATCTGGCTGTTCATTATTGAAAGGGCTTTTACTGTTGGGGAGCGGGGCTTGGGGGCATGGGGGGGTAGTGTTTATGTAAGAATGCAGAATGGCTGCCAAAGGCTTGGGGCACTGGAGCTATAAAGCCACAGCAGCTCCTCCTAGGATGACCTTGCTGCTCCTTAGAAGTAGCTCAGCGGAATTTTCTAGAGTACTGCAGAACAAGACACAGGTGATAGCCCCAGTAAACTTTTCTCCCCACCTCTGATCCTGAGATGCGTGGTCTGCATGCCTAGTCCCTATCTGGCAGTCTGCTGAGCTAGAACCAGGCTCATAATCGTAGGAACCCACTTCCAAAAAATGGGGACCACCATATAATTTATATTTGGGTGTCGGCTTTCTGAGCTTAGACTCTTCAGAAAAACAGAGTCCTAGAAAACCTTTCTCATGGATGCCAAACCTTGAAAATTATGCCTCTGAAACAGTCTGAGATGTACAGATCCCTCCTGGGCAGGGGGCTTGGGCTTTGGTGGTAATTCCCCTTCTAGAGGTTTCCTTGTGTCTCCCCAAAGGTTTGAGGAATATCCATTCATTATAAAACTCATTTAGGCAACTGGAAAATGCTTCCTTTTTGCTCTAGGACACACAGATTATCCCTTTAGGAAATCTGTGGGTGACCAGTGACTTCTAGGACTTGCAAAGGGTCATTGGGCTTGTCTTTAGGTAAAGTGCATTCTTCTTACAGAGCACAACAGTGCAAGGCAGGAAATAGTAGACCCACGCTGGAAAATGGGAGCTTGGCTAAGGGTTATAACCATCGAATTACAAATATCACAACCCCTTTGGCACGCAGGACTGCCTTTTCTTCTTGAAGGTCGACCTTCATGCCTCTGGGCCAGGACTGGTTTGAAAAATGGGCCGTTTGGACTTAGTGCAGGAGGAAGATGGGGCAGTAAAGTTACTCAGTGATGTGAGAACTTGGAATTAAGAATTCTCACCTTATTTTCCCCTGAGGACCCAATTTCTCCCTTGACAATAGAATAACAGTTTAAGAGAAGGGTTTACACCTTTTATCCCTTATATATTCAGGAAGCTGCTTCTGCATATGTGGGTCACGGTTGGGGGATACACAGACTCCGTCGAACTACCTGAGAAGCATTGCTAACCACCCGTAGTTTTGAAAAGAACTTCTTTCAACATCACCTTCTGGAAAGTAAATAGGCAACTTGTTTGGGTAGACACAGTATTGGAGGACTGAGCGTGTTTACTGAGCAAACTTCTGAGAGTAAGTTTTAAACGGCTTTTAATGGTCGGGCTCTGGGAAGCGAGGGAGGGCTCTATCACCTGGCTTGCAAAGGCTGGGTTTCCCATTTATTTGAACCACGAGACCCCGACAAGCCCTTAGAGGGATCAAGGGACACCCAGATCTGGGGGCCAAACTCCCACCCCTGCCTGGACTTTTGGTGAGTATGTGACCCGGGACAGGGTAAGTCCCCAGGCATTGATGTAGTCCTCTGTCGGAGGGGAGCTTGGCACAGAATATCGGAGGCCCTTTCCAGGCTTGAAACATTATCATTTTATGACTCAGCAGTGACATTCTACAAAGGTCAAGCTTGGGCATCTTAAAATCAGCCAGAAAGTATATATTGATGGTGTACTCAGGACTTGTAGAAGAGAAGATAAAACCAAGTCCAGGCTCTCCTGGAACTGAAAACAGAGCTGAAAGACCTGCATGAAAGGGGCAGGTAGAGGCTGGAGTAGGGGCAGAAGAGCAGGAGCCGAGGGAGATTTGAGGATCAGAGCAGTGAAAACACTTTCTGTAAGGTCCTAGAGGAGAGCAACTAATTGGGGCAGGGATATTTTTTTATGATTATTTTATTTTTAATTTTTTAAAATAGGCTCCAGTGTGGGGCTTGAACTCACAACCCTGAGATCAAGACCTGAGCTGAGATCAAGAGTCAAATGCCCAACCAACTGAGCCACCCAGGTGTGGGGTGGGAGTTGGGGGTGGGGGGTGTTTTTAAAATGAGATTAGAGAGGTGGGACCAAATAGTGAAGGGTCCAGGAAAATGAGACACAGACATTCAAATTTTTTTCCTTTATTTTGCACAGAGAACTTAGATCTTGGTCCTATCTCTCAAAGAGAAGAAAATGGCAAAAGGACCATGACATGGTGGTCTTTTGTCACTGTGTTTCTATTTTTGTTTTTAATGGACAAAGCCTACTTCCTACCACGTGTTTAAGATGGTGGGCAGGGTGTCTTCCCAGCCTGCCCACTCCTGGGTAGGATTCTGGAAAGCAGGCCAGAAAGCAGTCCACCAGGTCTCCTGTGGGATTACCACACAAGGAAGTGACCCAAATAGAAGCCCCTGCGTAGGTTTGATAACGTGTCTTGGAAGTGGGGAGGAGGGGAAGGGCAGGGCTGGCACCGTCAAGACACAGCCATCTAAAGTCTCAGAAATAACTGGTCGGTCCTCATCTGGTACAGGAACAATTCCCATCCACACTGGCCACAGGCAGCTCAGGCCGAGCAGCATGGAAGCAGCTGGTGACTTTGGAGTCATATATCGTCCATCCCAGGTCCATGTGAGGGTTTGGGCAGAAGGATAGGTCTTGCCTTATTTCTGTTGCCGCTTGTCTGGGGCCCCGTAGGTGAGGTTTATTAGGGCCACGACTGTTCCTCTTTTCAGCACTCAGTAGATATCTGATCATAAACCCTTAGTCTGGTTCCCAAACCACGGGAAATCCTCTCGTTGATTGCCATGTGGCATATTTATATGCATCGTTCTGTTAGATGTGACTTCTAATAAACACACCGAGAAGAGACAGCCCGCGAATCGGGGTTTACAGTCTGATGATGCCTGTGTGTGGAGAGACCCTGAAGCTGAGAGGGCATGAGGGAAACAGCCTCCCTCTATTCTGGGCAAGGAAGAAAGACCTCGTGATCCTGGTGCCTGTGACCGTCAACCCTGCTGTCTGCTGGGCTCTGGGAAAAGCCTTTTGTGTGTCCTGACCCAGTCCTTATCAGCAGAGACACAACTGCTGCAGTTCTCGTTTCCCAGGTGGGTCGCCGGGGCTTGGAGGAATTGAGGAAGTTGCCTGAGACCCTCCCCCAAGACGGGATGTGAATTTTGGCAGTGGGACCCCAGGGGCCCTGCTCTCGAGGCCGGCTTTGATGCTTCTGTGTCACAGCAACGAGAGCTCCAAGCCACTTTTGAAATCAACTGTGTCCAACTTAGAGAAGAACGTAGTCTTCTGAGGAAGTAGCATCATGTCTTCGTCACACGATACATGTACTGTGTCAGGGGAGTTGAGGGAGTCAGGCCAGAGTGAGCCATTCCACGGGCTCTTCCAGGGTGGAAGGGGAAGAGCGCTCAGGGTGGATGAATCTGTGGGCCGTGGCCAGGTGGCCGAGCTGTTGACGCGGCCTCCGGCTGAGGCAAGACACCAGCCGCCCAGGACAAGCCAAGAGGGAGGAAGGCGGGGGGCAGGAACCTGCCACGGCCGTGTGAGTGCCAGTGACCAACTTTGTTGGCCTCCGCAGCTCCTGGGGTCTGTCCCTGACCCTGGGTCTTAAAAAACAACCGAGCCATGACCATCGTCCTGATTGACTTTTCAGTTTCTGAAATCACCCATTTGCTCACCCAGTGAAAACACTAGTGACGGTAGTGCTAAGTGGCAGGGATATAAAATATATCCGTTAGCTCTTCTAGTGCTCTGCTGCGGGCTCTATGGCAAGGAGAACATGAGCAAGTTGCCCAAGGTCACGGGAGGCGTGGGTGAAGGAGCCAGCGTTGAACCCACGCTGTCAGGTCCCAGAGCATCCTCTTGTGACCATGTTGGGAGATGTTGCCAAAAAAAATGGAAATAAAAGAGAAAGCGCCATTGAGGTCACTGGACGGTCACACTAAGACCTGGGCCTTCAAGAACCTGCCACGGCGGGGGTAGGGGAGCCGCTTGGTAAATAAGCGCGTGGGGAGGGGCTGGCGCTGCGAGCGGGGCAGGCCGTGCCTGTGGCTCGCTCGAGGCTTTCTCATGGTGCCTGCAGTGTAGGAAGTCGGGCTCCCTTTTATAACGGTTTCAGACGATCTCGGGAACTGGGAAGTTCTTGCCCCCGCAGCGTCTCCCAGTCGCTTTTGTCAAGGTTTGTCACATGTGTGCCGCCTCCCTGGTCTTAAACGTGGCCCGACAAGCGCTGAGCCGGCCCGAGACGCGCGGCATGTGAAAACGGCGTTCCCGGTGCTTTCAGGAAGCTGCCCTGTTACGAAGCCAGATAGCCTTCTTAAAAATCAGAAGTACTCTCGTAAAACTCGTTTTTCATGCGGCACAGGCTGTAGTTGCCACATGGGACGAAGTGTGAAACTCAGCTTTTATGGGAGATCTCCGAGATTTGTGTGAGCTCTCAGTGACTCTCATGACATGATTCCCCAGAAGCGCAACATCTTTTCCGTTGTGGTGCATTTCCATGTCATCGGCCGTGTCTGGGGAGAGAAGTTCCTCTGAGTGTGAGAAGCCATTCCGGCCTCCCCTCATTAATTCTCAGCTTGGTGATGGCAGCATTTTTCCCAGTAGCCATCATCCTCTCCCTGCCTCCCTCCCTCCTCTCGGAGCTTTTAGGTGCTCACGCCGTCAATACGGCATGCTTTGTTTGTGAGATGGGAAGACACCACGGCGAGAGCCAGCTCTGGCCGGGACTTCGGTACTTACAAGCAGGGGTGAGGGGGAGAGGGAGAGGGAGAAGCCAGCTCCCCACTGAGCAGGGAGCCTGATGCAGGACTCGATCCCAGGACTCTGGAATCATGACTTGATCGAAAGGCAGAGGCTTAACCCACTGAGCCACCCAGGCGCCCCAAGAGTTGATGTTTCTAAAAGCAGGGCATTCCCGCAGTGGGGGAGTCCACAGTGTGATCAGGAACCATCAGGCACCCGCATCCTCGCTGCCCCCCTCCAGGCAGAGACACTGTCTTTTTCTTCCCTGAGTCTCCAGTGTGATGAATGAATGAGCAAAAGACAGTTCAGAAATGAAATCCTAAGTCAACGTTTCTTCCCCCACTCCCTTCACCGACAGCATTAGAAATCAGCGTCTTCTTCCATTGTACTGGAAATGTAAGCTACAGTCAGACATTTTTATCTGTGCATTTTCGGCAGACCTCTGTAACCAGGTGATTTCTTTTTAGGCTTTGTCTATCCCTGGTCATTTCTTTCAAGTCTAGATGATTTTTAATTACCAATCAAAATAACAATTACAGCGGGTGCTAATAGAGTACACAATTATATGCCGGAAATTAATCTGATCACCTTCTCCATGCTAAATCGTACCGTCTTCTCAGGAGCCCTTTGAGGGGCTAGTGTTACTGTGTTATTATGGTTTTATTAATGATAAATGGAGGTAGAAAGAAGTGAAATTACTGTTCAGAGGCCAGGAGTGGCAGAGCCGGAATCCCGATGCAGGCAGCCTGCTCCCAAGCCCCCGAATGACCCGCCTTCCCGCACAGCCTCCAGACAGGGTTCAGCTGTCATGCGTGCAGGTCAGATTTACCCGAAGGATGAAGCTCGTCTGTGCGTCTCGCAGGTCATGATCGTTCATGTCGTCATCGTGCTTCCTTTCATTTTATCATATCCACGCTGGACTGTATTTAATTAAGCATAATTGTGAAGTACAAGGTATGTATATTATAGGCACATGCCTGTGTGCATTTGTGTCATGGAGCGAATGTCCTTCCAATGTCAGGGCCTCTGCTGTGGATTTCCCTCCCTCCCTGCAGATTGGCGGAGGCCTGCTCAGGCCGGGAATGCGCGGGGCTGGGGATGCTGCATGGAACAGGGAGAAGTTCCCCGGTGGTGGTGACTTCCCAGTGAGCCCACTGGGGTGATAGGGAAGACGGAGCTGCCAGCTGCCCTCGGACACACTGAGATCTCCCCTTTCTAAGCTCTGCTCCAGCTCCTTCCTGGCAGCTCCACCGTGCAGCTGTGATTCTCTGGGTCTGGCCCAAAACACCAGCTCCAGAAGCCTGCTCACCCCTCAAAGTCGCAGCACTTGCTGGCTTGGCTGCGAGACTTGAAACTCTTGAGAATCCATTCTCTTTGGCAACTTGATGGCAGAGCGGTCAGAGGCCAGGGTGCCAGGCATGACCCTTCTAAATTCAGCCCAAGGCCTGAGAATGACTTGGTCCATTCTTTAGAACCAGATTCACCTACTCTGAAAACAAAGATTGTCCTTGAGAATATTCAAAAAGATGGTGGAGGGACGTGGTCTTAAAGGACACCTGAATCAGGGGGGAGCTGTCCTCATACTTTCTGTGCATCGCATACACTGTTGTTTCATGTTTCATGTCACCCGTTGGCTCCCATCGATGTGTGCCCTCCTGATGGTCCTGAGGTCATTTGCCAACAGCCCACCTTCTCTGGGAGACTATAGGTTCCTGCGACATAAGACCTTGTTGATGTTCACCACAAATGACCTTTCTCTCCTTTAGCCTGTTTTACATCCTATTATAAATGTTGGTTAAAATCGGTGATTTTCTCATCTGGGTGAAATAGTTCTTTCAGCTAGAAGTTCTATAAACTGAGATGCTAATAGTCAAATATGGCCGTAAGCTTTTTAGCTGTAACTCATAGTGAGGAATATTTTACGTGGAGACACACACCCGAAACAGAAGTTTTATGAAGACATGTTTACACTCAGCCACTTTGTCTTCCATTCTATCCTTATTTAACTGCCCCACCAAACTGATTTTACAACCCACGAAGGGTCACAGTCTGCAGTTTGGAAACCCTAGGACTCTGCATTGGAAGTGGGTCTTGAGAGTCGCCTACTTTGACGTTAAATGTCCATGAATCCCGATCAACCAACTAGAAGACTAAGAGAAAAGATGTCATTTTGTACCCCCCACCCCCGAAAGGCGAAAGAGTAGAACTTCTAACTGGGGACGAGCGACGGGAAGAGGTGGATGTTGCTGAAGTCTGTGCTGTACTAAAGAGACGGTGTCATTTTTTTTCCCCTACAGTTGACACACACTGTTACGCTTGTTTTGGGTGTACAAGACATCATCTCGTATTACTCATTTTCCCTGAAAAATAGCCTAGAGCCGGGGACAAGAAAGGAGATGGTATTTTTTTTGTTTTGTTCTGGAAGCAGTTTCTTTCTCCTCCGACCAAGATGGAGAGCTGGGAGACGGGGGACCCAGAGAGGTGTGCCCGGTGGAAGCTCTGAATTGGCAAGAGGACCCTTTCCAGGTGGCGTGGGGGGAATGTGGGAATGATGAAATCAGAGCTAGGAGTAAGTAGGTCACAAAAAAGTACAAAATGCTTCTCCAAAGCCTCCAAGTGAATAAAAGCAAAGGATCAAGAGAAACAACAATGAAGGGTTAATGAGAAAGGGGCCAGTTTTCCTATGTGTTTGTTTCTTTTCACCTTTTTCTGAGACTGTGCCTGTTCAAATACAGACTCGCTCTTGCCTCATGGAATGGCTTTAAAATCTTAATTTCCAATTTTTAGAAGATGCTGATTGCTACAGCCTTGATCTTGACCTCAAATAAGGCCCAGCCCATGGGGTTAGAGCGACATCCTCCCCTCCCGCCCCCATGGAGGATGAAGGAGGGGGTGTGACCACCTGCTCCGCCACCCCTCGGCCCTCGCCCCGCCGGCAGTCCCACCGCAGCGGCCAGGTGGCAGGTAGGGCTGTGCCCTCCTGGCGGAGTCCACGCTCTGTTTTCAATGCTGGCAGGTTTTTTGGTGGGGGGCAGCCCAAGCATTTCTCCAGGCGCCCCCCGTCACTGTACTGGTGGGAAGGGCAGCTGCCTGTAACCCTTTCGACTTTGTCAAAAAACGCAGAGTGGGGCGCCTGGCTGGCTCAGTGGCGCGTGCGGCTCTCGATCTCAGGGTCCTAAGTTCAAGCCCCATGTTGGGTGTAGCGATTACTTAAAAATAAAATCTTTAAAAAAAAGCCACACAGAGGCAGGCGACAGGCAATTAGATCTGTGCACGTCATTTGCCATTAAGCGGCAGAGCCTACATCTCCAATCCCTAACTGCTCTGTATCTTCACTTTGCCCCCACGCCCCTCTCCTCCCCAGCGAACATCACCAGCTGGTTGGGCAACATGGTTTGGATGTCGGGAAGCCTGATGTCATTGCCCTTGCCTTTCGTTTGTTTGTTCAGCAAATATATATTGAGTGCCTACTGTGTGCCGGGCACCTTTTAGGACTCTAGGAACTCAGTGATGTGGGGCTTACTTCCTTGCGAGGAAGAAAGCTAACAAAGACAAGAATAAGATCACATTTAGAAAGCTGGACGTGCTCAGTGTGGAGGACATCGTGCCTGCCAAACTGGTTGGGTAATCAGGGCTGGCTTCTCAGAGGTGGTGATGTTTGAGCTGAGTCTGGGACAAATTCAAGTGAGCAGTGCAGTATACTGTTGGGGAACACAAACTCTGGATCCAGGCGGCAGGGTGGGACTCTTGCTCTACCATAGAAAAGCTTTGTAACCTCAGACCAGGCACTCTGCCTCTCCGAGCCTCTGTTTTAGGTAATATGAAGATAATCCTAGTAGCATTCTCAGCATTGTTGCGAGGCTTACGTGAGTAAATGGAACATGGGGAGCCCAAGTCAGTGGCCGCTGCCCTTGTGACGATGAGGGTGGCGAGGGGGACACTGAGGCTCCAGAAATGTGCTAACTCCTAGGGCAACAGAAATGTCACAGTTCACTGAGTGGCCAGTGTCGTCGTGACCGCGCAAACACTGACCAGCAGTGAACCTAGTGTCTCGATGAAATTCTCCTAGAAGGAGAAGTGCAGTGTAGGCCTGGATGTGTAAAAGACCAAAATTTTTTGTAAAAGACCAAAATTCTTTTTTTTTTTTTTGAAGATTTTACCTTTTTAAGTAATCGCAACAGCCAATGTGAGGCTCCAATCCACAACCCCAAGATCGAGTTGCACGCTCCATTTACTGAGCCAGCCAGGTGCCCCAAAGACCAAAATTCTTAACTTGCAAAGTCAGTAGGGATCCAAAATGGAGTATCAAAAAGGAGCCATAGACTCGTGTTGTTTAGAAGCCATGAGGTGAATCCCAGGTTGAGAGATGTAAACGTGGGGAGCAGCGGGCGTGGGCAGAGGGAAGATAAGACAGAGGACCCCTCTTTTTCATTGTCAGCCACAAAGAACGATCCATCCAACTTTTCACTGTGCGCAATGATAACTTTGATCAAAGAGAAGAAAATATAAATTAAGAACTAATAACAGAAGACACTATAGAGTCGGGAGACCACCTGAAAGGGCTTCCAGCGGCCAAGCTGTAGTCATTTAAACATCAAAGAATATGATGATGACTGGTGATTAACAGAATCTATGAGTCCAAAATGGTACTGAACATAGAGGAGTTAATGTAAAGTGTGTCCAAAAGTAGCTGTAATAGAAGAACGTGGAAATAACGGAATGTGCTTCTGCTTCTCACCTATGTCCGGGGCACACTAGCATATGTGGTATTGTGTTCTGTAAAGTGGCTGGCTGTGTACAAAATCCAGGTGTTCTTTTTCTGCATTGCCATCAGCAGACTGGCAGGGAGTTATGAGTCAGCCTCGAAGTTGCAGGAAAAGTAGGAACTGCGACAAGTATGAGCCTGTCACAAATGGCAGGAAGGGGGTCTGCGCCAGGGAGGGTTGCACAATGCCAGAAGGAGCCGTGTGCCTTGGGACAGAATCCCTTTCCCCAGGAGATGCCATCTCCAGTGGCCCTAGTCATTCATTGAAGACATGATGTCATAAGAAAGACAGGGGCTTTAAAAAAAATCCTGCCTATTGAGCAAGTGAAGCTTGAGTGAAGATCCCAGGTATCCAGCCCGGGAAATGGAGGCTCGCTCTTGACCCTGACCGAGCGTCAGTGGGTCAGTAACTCAAAAACCCTCCCTTCTGTTGGTCAGAATCAGCTTTTGTTTCTTGTAGGTCTTGCCAGGTTCTGATAACCCCAGGAAGGTCAAAGCTAAGGTTGAAAATCATGAAAAAACAAATCTATAGGACTAACTTGTGTTATAGATGAAATGTAGGTTGTATAGTCATTGCGATCATTTTTCTGATTTGTCTGTTTTTAAAATATTATAAGGCTTAAATACTTAAATGGTAGAGTTGGCACAATTCTGTTGAAATGTATGGAATTGTTACCAGGTTTGTAATTAACACATAAATGTATGAGAGCATTATACTTTTAAAAATTTATATTTTGGGGGAACCTGGCCAACCCATATATGGTAGAGCATGCAACTCTTGATCTTGGGGATCTTAAGTTCAGGCCTCGTGTTGAACACAAAGCTTACTTTAAAAAAATTTTTGATTTACTTAGTAGTATTTGAATAGTTAGAAATACGTGTTCAATAGACTTACAGCTGTAAAATTTAACACTAAACAAAACAAATATTTGTTTTCTTATGGAAAAGTCCTTTAGATATTAAAGTTCTGAACAGGTATGCTATGGAATAAGGTCATGATCAGGCATTGGGTTTCTGTTCAATATGGGAAGCCACTGGAGAGGTTTAAGCTGGCAGGTAATGTAATATATTCACTTTTTTTCCTAAGTCAAGAAAAGATCATAGAGTACAAACTGTGTACTCTTGGGTCCCCTTCTACTACTAGAACCCATGAGTTCTATTCCCCATTAATTCATTCAACAGACACGTTGTCGGCTCCTTAAGGGCAAGCAGAGCCCTGGGCACACTATCAAAGATAATGACCAAGCACCTCCAGATAAGCGAGAAGGGGTTGAGTCCTAGGAGGGAAAGGGAAACGTCGGGCTTCGAGAGCCAGGACCATTTCCACAGTTCAGGAGCACATGGGGGAGAGTGCCATTCCAGGAATGAGCTGAGGCCAGCAGCGACGAGGTCAAGCGTTTTCGAGGCTTGGCCCGTGGTCCCCGGAGCCTTCAGCCTGCCTTCCAAGAAATCGTAACATCGCCAGTTCATTTCGACTGATGCTGCTGCAGCTCCAGTAAAGTGGGTCAGTACCAATTAAAGCTAATTTATAATGATAAATCTATAAGGCAGAGAGGCATCTCTTAGCTAATGTATTTGCCAGAATTTGACACCCCAGGAGAGTTTTAATTTGCTGTCACTGCAGTTATCACTTTTGCATGAATATTAATGATCTGGATTATAGGAAAAGCGTGGCATGTTGGGTTTCTGGAAAAGGTTGACTTATTTTTATCCATCTGTATGTCAGTGTTTTATGTTTATGAATACAAGGAATGAGACCACTAGAGGGGCTGAAACGGAGAGCAGGCCACGTGCACAGAGTAACGGCGTGAGCAGAGGGCAGGTGAGCAGAGGTTGGAGGAGGTAGACAGGATTTCAAGGGGCTCCTGGGGCGAGTGACAGCAAGTTGGCAGAGGCACTCAGCAGGGCTCCTGGGCGGTGATGTGGGTCCAGGCGGGCGAATCTGCACGTGTGTGTGGAGAAGAGCTCTAGACCACCTTGTGATGGCACGTGATTCCTGAGACCGGCTCGGGGTTTTACTTCCTTGGCTGACAACCAGTAAGCTTTTCCTGGCAATCCTGCAGAACGTAATTGTCTTCTCATGAAATCCTATCTGCCGGGTTGTGCTCACTTCCCAGACGGAGCTGCCGAGGTGGGCTCTGGGGGCTGCCTGTCTGAGCTGCTGTCCCGCCCAGCTCGGCCCCACGTGGGGACGGGGCACACAGCGACAGTAGAAAACTCCGTCCATGGGGCGGCAATGGTGGCCAGTGTGTGTGTGGGACAGTGCGTGGTGAAATTACGTTTCCTTAGAGAAACTCTGACATTGCTATATGTTATTTAAAATTCATAATGTCTAAGACAGAGAAGAGCCTGACCAAATGCCCAGGAGAGCCGGGTCCTGCCACTCGGTGTCCGAGGCACAGCCCACGGCTCCCCACAGGTCTGTGTGTCATGCGTCCGTTTTCCCTCCTCTCCAGGATTCACAGGGCTCTGTTCTGTGTGTCCCTTCTCAATCTCCCCCGTACAGGGGATACTCAGTTTGAAAACAAGGAGAACAGACTTGGGGACCGAAACCCCAAGTCCCAGTGTGGTCAGCCTGTTTCTAGCCGGCTGGCCGTTGGCACACGGCGTGTTGGCACACGCCTCCCGAAGCCCTGCTCTGCCATCTGTTAAAATGGAGAAACAGAGGTTGGTCTCGAGAAAAGCGCATCCTATCCTTGATGGCAGAGGCAGCTCCCAGCTCTTTCAGGTTCCAGAAGAGCATGTGTAAAACAAAACTTGCTTCTTCTTAGCTATAGTTTTCATTAAGAAATCCAAATAAGGGGTGCCTGGTGGACTTAGTGGGATAAGCGTCTGCCTTCAGCTCAGGTCATGATCTCCGGGTCCTGGGATCGAGTCCCACGTGGGGCTCCTTGCTCACAGGGGAGCCTGCTTCTGCCTCTTCTTTTCTCCCTGCTCATGCTCTCTCAAATTAATAATTAATTAAAATCTTTAAAAAGAAAAATCTAAGCAAACACAGGTTTAGGCATATGGAATTTGGGAAGCAAATGACTTAAAAGGCGGCTAGCCAAAAGCAGGCAGTGTTCTTGTGTCAACAATGCCTTCCTAAAACCGTCTCTTTCTGCCCATTTGTGCACTGAAATGAACATGTCCCCTGGGGGAGCTCGTGTTGGGACAGACCCTCCCGGCCATGGGGCGTTGCTGCTGGAGCAAAAGCTGTGACCGTCTTAAGACAGAGGCTGCTTGGGCTGAGCTCCCATCTGCGCCCCCAGCACGTCCAGCCTCCTCCCTGTCCCGGTCCTGCTGAGATGCAGATGTGGGGTGTATCTCCTAGTAGAGAATGATGGGTTCGGCAGAGAAGTCAGGCCAACTGATGTTTGGTTCAGAATGCAGGGGCCACATCTCCCAGCTTGTTCACTTCCCGGTGGCACTGCCCAGCCCACACGGGGCCACTGCTGGAAGCCATGCAACTGCCCTGTGGCTTTCATCTGTTTTTCTTAATTAGGGTCTGTAGGCTTTCTCTTTCGTTGTGAGGAAGCCTTCCTCGGGGCCCTTCACAACATGAGGTATTGGGAGGGGCTGAAGGCACACAGCAGGTGTTTTTCTGTTCTGTGACTGAATACTGAGCCCCTTTCCATAGGGCCCTTGCCGGGATCTGGGGCTGCCTTGTAGAAGGGAGAGAGGGAGAGTGGGGAAAAGGGAAGATAACACTTAAAGAGGACACACTATAGCATGACCTTTTCCTGCTCTGAGTTCTGAGGCTGGGAGCCCTGAGAAGGGGGGGCCCCTGCACCGACCGCTGGGGTTCGGTGGCCCTTCTCGTGTCGGAATTTGGATTCCACAACCCCATGCTCCCCAGCAGAGCCTTGCAGGACACCGATCTGCTCTGGGCCCGGAGGGCTTGATTCCGCCTGACTCACACGCCCAGAATCCTCTCCTCCCCATTCCCTGCCCCAGTCACAACAGTAGGTGGCTGTTGGTTTGGTTTGTTTTGTTTCCTTTACCCCCTCTTTTACACCAAGGACAGAGACTGGGGCGCCTGGGTGGCTCAGTGAGTTAAGCCTCTGCCTTCAGGTCAGGTCATGATCTCAGGGTCCTGGGATCGAGCCCCACATCGGGCTCTCTGCTCAGCAGGGAGCCTGCTTCCTCCTCTCTCTCTCTCTGCCTGCCTCTCTGCCTACTTGTGATCTCTCTCTCTGTCAAATAAATAAAATCTTTATACACACACACACCAAGGAGATACTTTGGAATTTTTTTCTGTTTAGAAAATTACACAGAAAGTTTCCATTGATGTATTCTGGGTGGTGGTGGCTCATAACAAACTCATTTGTTCCCTTGTCATCCCTCTGCCTGCTGGCGTGGGCCCGGCTCCTTCTCCTGTGGGCTGTTTCTGTAACTGCAGAAGTAACGGTTTGGGGCGAGCCCTTCCTGGAGTTCCAGGATGTTTGAAAGCAGACGAAGCGTGGTTGTTGTCTGCAGATGTGTGCGGCCGGACACCCCCAGCCCGTTTTCCAGATGCAAACACCAGACAGGGGTCAGCCCCATGCGCACGTGTGGCTCTGGAGCCCCCTGCAGCCTGTCTCCACCTGCCGCGGGCCCCGGCGCAAGCGTGAAAGGCGGCAGCTGTGGAGGAGGCCGGCCTCCCCAGCTGCTCCCGGCTGTTTGGGGATGGGCGGGTCGGTTAAGATAAGCAGCGGAGCCCCTGCACACACTATTC
Source organism: Mellivora capensis (assembly GCA_004024625.1). Classification (NCBI taxonomy): domain Eukaryota; kingdom Metazoa; phylum Chordata; class Mammalia; order Carnivora; family Mustelidae; genus Mellivora; species Mellivora capensis. The sequence goes on along the minus strand of PISX010000244.1, from coordinate 22,952 downwards.
TGTTTGAAAACAGTGAGCCCCCTCCCCCCGCCCGCCCAGAACAAAGGAACAGCGGGTAAAATAAGGAAACTGCCCTTGTGACCTTTGACTCATTTATGTACCAAATGCTCCTTTAATGCTCACCATATGCCAGGCATTGTCCTAAGTATATTGCTTTGGAAATAGGAATTCAGTTATGCTTCAGCACGAGCTTTAGAGCTGGTTGGTAGTGTTGGCCCATCTTACAGGTGAGGAGCCTAAAGATCAGAGAGGTGACATCCCTTGCCGGGGTCCCAGAGCTTGTCAGTAGCAGACCAGGGCCAGCATAGCCTGTCTTGATGTGAGGACTTCACATACATTCACTTCGCTTGTATTTCTTGTATTGGAGCTTCCTGTGTCTTTCAGAATTACGTTAGTTTTTGTCTGGTTTCACAAGAGGCCTTTCTTTAGAAAACATATGTAATCCATACATGTAATGTTATTACAAAAACGATGTTATGCTGTCCTCCATTTTCTGAGCACTTACTGGGGGCAGGCCCTCCTGTGTCCGATGTTCTCTAGACGTGAATTCTAATTCTTAAATTGCGAGGAAGAGATTTGTGCCCATTTCAGAGACGAGAAAATGGATGATGGGAGCTGGTCACCCAGCTGACATGCTCGAGACATGAACCCAGGTCTACACACAGCTCTTTGTTACAAGACAGAATTAAGTATAAGCAGGTCATTTTTGAGCCCCCACCCAGGGGACAGTTTCCCAGAGCACCCAGAGGACCTTGTAGCACAGCAGTGTCTGGAGCGGGGTTGGCCCAGGTAGCCAGGGAAGTGCGTCCTGACTCGGATGGACTGTGTGGTCCCCCGACCTGCCCCACTAGGGGCTGGATGCCGCATGGTTTCCAGGCGACTGTGTCCACAACATCAAGCCCTCGGGGTCTGGCTCCTTTTGATCCAGTGGAGTTTTGAAGTTTTATCTTCTGCTGGGCTTCATTAAGCCCTCCCTTGGTCTGGAGCTTCCCCCTCCCCAGTTGTAAATGTTGCATGGTTCCTGGTATTCAGGTTCACAAATTAGCCCAATTAGATGGGTAAATTAGTCATTCTAACTTTCTGAAGTCCGGCTGGAGGAGCTTTGTGAAATAGCATTTATAGTTTTCTAACAAGCAATTTAAAGGACACCAGCATGTGGCATTTGTTTAAGAGCAAAATGTCCTAAATAATGCCCTACTTAAAAACAGATCTCGAAATTTGCTCACACACTCGGAAACATGGCCAAGGACAACCCTGCCTTGTCTCGTACAAACCTTTCCGAACTGGGTCTCTTCTTTTTGAGGGCTACAGCCGAACACGGCGGAGTTACGGAAACCCACATTTAATTCCAAAACCTCCTTTTACCAAATTGGTTTTTTCTGTACCACCCAAGAGTTTCTAAATGGGTTTCAAGACCGCCCCGAATTCCATCTGAGTGGTAGATGGTGAAGAACCAGCAACTCAAAGGAGGTCGAAAGGGATCCCTCGGATTGCTGCTGGCTTTGGCAGCCAGGAAGCAAGGAGAGAAGCAGCACCCCCAAATAGCCGATTGAAAGTTCATAAGCTCTTGAACGTCTCTGGACTCGGTTTCCTCATGTTCAGGGAAGTGACAGTCCTCCCCACCTCACAGGGCCGCTGGCCTGTTCCATGAGATGATGCATGGGATGTGCCCGAAACACAAGAGGCAGTCAACTTGAGGCCCCTTCCTTCCTTCTTAGGTCCTTTTAAGTGTTCGCTTCGGGGGCCGGCATCCTTGTGCCTGGCTCAGTTGGCTCTTGAAACAATCTTATTAATGCCTATTAAAACGAAACCCAATAAAAATGCCAATATTTGGTGTTGAAATAATTGATGTAGCAGAGACAGACCACGAAGCACCCAGGCAGGCCCTTGGTGCCATTTAGCCTCACACCTGGGGGATGAATTTCACAACTGTAATTGCTACCATATAATTCTTATTAATGTTGTGCTATAATTCCTATTTATTCCACGGGGCTTGTAAATGCATTAAGACTTGTCAACATATTATTTTACACTGTTTATGATCTGTAGAATTATGTCCTTCAGGGTTGTATTGTGCAAGAGCTCAAAATAAATGGCTTTGGGCCCCGTTAAAAAGCAAAAAAGCGGCTGCTTGTTGAAGTGGTTCTCCATCCCCACCACCCTTAACAGAAGTCCGTGAAGTCAAAAGTTTTGACTCCATTCTGAGCAGAGCTCTTAAGCTTGGGAATACAAGCGAATCCTCTCCTCCCATCTGAGCTGGGATGGGGCAGCCTGCCCTCCCAGGGAATGCTGGGTATAGCCAGGGAGACAGGTGTCCGTCCCTGGTGACAGCCATGGTCGGAGTTATTTGGCCTTCTGCGAGCTGGAACCTGGTATTCTGACCATGAGTTTGGCTCAGAGACTCAGGCTGTCTGTCTCCGAGCTTGGGGTAAGCCCCTTTTAGTTCCAAAGTTTCTCATGGTCTTCTTAGCTTAAGCTATAAAGAAAAAGATTTGAGAGGAATTCCCACCGAAATGCAGATACCTGCAAAGTGTAGAATGTAATCTCCTCTCACGGACTTTTGCATTTACTAGGTGATGAGCACGAAACTCTGGGGACAGACTGCTGTGCACCGGCGTGTCAGACACATCGTGTGTGTCTGTGTCGGGGCAGGGGTGTCCATCAGCCTTGGTCATCTGTGGTTTGGGTCCCAGAGGCTATGCAGCCCCTCTGCGGTGACACACTGGCCTGCCCCAGCTTCCACGCTCTTGCTCAGCGAATTCCCAGCCCTGCCTGAGCCCTAGAGAAACCCTTCATCTGGCCTCTGCCCCCAGGGTGGTCCCTTTGTGCCTGGGAGCGGCCCATCTGGTCACTGCTGTTCCTCCTGCCCTGGGGGCTGCAGGGGGAGCACACTGGAGGGGACCGGGGGCCAGGGCCGCTGCTGACTGTCCTTGCCCTTCTCTGGCCCCACAGGCAGTGAGTATGATGAGGAGGAGGTGGATTACGAGGAGTCGGACAGCGATGAGTCCTGGACCACCGAGAGCGCCATCAGCTCTGAAGCCATCCTCAGCTCCATGTGCATGAACGGAGGCGAGGAGAAGCCTTTTGCCTGCCCAGTTCCCGGATGCAAAAAGAGATACAAGGTAAAAGCAGGGGCGCCTCACCTGGCATTATCGGCAGTCACTGTGCGGAAGGGGCGGGCCTACGCTGGGGGGCGGCTGGTCGCTTCTGCCGCCTTCCTCTCCTGGGCCCTCCACGCGCCTAGTTTTCACGGACACACGGGCCTGGGGACAGGCAGGCCCCTGGTTTCTGGGGGTTTGGTGGGGCTTTCCCTTTTGCTGATCCAGGTGGGAGCTCTAGGTCAAAAGAAGGGTTTGGTGGCAGGATCGTGTCTTTGATGTTCTTCAAACTCACGTCCTATCAGATATCAAAGTGTGTCGCCCACATATTTGCCAGACTTCCCCAGGGTCAGCTATGCAGGCAGCTCACAGAGGACGACCTTGAAGTCTTCAAAGGGGTAGACGTAGGGTTGTCAGCTTTCAGCAGAGGAAGCTCTTGCTCCCTTCCCCGCAGCCCCACCACTGGCAGGAAAGACCAGGAGAAAAGGGGGCTTTGGTATTTTTCTCACCAAACCGCCCACTTCAGCTCCCTGTCCCTAATAGTGGACACAGAACCCGTGTCTTTGAGAGCCTGACTGGGTGTCAAGAGCGGCCAGGGACACTACATTTTCTGTTAAGAAAACTCAAAGGAACAAAACAATGAAAGAGACAACATTCAAGGGTCGGTCCAGAGGGCGACTTAAAAAGCAAATGTGCACGCTTTCTCCTGAGGTGTTAGCAACTCTTTAAACTCCAACTGGGAGACAGAAAAATCAGAAACCGACGTGGTACATTTGACGATATGCTAATTTACCCGTAGCTCAGCAGTCTTTTTTTAAAAAAGGCTTGAAAGATGTGTCATAATAGCAGAGGCATTTCTCATAATGCATCAGAAACATGCATGTTTCTGAACACTAAACCAAGCAACCCTATTTCAGTATTTTTTGTACCAGCTGCTGATCTAAAAGTGGCCAAGGCTTTGCCTATGGAAACTAGGCAACCATGTTTTCATGGAATCTCACGGAAAGTCTGAATGTGCTTTGTTTAAAACCAAGACACCCTGGCGGAGGTGTGAGGATCCCCTTGGGGCACGGGAGCTGCTGGGGCAGAACGGGACCCAGAGTGGCACGCGTCCGGTTTGTGTCAGGGATTTCTGTCCGGGACGTGGAAGGCGGAGAGGAGGAAAGGCAACCAGGTGGTTTCTTTGGGAGGCGGGAAAAGCATAGGGATTGCCAGACAAGCTCGTTTTGCTGGAAGGTAGACCAAACATTGCAGAGTTCTCCTTTTCTTTTTTTGTTTTGTTTCAAAGTCGAGAAAGCTAGACGAAGAGTTTTCTATCCTTGATTCCTGCCTGCTCACCAGATGCTATGTCTCTCCCTGCGGCTTCACGGAGCCGTTCCTCGGGGCTGGGCTGTCTGCTGCCTTCTCTCAAGCATCCGGACGCTTGGTTTAAAGCAGGTCATGCACATCCACTATGTTCAAGGAGGGAGCAGATAATGACCCAGACTGAGGCTGACCCAAAAAAGGGGGGGGGGGTGAGTGAAGGGGAGAAGCCACGACCTTCGTTCTGGCTGAAGAGGAGGCACTCCCTCCTTCCCACCAGCTTCATTCCTTCCTTGCAGCCTTCCCCCACCACCCCCCAACCCGGTCACTTGCTTGCTTGTCATTAGTCTTGTGCTGTTATTTTTCCTGGGTTTCCAGCAACTTCTCCTACAATTGTCTACATCTGGGTTGATGGGGACTTGAGTGTTCTTTCTGCATTGAAGGCCAAAAGAAAACTGAGCGAGGCCTGGGCGGTGGAGGCTACCTGCTTCAGCACCATCAACTGACAAATGACATGGGCGCCAATTAGTGGTCCCAGTTTCCATGAGGGAAGTGAGAGTTTCCTTTTCTGGGCCAGCAGGCCTAGTCAGGCCTGATACAGGGGACAAGGACAAACATGTAACCAATCCTCCTAAACTGTTGGCTTGAGAGGAGTGTGGTCACGTTCCCTATATGACCTTTCTGCTGGGAAGTTCCTGGCCGCACGGCAGTGGTGGTCCCTCGTGCTCACTACTGCATCTTACTGACTGCGGGATTGCTGGACTGGGAATTGGTTTGAGGAAGGGCTAATGAGCTGGTGTGCTATGGGTCAGGCAGAATCCGGAAGTCCCGTCATGTTGTTTCTGAGCCAGGGCTCACTTCAGACTTATCTCACTCCTTGCCCACCACTGGCCTCTTGGGCACGGACTCCAGATCAGCTCATCTCACCATTTCTTGGCAGTTGCGGAAGCAAAAGATGAGGTATCTAACTTTCCAGACTTCCTAATGAGTAGGGTAGGAGAGGGGGGCCCAGTAGGACAGCTAGTCTCCATGTTGTTTTCCTTATTAGTCCCTCTGCCTAGGATGCCCCCTTCCCCTCCTCCATCAGTACCTCTCATTTGAATTCCCCTCATTTCTCACAGCACAGCTCAAATGCCACCTCCTCTGGGAAGCCCTCACCAGTCTCCCAGACTGATTTCCCCACTCATAGACTGAAGTTCTATCCCCTGACCTTTCCACATGCTCCGTTCTTATCACTGGAGAGCACTTACTACGTCTCAGCTCTTGGGCTCATTGGCGTCATCACGCAGCTAGGAGTGGCTTCACTTTCTACCCTAACATTACACCCCCACCCACCCCACCTTCTGGGTTTTTTTTGGTTTTGGGTTTTTTTTTTTTCTTCCTCCTCACACCCCAGTTATAACATTAAGGCCTGCAGGAAATTGAAAATTATGGTTTTTATATCAAGGGTGTGTCATGTATTGTACTTACTCAGGTCTGAATACTGACAGCAAAGATCAAATAGAATCAGGAACACCATGGCCCACCCAGCTTGGTGTCCAGACTGTTTCATGACTGGACCTGGAGTGACATTTTGAGAAGCACCTCTAAACAGTTTGTTGTCCCTTGACTGGTTCAGTTTCCTCATCAGGGCAGGTAGGTCCTGATGGTAGAACCCGGCGTGGAAATGAATGTATGCCATCCTTGCCTGGCCCCCCTCACATAAACATAAGGCCCAGTCTGCCCATGGGTGCTTACTTATTAACACAGCCATGCTAGGGCATGATTTGGGCAAGTAGAAAACGGATAAAAATTCTAGGTAAGATATTCTCATAGCTGTCTGGAAGCAAAACGTAAGCTGTGTTTCTATATCAAGGGTTTACAGATGTCCTGAATTCCACTGCCCTCTGTTTTTAATTCAAAAAGACAATTTTTTGGCCATCCTGTTAACATTTTTCCAAGTAGAAAAATCCAGAGAGGAAGCAAAGTTCTAGGCAGAGAGAACTGTGCTTCCTTATACATATATAAGGAATATATATTAAGTATATATTTTATATATTGTTGTAACATTTGAAGAAGCCAGTACTTGCATTTTCAGAGTAATTGAGGCACGGTTTGCATCCCAGTCTGCACAGCCCACAAATACGACTGCTTAAGATGGGAGTTCATGCAAAGCCTACTATGTACACACCTGCCATCCAGATGCCCAAGTGTAATCCAGAACCACACCAAGGTTTTCCCCCGTCTGACACATTTTGATCTCATCTAATAGGTGATGTTTTGTCTTCTCCACAGAATGTGAATGGCATAAAGTACCACGCTAAGAATGGTCACAGAACGCAGATTCGTGTCCGCAAACCATTCAAATGTCGTTGTGGTAAGAGTTACAAGACAGCTCAGGGCCTGCGGCACCATACAATCAATTTCCATCCCCCGGTGTCGGCTGAGATTATCAGGAAAATGCAGCAATAACATGCTGGTCATAACTGTGCCAAGAAACCCTCACCAGCAGTTGCTGATTTTGAAAACAGCCACCTTTTTTCAGGGGAAGCATTCAGCAACCCTTTAAAGAATTAAATGCATGCTTTAAAATTTTTTCTGTAATTTTGGAATGATGTATCTTTGTAGAGTTAATGATTTTGTACATTTTGCACATGTAATCATCATACTCATTTTCATTACTTTGATATAAGGTGCTAAACAAAAAAAAGCTCTAGGTTCTTCAGCACATTTCCCCCAAAACAATAAAATTGAGGGCATGTTGCATATCATTTAGTTGTACTGCAGTGATATCAACTGGGGGGAGGGGGCGGGGACGGGCTGGCACTGAGATTTTTTTTCCCAAGATTGTAATGTGATTGAAGTTTTTCAACACATCAACTCACTATGTTCAAAACCAAAATAATACCTTCATTATCAAACTGGTTACCATGCCTTACATAATGGAGTTAGTATTTGTGAGTAGAAAGACTTTAGGTAATGGAAATATAAATAAGAATGTTTAACATAATATGCTAAAAATATTTTCATATTTAAATAACATACATAAAAGGTGTGCTTTCTGTGTTTTATATTATCTTGCAAATCCTTTTGCCCCTTAAAAAGCTGAAAATCTTGCCATCTGACTTACCAATCATTTTAGTGTTATAAATGGCATTTTTGTACAGAATAATCTCTTCAGTTCACTCATTAATTTAACACATGTTCATTGAGTGCCTGCTGGGTGCAAGGGATTCAGTTTATGCCTATTGATATTTCTAGACCAAGATACCAGTTTAGTGAAATACTTTTCCCTAAAATCTGTTAGAAAACACTTTGAAATACTTAAGTGCAAATTTTGCGTGTGTGAAATTTAGTTCTATCTTCATCTTTAGGTGAAGTTTTAAAGCACTTTGTAGTTCTCTGTTGCCAACAGAGTTAATGTTTTGTGTGTTGCCAATTCTTGCAACCACTGCCCTAACAAACCTGTGTGTTGCAAATAAAATTCCAAGCACGTTTCAAAGAGAACGTTTTTGTTAAGACCCCTTATTGCCTCCTTTTCATGCTCATTGTGTTTTTAGACTTTTTTTTAAAGGCACATTTTCCATCACATTGTAGAGGTCTGTATTCCCACTGGAAATGTCTGTTTAGCTTTATAAAACATTTTGCTGAAATATGAAATTGAGCCTTATTGACAATTAAGTGCTTCTTGCAGCAGGTGGTCAAAGAGTGACTAATATGACCCATTAGAGTGACCTACGTCTGGACCATTCCTGAAGTTTTTCTCACCAATACCATCATGCCTTGAGTGTTCTTTTCTCCCAAGTGCTATTCCTTAAGCATGCAAGAGTTTACCAACTGCCTCATTATGCAATAAAAATTGCTCTGAGATGGCTAACTGCCCACAAAACTGGTGAAAAGCAAGTTTGAATTGCTTCTTCCTTCCCATGTTCTCATTTGATGAAAGTCTTACAGCTGGGAAGCAGGTGTCCCTCCCTCAATTTTTCAGACAGTTCGAAAGGATGACCGTTCTGCTGGCCAGATGGGTAAGCTTCTACATTCTTAAGTTGTGAATCCCTCATAATGAGGGATTTAAAAGTATTTATAAAGACACTGCCCTCTTAAAAATTTCCTCAGATCTCTGAAGAGTGGTCTTGGTCCTGAATATACAGTGTTATCTTATATGTTCAAAAGGGTGATCCAGACAGGAGAAGCAACTAGTTGGTGCATAAGAAGGCCCTACTTGGATATTTCATATCTACCTACAATTGACCAAAATTTTTTAGGCCAGCAAATTATTATTTAGCTTCGCTCCTTCTAGTGCAAGAAATTTAGGCTGGATCAGTAGTTCAACAGCTAAACAGTCATAAAATAGTCATTGTGCATGTTAAATTTCTTTCAACTATAAAACAAATTCAATTTCTATTTACTTATTCATTGTGACAGTATTACTAAACAGGTAAGGATGGGAATATTTTGTTATACCGTGTATAGTGAATGTATTGTACTGTGTCTGTGAAAACTGTGCTTTTAAATTATATTTTCATATGTTTTGTTGGGGACAGAGCACATTAAGTTTGAAAGCAACAGAGGTTTGTTTTAGAACTGAAGGCAACCTAATCAAAATTGCTGTCAAAAAAAGCTGCTTATAAATGTAAATGAAGTCACATTTAAAATAAACTGCCTCTGACCCAAAATAAACATGGCTCTTTATTTTCATTAATGTTCATTACCACTCTAATACTGGAAGGATAGTTTTAAGGTTGGCATGCTCCATAATTAACTGATGCAACACAAAAATGCTACCATTGACCATAGTTTACCTGCATCTCCCAGGAACAGCAGACAGACATGGAGTCTTCAAAGGAGCCTTTCAGTCAGCCATGTCTTGTTTTGCCCTACACTCCAAATTATTTTTAAGGAGTCCAGTAATACAAATTCTGCTTTCAGAAACAAACAAACACAAGCAAGATGATGTGTATGCAGTTCACACACTGAAATGCCACCATACTGAATATTAGGTTAACATCCTAGCTTATTTGCTTAAGACAAAGCTTAAATATTTGGGTAACTACAAAAGCAGCAAAATCAAAGTCAGTAAATTTACATTCGTATTTTAAGAGAAATACCATTCAGAAATTTGTTTAAAGGTCTAGACTAGGGAAAAAACAGTTCAGACTTAATGAAAAGCTATCACAAATAAATCTGACAACCAAATTACACAACTCCAAAAAAAGTGTCCTCTTTAATGTTAATGAGAATACTATACAGAGATATAACACATTGATTTGCGTTTATACATCACATTTTTAATCAAGAAAATGTGAAAAAGATATGGATACATTTTCTGTGATTTTATGCCACAAACACCACCGTTTAGTAGATCATTTAATATGAAACAACTGCACTAACCTATCTTGTTCCATTTTCCCATTAGATAGAAATACAACTTCAAGATGGCTTAAAAATAATTATTCAGGTCATTCTAAAATGTTTGTCATAAAATTAGCAAAATATGCCTTCTATTCCTAAAGCAACATTTTAAATATAAAAAGGTATTTGCTATACTGCAAGCATGTTAGCTCATTCTACATGCATTTCCATTTCTAAAGAAAGTGAAAAAACCATCCTTTCACGGGCTAAATTATGGACGTTTCTGTATTCAAAGAATTTGCAAGACTAATCATAAATTACTTTTATTACATAATATTTAGTAGTCATGCTCAACAGGGTCAACAGAAACTTCTAAATATGCTAAATGACACACTACATATATATTTTTTCAGCTTGTAACATTAAAATAATCCATCTCCTTTATTCATATAGTTTTGCAAATGGGAATAAATAAAGATACAAACACAGAAAAACTTTTCTTAAGCTGGTAAAATTAACAGGGGTTACAATTTTATTTTCTGATAAGCTAAAGACAGACCCTGACCCTAGTAACAAACACAAAACTCAAAAGTAGCACTTGTTCAAAAAAGAATGGCAGAGAGAGAGAGGGTGTGCGGAAATGATACCTTGTGGTCTCCATAGTGGTCTATTTGAGGTGATTTTTTTTTTTTTAACTGCTAAACTGTATTACTAACTCAGAATAAAAAGTAACTAGTCAAAATTTAAAACATTCTGATCAAAATGGGTCTGCACATGCCTTTCAAAGCCCTGCTGGTCATAGTCAGGAGGGAACTGCTCGCTGCACATGGGGCACACCTTCCAGTGACTTTCAACGTGTTCTTCAAATTTGCTCTGATCATAGTTGGGAGGGAACATTAATTCACAGAGGGGACACTTCTTGTGAACATCAAAGCTTCAAGAAATAGAAAAATGAAAGAATTACATTATTTCTAGTAAGTAAAATTTCTAATAGCAGTATCCTCAAGATATGACATTATATTTTTCTAGTTAATTCACCCTAAATGACTTGTTACTTCAGAAACCTCTTTCTGCTTCTAAAATACTTGCTACTGACAACTGTGTAAACCACTGATAAAGCCTCTAAATTGAGTTTCGCAATTAAAATAACATTTTCATTAAAATCCCAAAAGTGCAAGAATATTATATAAAATGAAGGTTATTAACAAGAATTCCTCAATTTTTAATTAACAGAAAATACCTTTTGTAAAACTATAAAGATAAACTATAAACTATTTTCCAACAGTGTATTCATTTGAGCTTAACAACTATAAGTATTTATTAGCACTAGTTCTCAAAGTACTGCATCCATCAGAATCATCTAGAACATGTGTTAAAACATATTGCTGGGATGCCTGGGTGGCTAGTAGGTTAGGTGTCTGCCTTTGGCTCAGGCTGTCATCTCAGGGTCCTGGGATAGAGTCCCCAAGGTCAAGCTCCCTGCTCAGCAGGGAGTCTGCTTCTCCCTCTCCCTCACAGTCCCTCCCCCTGCTCATGCTTTCTCAAAATTAAAAAAAAAAGTACATTGTTGGGACCCACATGAAGAGTTTCAGGTTCAAGAGGTCTGGGGTACAGCCTGATCATATGCATTTCTAATAAATTTCCAGGGACCATACTTTGAGAACCACTCATCTACATAATCCGAATTCTACACAGGAAAGAAAGAAATTACCTGGAATCAAAGCAAAAGCCTGTTCCATGCCCACGTAAGTGCTGACTTGGAGGATCAGGAGCACTGGGCACATTCTCTTCTTCCTAGGCAAAGAATAATTTTGCAACTTTTGAGAAACGTTGAAACAATATAAATTCCTTAATTCAAGATTAGTATAAAGGAATTAAGAAATACCCTTTCTAAAATTTTACAAAAGTAATTAGATTTTCACATAAAGTGATAAAAGTCAATTTTTACAGAGCATTTCACAATGGACTGAGTCTTACCTTCTTGAAATAAAAAGCAGTACTTAGTGGAACAGAGACTATACCACACCTGTATGTGTGAATAAAGTATGGATCTATAGACTTTTTGAACCTCTATATAGGTAACCTTTTGACCTTATCATTCCATACACTAGGTGACCACTTTCATAAAAATCTTAAAACTGCATTATTTTTCCTATTATTCTCATTCAATAACTTTTGCAAGACAGTATTCCTCTTTTGACAACATACATCCCACTGCATGACATATAGAAATTATAAAAGAAAACTAGTAAAATATGAGTTTTCATGTATATGTTCTTGAGCACACAGGCTAATCAAACTGGAAAACCATGTTAAAGCAAAGCAATGTACCAAACTACAGGGTTCAAAACCCTGTTGTGAAAGAATGAAATTCAGTATTCAATATCTGACTAACAGATTGTCCAGTAAGAGTCCTAAAGACCTATATAAATCTGAAAGAAAACACTGGTTTGGATTTCCATGCCCACACATCCCTGTGGTCACTTTTTTTTTTTTTTAAAGTAGACTCCAAATCCAATGTGGACCCCAACATGGGACTTGACTCACGACCTAGAGATCAAGACCTGAGCTGAGATCAAAAGCCAAACACCTAACCAACAGAGCCAATCAGACACCTGCCCCACTGTGGTCACTTTTTAGAGATCTGTATGCTATCAATAGCCAAATACAGACTCTCACTTCACATCAAGAGCAGTCACATCTCCCAAAAGCCCATCTACTTTATTCCTGAGCAGCTCTATTAGCTGCTCTCATGTTATGAACCAAGTGTATAAACAGATCAGCAGGCACTGATGGAAGTCCCTATATGGCTGGGTACTTATGCTTATTCCAGAGCTGCTATTAATGGGCTAAGTAGTCAAGTCTGTCACATAAGAGGTACTAAGAAAATGTATGTGGTGTGAAATTCAAATGAACCAAAAGACAAGCTGATTTATCTTGCTGGGGGGAAGAAGGTAGGGGAGGTTACTTGGCTATCATTTTGATGATTATCCCTTCCTGAAAGGTCCAAGAAAGGGCAAGGGGCTCTTTTTTATTTTGTATTTATCACATGAGAAAATATTTTTGCTTACAGAGGACTCCCTACTAAATAACCCACTATGTACATATTTTCTCAGTGTGGTAACATTATAATAATTCCTGTTTCCTTCACTTAGTTTTGCAAACTGGGAAATAGAGTTTAAAAAAACCAAAAACTTCTAATCTTCAGTAAAATTAAGAGGTTACAACTGTTTTTAACCCTAATTAATACCAAACTCAAAATAGCTCTTGGTCAGTAAAGTGTGGTGGAGGGGTGCCTGGGTAGCTCTTTCATTAAGCATCTCCTCAGGTCATGATCTCAGGGTACTGGGATCCAGCCCGTGTCAGGCTCCCTCCCTGTTGCTTTCTCCCTCTACCACTCCCCTTCCTTGTGTTATCTCTCTAGATATCTGCCAAGTAAATAAATAAAATCTTTTAAAAATTATTTATTTGAGGGGGGGGCATGAAAGGGGAGAGGTCAGGAGAAGCAGACCCCCTGCTGAGCAGGGAGCCTGATGTCGGACTCAATCCTGGGACTCCAGGATCATGACCTGAACCAAAGGTAGTTGCTTAACCAACTAAGCCACCCAGGTGCCCCTAAATAAATAAAGTCTTAAGAAGTGTGGTAGAGGGTACATGGAAGTGATACCTTGTGGTCTCCATCGTGGCCTATTTGAGGTGATTTTTTCTTTAACTGCTAAACTGTATTACTAACAATAAAAACCAGTCAAGATTTAAAACATTCTGATCACAAAGATTCTGTACATGCCAAACCCCTGTTGGTCACAAGTCAAGAGGAAACTACTCGCCGCACAGAAACAAGATAGGTAACTAGCCTAATAAAGGGACTGAAAAATTGGGGAATAGAACACTTCATACTAAAAGAATTAAGTCTACAATAACTAAAATTAAGAGCGGTTTTAAGTCTGTAGGTACAAAGAGGTAAGACGATATAGTTGAATCAGCTAAACCTATTATGTTGACAATAAATTATTGATTCTGTGCCACAGTATGCTAGCTGCCAGATTGGGCCCTCCAGCAGCAATACTTGAAACAATGAATTTGCTTAAAGAACTACATATAAAATAATGACAATGAATACAATTTCCTTATTTATCTCTGAGAAAGAACAAATTTTAGAATTCTGAAATGCTATTGAAAAGAATAATGGAAAAGAAAAGAAAGGTCTTGATGCTTAACTATCAAAACTCTTGATGATGGATACTTGTAATAAAACTCTACTTTCCAGGGACAAAAAATATAGCCTACCCCAATTTACTGCTTCCATGAATCAGCTAACAACAGAGTTTGCTGCTAAACTGCTAGACTTAAACCAACATATCTGACATATTAACCGTCAGGGGGAAAGGAGGAAGAAACTCATATTTTTTGCCTTTATACTTTCTAAGCCATATACAATTTGGTAATGCTAACCCCATGATTCTGTATCTTCTACTACCTAATACCTAATAAAAGGGGAGAGGGACTCAACAGAATTCTAAATGATAGGAGAAGTAAGTACTCATGAAATAAGAGATCACCTACTCAGTTTAAAACCTCAAACTGTCATAAGTTCTCTGAGTAGCCAATTCATATAAAGTCTCATTGTGTGTGTGTGTTAGTCAGATATTTAATACTGAATTTCATTCTTTCACAACAGGATTTTGAACCCTGTAGTTTGGTACATTGCTTTGCTTTAACATGGTTTTCCAGTTTGATTAGCCAGTATACACACACACACACTTAAAAATGAGAAAGCAGGGGCACCTGGGTGGCTCAGTCAGTTAAGTGTCTGCCTTCAGCTCAGGTCATGATCCTGGGGTCCTGGGATGGAATCCCAGACCACCCTGTCAGCGGACAGCCTGCTTCTCTCTTTCCCTCTGCCTGTTGCTTCCCCCTGCTTCTGCTCTGTCAAATAAATAAATAAAATTTAAAAAAAAAAAGAGAGAGAAAGCAGGCTTCCAACAAAGATGCAGAGTAGGAGGACCCTATATTCACCTTGCCCCAGGCTAGACAACATGTCAGTGCAAATAACCCAAAAAAACAACTTCAAGACTGGCAGAACAAACTCCAAAACAAAATGTAGAGAAAGGCTACACAGGAGAAGGTAGGAAGAGCAGAGATGTGGTGGTGAGCTCAATCTGCAAGTCTGCTACCAGAGGGAGCCACAGGAACAGAGACATGTAAGAAACAACTATCAACACCAGGGGCCTACAAAGAGAAGATGAATCCCCACAGCATTTGGCTCTGAATATTAGATGAGCCAAATTTCATGAATTCCTAAAACCAGTGGGGACCTCAATATTCTGGAACTTTAAAAATCAGCAGGCTCAGTATGAGAAAGCCCAGAGGGCAACAGGAAGCCAAGTCCCTGTCCTTAATTGAAACACCATAGGAAACAGCTCGAAGAGATACAACTTGCAGCAGCAGCCTGAAAAGTCCTTTGGGGGCACAGAGGTGGGAGAGTTAGTTGCTAATCTCAGAGTTCACTAAAGAACTTCTCTAGGAACAAAGGATCTGGCAGGTGCCATTTCTCTCCCCCACCAGCTCTCCCAGCATAATCACACGGCCACCTGTGGGAACCAGCAGGGCATCAGCACTCACAAACTTGCTTATTACATCATGCTCCACCCACTCCAGCCAGGACTGCTCTAGTTCCAGGGCTATGGTTCCCCTCCCTAAGACAACCTGTGCAAATCCTGCCAACACTGTCTCACCCGAACTCCAGTAGAGAACACACACACACACAGTTAATACTGCACCACCTCCACCCATACACGCTTTGCACAGCAGCCCTGTGGAAGCTATACCTCCCCTGTGCAAGAGGACCAACACATACAACTTGCACACCTGTCTGCCTGCACTTTGGGGAGCAGCCACAGCCAGCCCTATCTTAGCAGTGGCTGCTCATCCCCTGTGGAAGAGGACCAGCAACCAACTTGTTAAAAGAGCCCACTACTTTCAGAACAAGAGACATAACTGACTTTTCTAAAATACAGAAACAGAGTTAGGCAAAATGAAAAGATAAGAGGAATATGTCCCAAATGAAAGAATAGAGCAAAAATCACAACAGAGGACCTAAGTGAAGCAGGAAGAAGTAATATGTCTGATAGAGAATCTCAAGTAATGATCATCAAGATACTCACTGGACCTCAGAAAAGAGTAGAAAACATGAGTGAGACCCTTAACACAGATAAAAAAGAATCAATCAGAGATGAAGAGCACAATCACTGAAATTAAAACTACAGAACATGAGAGAATAAATAACAGGGTGAGGGATACAGAGGTACTAAGAAGACTGAGTAATGGAAAATAATCCAACATTACAGTAAGAAATCATTCACCACAACCAACCGGAATATTTTTTCCAGTATGGAAGGGTGGTTCAATATTTGCAAACCAATCAATATGATACACCAAATCTATAACAGAAAGGAGAAAATCCATATAATCATTATCAATAGATGCAGAAAAGCATTTGACAAAGCACATTCATTCATGATAAAAAAAAAAAAAACCTCAACAAAGTAGGTTTAGAGGGAACATACCTCAACATAATAAAGACCACATATGAAAAACTCACAGTAAACATCATACTCAATGGGGGAAAACTGAGAGCTTTTCTTATAAAGTCATGAACAAGAGAGGGATGTCCACTCTCACCACTTTTATTCAAGTACTGCTAGAATCCTAGCCACAGCAATGAGACAACAGAAAGAAATAAAAGGCATCCAAATTGGTAAGGAGGAAGTTAAACTTCCGCTATCTGGGGATGACATGATACTATATAAAGAAAATCCTAAAAACTCTGCCCCAAAACTACTCGAACTATAAATGAATAAAGTCATGGGATACAAAATCAATGTTCAGATATCTGCTGCATTTCTATACAATAATGAAGCAGCAGAAAGAGAAATTAAGAAAACAACCCCAATTGCACTTGCACCAGAAACTATAGATACCTAAGAATAAACCTAACCAAAGAGATGAAAGATCTACTCTCTGAAAACTATAAAATACTCATGAAAGAAATTAAAGATGATACAAAGAAATGGAAACAGTCCATTCTTATGGATTGGAACAATAAATATTGTTAAAATGTCCATACTTCCCAAAGCAATCCTTATCAAAAAACCAACAGTATTTTTCAGAGAACTAGAACAACAATCCTAAAATTCGTATGAAATGACAAAGAATTAAATCTTGCCATTTGCAACAACATGGACGGAGCTAGAGCATATAATGCTAAGTGAAAATAAGTCAGAGGAGGACAAATACCAAGATTTCCCTCAATGTAGAATTTAAGAAACAAAACAAAAGGCAAAGGAAAAGGAGAGAGAGATAAACTAAGAAACAGTCTTAACTACAGAGAACTGATGATTACCAGAGGGGAGGGGAGGATGGGTCAAAAAGGTAATGGTGATTTAAGAGTATATTTATCATGATGAGCACTGAGTAATGTACAGCATTCTTGAATCACTACACTGTATACCTGAAACAAATATTACATGTATGTTAACTATACTGGAATTAAAAAAGAAAAGCAGGAGCTCCGTTACTTCAAGTGTTATTTTTCTCCATATTCAGGAATTAACTCTAAATGGACCAAAAGCCTAAATATAAGAGCAAAGACTACAGAAAACCCAGAGACAAATCTTCCTGTGAATTATGCAATGGTTTCTGAGATCTAACAACGAAAGTACAAGCAAAAATAGGATAAATTTAACTTCATCAAAATTAAAAAACTTGAAGGGGATTCCTGGATGGCTCAGTCAGTTGAGTGTCCGACTCTTGACCGACTCAGGTCATGATCACAGGGTTATGAGATCAAGCTCTGTCAAGCTCTGCACTGGACATGGAACCTGCTTAAGATTCTCTCTCCCTCAAACAAAACAAAACAAAACAAAACAAAACAAAAGGAAAAAAAAAACCTGTTGCTCCACATACTGTTATTTCTGAGTAGCAAGAGTTTAGACCCATGTTTCCATTGCTGGGGCACCATATCAAACTTACAGGGTGCTATGGGATAGTTTTAATTTTCTGGAGAAACACTCCATATTGTCAGATACCACATGAGCAACTAGTTCAAAACAGCTCACAGTTTCAACATTCCCTTCACTGACACCTTATCTTTGAGAAGAAGTGGTCTGTCCAATCTAATTCCAAGGTTTGAGAAGGTTTAGAGTTGTCAACAACCATATACATCCCATTAGTAACTGTGCTTATTTAATGAAAAACATTAACAATCTCTCAATTCAGTATACACTATTTTTTTTTCAAATGGTTACTACATTTGTTAGGAAATATGTTAAACATTTCTTTTGGCCTATAGGGTATCATAAAAAAAAATTTAGACACCCCAAAGGTGCCATGAACCGAAAGTTTGGGAACCTCTGGCTTAGTCTCTTTGATAGACTGATCAGTGGTTAGGACCACAGCTCCTATAGCCAAATTGATGAGGTTCAAATCATCATTTGACTGTATCCTTACCAGCAGCTGCATGATGAAGCAAGCCAGTTAATCCTTCTGTTTCCTCCATTACAAAAGAAAACATTGTAATAGTTCCTACCTCACAGGACTGCTATGAAGAACAAATGAGTTAACATATTTAAATAGCCAAGCACTAGCTGGCAAATTTAGCTGGAGAAGTGTTTGGTGCCATCACCATCATCATAATTATGATGCTACAGTTATTGCTATTGCAATTATTAGGGAAAAGGGAGTCACAAAAGGTATCTGATATGATAGCTGACCTATTTCTGGTGTAGGAAGGAGATCTGGCAAGTTTATGACTGGAGTAGGCTGGAAAAATGCAGCCTCAACCCTGACTCCGAGATCCTGTGGCTCTTAATTACTCCCATGGCAGGAACCAGTGAAAAGGAACAGGTCAACTCAAATCTGCTTCATATATTCTGAAATTACTCATTAAAATATTTCACTTCCAAGTGATTTTTGTTATCGTCATTGCAAGATTTTTCAAAAAGTCTAAATGTAAATAAAAATTAGTTTCTGTCTAAAGTGAAAAAAATCTTCTGATTGCAAAATACAATTATCCAAGGTGTGCCTATTAAGAGTCCTTCCATCTCATTACCAAATCTAAGCATGTCAGCAAATGAGCACAAGACTCTAACACTGCTTCTCATGGGTTTGCAGGAGGGCAAAGCACACAGATCAGAAAGAACATTCTGCTAATTAAACTGAAGCAGATGACTATGGAAGAGAAGGGCTTGTCACATGTAACATCTGTGCCAAGAATGATCAGATTAAATATGCAAAATGTGAAGTAAAGGTGTGAAAAAGCAGTAAGATTATACTCTAGACCTTAAATAGGCTACAAAAGTTCTGACAGTTTTCCTAATTATTCCCAGTAATGGACATAGGAGGCCAAAAGGCAGGAGGAAGAAATACATTTTTCTCCATTATGGGTGTTGAGCACTAGGGCTAAAATCATGCCTGTCTGAACACTGATCAGTTTCTGCAAAGGTTAATAGCAATTAAATGCAGCAAACTAGATAAAATGAGAAACAGGTCATGATACCGCTGTACTTGCAAAGAGCACGATAAAGCATTTCTTCTAAATTCATCTTAGTGCACAGGAAATTAAAAAAAAAAAGAAGCTGTTGTGAGGAAAAGAATTTATTTATTAAATGGTGAAAAAAAATCTCTTAAAAATAAAAATGACGTGCTACACAAACTAAAATTATCAGTAATGGGTTGCTGAAAAATTATTAAATACTAATGATATCTAAAAGACTTTCCCAGAAAAAAAAAAAACAACTATGATAATACACTTCTCTTTTCTTTTTTTAAAGATTTTACTTGTCAGAGAGAGTGTGAGAGCACAAGCAACGGGAGAAGCAGGCTCCCTGCTGCTGAGCAGGGACCCTGATGTGGGACAATCCCAGGACTCTGGGATGATCACCTTAGCTGAAGGCAGACGCTTAATGGACTAAGCCACCCAGGCATCCCTACAGTTCTCTTTTCTGAAGATAATATAGTCCACCTTAAAATTTAAAGTGGGGTATAAATGCTAAAATTAAAAGATACAGTATACTAAAGCATAATATTGTCATTAACACTGCTTCTTCCAACCTACCACATCTGCAATCGGAAGAACATAGTAAATTACTTAGTGATAATTAAACTATGACTATAGCTAATAATTTATCATATATTTGAAAGTTGCTGAGGGTAAATCTTAAAAGTTCTCATCACAAAGGAAATAAAAAAATCTGTTAACTATGTGTGATAACAAATATTCACCAGACTTATAATAACGCTTTCATGATATATACAAATACTGACGAGATCGGGCGCGTTCAGCATGGTATGGCTGTAGACGATATATACAAATACTGAATCATTATGTTGTACACCTGAACTAATAAAGGTCTATATCAATTATATCTCAAAAAATTGTTTTAAAGAGTAAACTGATAACTTCGATATTGAGGTCATTCTCTGAACTTAATCTTCTACATTAGTATAAATATACTGAAGTATATTAATGGTTGATTTTTTTAATTGAAATACAAGCAGGTTTTTCCAAAAATTAACCACATGTAAACACAAGCACACACACTCTCTTTTCAAACAGAACTCTCTACATGAAACAAAAAATAAAAGGAACAAGCTCAGAAAATAGAAATTCAATTTACTTTACTATCCTCAGGGTCTTCTAAACCATCGGGCCGACTAAGGTTTCGAGCAGGCTGGCTACAGACAACATTATCTTCCAGTCCCCAAGAAGGTACTCTCACAGGCCTTTGGATTTCATCTGGATAAAAAGCACCATCTGCTCCATCTGAAATAAAAATTTTGGAAGTGAAACCTGGTACTATAATTAGGATCTCCATGTACAGCTATGATGAACAGGATATAAAGAACCATTTTTATGCATCAAAAAATGATGTCTTCTTAACCCAAGTGATTTTTAAAAAATAAGAATATATGTAATAAGCAAATAGACTACTCATTTGTGCTGCAGGACTCTGTGATGAACCCAGTTACTGTTAAACATTAAAATTACTGGTTACAAGATGTTTCTATTAGAGTTAACTGTACCAGTAGTTCTCTAATTCCCGTTAAGATAGATACAAACCAAAAAACTCCATATTCAGTTAATCCCAAACCAAAATTATTTTAATAACCTCTGGCTTCCTGTGTTGCATAAGGATTACCATACTGCAGAACTGGCTGTATATGTGGCACTGTGGCAACATGACCATTTTGCTCTGAGCATGTGTTGAGACACTGTGAGATCTTTTGAGGACTCTGGGAATTCTGACCTTCCATTTTCCTTTCTGCTTGATCTTCTAGATTCCTTTTAAGTTCCTAAAATTAAAACAAAGGTGGAAAGCATTCAAATATTTCATAGTAAGGGCTGCATTAAACATTTAGCTAAAACATAATAAAATTATTTCCCTATTATGTTTAAAGAATACAACTGAAAAGTCTAGCTCTTGAACTTCTCATAAATGTCCCTTCCACATATAACATATAAAGCCTGATGTATTTTCAAACTTACTTGTGCCAAAAAGTTGCCTTTTATTGAGCTAAGAGGAAACTCTGATTTCTTACAACTTAGTTATTAATAATTACAACTTAGTTATTAATAAAAGCCAAAGGACAAAAAGCAACCCAGACTGCTTATCTAGTAAACTCAAACATTTAAAAAACTTTTTAGTATTTAAAAATACTAATCCCATATAAACTCTTTCAAAAACTAGAAAAAAAAAAAACGCCTGGGGACACTGGAGTAGCTCAGTCGCTTAAGCGTCTCCCTTCAGCTCAGGTCATGATCCCAGGGGCCTGGAATGGAGACCCACACTGGGTCCCTTGCTCAGCAGGGAGCCTGTTTCTCCCTCTACCTGCCAATCCCCTGCTTGTGTGCGCATGCACTCTTCCCCTGATAAATAAATCTTAAAACAACAACAAAAACATACTTCTGAACTTACTTTATAAAGCCAATACTATTCTAATACCAAAGCCAAACAGTGACATCACAGGAAAACTGCAGACCTCATCCCTCATGACTACTGATGCAAAAATCCTTAAGAAATCAAATCCAACGATATTTAAGAAGAATGTAATTATAGGGGTTTTTTTTTGTTTTTAAATATTTATCCATTTTTTTTGACAGAAAGAGCAAGCACAAGTAAGGGGAGCAGCAGACAGAGGTATACCTTGTACTTAAAACTGCACATCTACCAACATGAATAAAATTAAAACCCAACAATACCAAGTACTAATGAGGCTACAGAGCAACTAGAATGCTCATACACTGCTAGTGGGGATGCAAAATGAAATAGCCATTTTGGAAAACAATTTGGCTCTTTCTTAAAAAAAAAAAATAGCCATCCCATAAGAAAGCGATTCCATTCCTGGGCGTCTACTCGAGAGAAATGAAAACCTATGTCCACAAAAAGACAAGAGAATGTTCATAGCATTGTTCATAGCAAAACACTAGAAATAATCCATATATCCATCAGCTGGTAAGAGGATTAATGTCCAACCACCAAATGGGTAAATGCTGCACGACTGTATTTATATGAAATGCTAGAAAAGATGAAACTATATAGTAGCAGAAGGTAGATCAGTGATTGTCTGGGACTGGACATAGCTGATGGAGTTGACTAAAAACAAGCATGAAGGAACTTTGTGCAGTAATGTAAACATTCTATAGTTTGAATATAATGGTATTTACAGAACTATATATATTTACCAAAATCCATCAAATTGCACTTAAAATAGGTGGGGTTTATTACATATCAACTGTACCTCGATAAAGCTGTTAGAGAAAAAAAAAATCAACCTGAAATTTTAACAAAGGTTGTAAGTATGGAAAATTTCATCTCTAAATAAAACTCAACTGGTTTTGCTGAATGTCATCCCATGAGAACAGAGATGAGAGTCTATGTTAGCAAATTTTTACCTATATAGATCATTCAATGAAGTAAACTTAGAGTAAGTCATTATCACTGAAAGCAAAACTGGTAAACATGAAAAATTCAAGTCAATTTAGGTTTGAGAAGAGATACAGCAAAGTTTCCCCAAGCACAGGAAAAGAGTACAGAAGATATGTGAAATCATAACATATTGCAGGATTGGGTAAATGAATGATAGGGCTAGAGCACAGGATACATGTTAAGAGCAAAAGAAAAGACAAGCTGAAGGCCTGATGTGCCAAACCTATATCATACA